>OX381718.1:26829437-27429437 GCA_947462335.1 Harmothoe impar | reverse complement strand
AAAGTCTTTGTTCAGAATGCCATGTAGTATGAACAATATAGTATCATAATCCAGTCTCTCCTGCAAGTTGTCTCTTTGTTCTCTCTCCTCTTTCAACAAACAAAATATGTATATAAACCCATGGCACCACTTGAACATAGGGTATACTCAGTCCTTTGAGCACACGTTAATATATATGTAAACACAATATGATAGTTGAGTCTTTCTCCAATCCTTGTTGGTAGCATGTGAGTACTTGTTCTGAATGTAAATAGAACCGCTTTGGCATGTATGTACACAGAGCAGGTAAAATGTCGATACCTCCGATTAATAATGTATCCTGGTATGTTTGTTAATGAATGAGTGGAGAAAGTGACGTCACAATACTGTGGCTCCGGGTTAGGATAAGGTAAGGACGGGTTGGTAAATTTGGTTAACCCGTTCGGTTAGGTCACTCTGGTTTTATAATTAGTTATATGGAATTGAATTTGACAAAGACAACCACACATCGGAACGACACACACCACTCAAAGGCGCCAGCTTTGAGCGTTACACCATACATTTATTTTCACATTATACTGTTATTGTTGCACTTTTGAGAACCTACTAGTTGAGGTTTTAATTTTGATGGCCCATAATTATTATCTGTGCTTACCATAGAGAATCTCGTTCTCCTCTACTTATGAAATAATACTTTTACACAGTAATTATCTACGTAATCTAATGTATATGATAATTATCTACTGATGTATATTTTTGATCATACACTTTACATATTTATGATTCGATAAACAAGACACAACAATGATTACTTCTGAACATATATTGGCTAAGTGCAGCACCTAACATCCACCACCACCCCCACACCCACCACCACCTCCCCCACAACCACCACCTCCCCCACCGCATCCACCCCCATCCCCACCGCTCCAACCTCCACCACCACTCCCACCCCAAACACCCCCTCCACCACTTCCCCCTCCCTTACAACTGTCACTTCTCAGGCAGCAACAGCAACAACCAACTAGCAGTGCAAAGCCACCCAGACTACCCAGAGTGATCAGGAGTATCTGCCACCATGGCATTCCAGGAACACCGTCCTCTAGAAATAGTCTGCAAAAGAAATAGGAGACGGTTAAGAAAAGTGGCTAAATCTGCCTAAACTGATATCACTCTGATGCGATATGGCAGTTTCATTGATATGAGAAATGACTTAGACATAGCGGCTAACTGATTAATCAATGGTAACTTTACATCCCATATCAATGGTGTTCACCAGTTTAGAACTTAACTGACATTTCATAAATTGACTTTTCGATTTTGCATTCATAATGTGCTGTCTTATTATCTTCTCATGCTATGACAATTGAGGAAATCATTTTCTATCTGTGAACTTATTGAGAAACTTACTTGTATTCGGATACCATGTAATCAAGACCCAAGTAAATCATGTCCTGTTTGAAGTATTTGTCCTTTGCGGCCCGTGCAACCATCTCTGCACGTTCATCGGTTATAACCTTTCTTGCAAAGTAATTTGTTGCAGTCCAAATCTGTTTAAGTATAAGGTCAGATTTAAGCAATTGATGCAGAGACATGACTCAACATCAGGGAGTGATTGGATAACACTGTTCAATTTACCCACTGCACTGATATTCCTAGGATCCCTATACGCCCAACCTCTTAGTCACTAGTGCCTAACCTAGTTAGTCATTTTTTGGATCCCTATATGCCCAACATAGATTAGTTATTATTGTCAGGTTGGTCACTACTGACCAACCCACCTTAGTCTTTTTATTTCCAGGGGGAGCCACTGAGTGGTAATCACAGGTGGCACCCTCTAGCGGTATACAAATACAACACACCAATGATGAACCTAGGTTAGCCACAACTGACTGACCCCTCGGTCATTTTTTAATATAACTTTGCCATTGTGACTAACACTCATATGACCAACCTAGGTTAGTCTGTACTGACTAACCCTTTTAACCTATGGATTTTCAGTGTGAAAGCAAGGATATGATAAGTAATTAGTTCAGATTGAATTGTTATTGTGATATCAGAGATACGATAAGCACACCTCTATTATGAATTGCTTTCCTATGAAGGGACACAGCTCTTTGATAATGTTAGATATATATGCTTATTTCATGGTGGATACGATGACCATTATGCTTAAGTACTAGAAATCCTGTATCCCATGCCCCCCATGGGATACGGTATTCATGTATTACATGGCATGTGACCTCATCATCTGTTCAAATTATTATGGCCATTTATATGTGATTAAATATATTTTGAAGAGTGAAAACCATGAAATATAGGCAAAGGCCCATGGCCAGAGGATTTTTGGAATCGTTCCAAAATATCCTCTGGCCATGGGCCTTTGTAGCCGCCTTTGTCTATTTATCATAGTCACCTCCCGCGCATTCCCCCTTTCTCATTTCCTTAATTAGACTGTTGATTTTTGGATACATTCAACTGATGTGTACTTCGTACCACCAATATGAGCCCTTTCCACCAATATTCTGACTCCTGACCTAAAGAAACACATAAATATAAAATCAGTTCTCCAGATTTGAAGTAACACACATACAACTTTGTGTGAGTTATACCTCACATAATTAGTTGTAACTTGTGCTACACCCATTTGTAGAGATGGAATATTGCACTACAGTACCGTTATTTCCACAAGCCAACTCATATAATTATTTTCTCTACTCCCTCAGGCTATAGGGAGCTCCATGCTAGGACAGAAGGTCCGGGATGACAAACGTCGAATACCACATGTATCAACCACTAAATAGCATGTATACCGGCTGTGGAGTTTCGTTTTCCGGGTTGTTTCATAGAATAGAAGCACGAGTCATCAGGTTTTGACCGTTTAAAAAAGGAAATGCACATTCATAATTCATATCCCGTTGGGCCCGATTTTGTTCAGCAGCCCCATTACGTCTGGCAATTTACAGACGTACCTGAGGAGTTAGATATCCAGGGAGATATTCAAACGATTTGCATTTTGGAGACATTCACTGTGACTGGAAATATACCGGGGGAAATGTATCTACTATTTGAGCCACGTAATGTACATTTTTTTCTTCATAAATAAAAAGATCATACACACAAAAAACAACAACACGATATTGCACTTACTCTGAGGGCCAGTCAGACTTCTGCTGGGGTCGCAGATGAAGGAAGGGTCGGTAACCCCGCATGCTGTCATCTCTAGGGAATTCTCTGGGTCAGGGAAGCCCACCTCAGTGTAGGCCTCCTCCCCTGCTGCTGTAGTCAGGGAGACGCAGCAGTATACCAGCAAGGACAAAGCCCTACATATGCTCATGGTGGGACCCCTCTCCATCCTAATCTTACCAGTACATATAACAGTACTGTTTGGGCCTGCTGCTCATCTCCTACCTATAACGTGAACTATTACTAAAAGGCGGATCCGGGTCATTACCTCAAGCATCCTGATAGCACAGGGTGCCACTTTGAGGTTTGCAGGAATTCCGGGTGCCTCACTATACTATATGTAAAAGTGTGATTTGAGGCCCCCCCCTGCATGCCCCCCCCTGTTCCGACATCTCTGGCCCTATCAATCTTAAAGAAATTCGCATGCCCTGTTGATTCACATATAAAACCAAGATAGCGATTGCATCATGCTTGAATGTGTGGCCCTTGCGCTTCAACGCATGTTTTTTCCTTCTTTTATAAAAGTGTAAAATGGTGACATGACTGCTAGATGGAGAGAGCCCAAAGAAAGCAATTTGATAAAATCCCCCCAGTTTTATAGCATGTTTAATGTTTCTCGCGTACAACACTAGATGGTAGCACCAGCCTAGGTTAGTCGTAGTACCTGTAATACACTCTAGGGGACAGTGTGGTGCTGCCAAACTAAGTTAAATTCAACTCCAAGCTGACCTGATGCCGTGATGGCGGTTCAACGAACCACAATACCTGAATGCTTGCTAGATTCCTTGATACCCCCCCCCCCCCCTCCTTCCTTTATCCCTCCCTCCATTGCTGGTCTGCATGTCAGTCTCTCTGCAAGATTAAAGTGTACAGTGACACAATGTGGGAGACATTTGGGAAGAACATATGATATACAAAAGTAACTAGATACCATAAAAATGGCACTGGCCTAATTTCCTCTGACGATTCCGGTTACTCCCTCATAAAGATTTCATTTGAACTTAAAATTAGCCTTCTTTGAAACGCAAAAAGGACGTTTCTACCCCAATTTAGCATTTGTTGACATTTGGTTGTCATGGGCACCATTCTGTCAGTATTTACATACCAGTTGTCGGAATATCATGTATTGGTGTGCTTAGGCCCCTATGCTATGTAGGAAGGATTATCAATAATATTAGGGCTGGCGTAATATTTACAAACTGAAAAAGGGTCCAGTATTTATGTGGTATGCTACATTATGGGATATAGTAGGAGCGTGCCGTGACCCCAGGTGTAACCAGAGCATCCCACCCCATGTGACCTGTGATCCATGTCATGTGACAAGTGACAGAGCATGTGATATGATTAGACGCTTCTGACCTCGCCTGTAGTTGTCTCAAGTAGCAAGGTTGTTCCTATACCCTCAACAAATAACTAGACAGCTTTTGGGAATGACATATTTCATTACACTGGGTGGAGGGCATTGGGGGCATTTCCTCTTGGCATCAATTTTCTTGTTGCCGTTCCCCCCGTATGCCATGATAACCTCAAGAAACCTCCGAATAAGTATCGATCGTTTATTTGTAAAGATAGCCTCTATCCTTAAATTCCTCAATCCGCCTTCTACTTTACGTGCATGCTAACCCCTCTATAACGACCATCTTCGATTTTCCATCAGGTAATACAAAGTCATGTTCCTAACCACCGCCCCCCCCTTTCATTCATGTCACTTCCTTCATACACATGTATCCTAGCAGTTACACTGATATTCCTGGGCTCCCTATGCAACCAATCTCTCAGTCACTAGTACCTAACCTAGTTAGCCAGGCCTACTGACCAACCCACCGTAGTCTTTTAATTTCCAGGGGGAGCCACTGAGTGGTTATCATAGTATCTTTCAGGTGGCACCACCATGTAGCATTGACTGATTAACATTCGGCTAATGAACTGACATGTCAAATGACAAATTATTACTATTGAGTTAATACAGCAAATAAGAGGCTGTGAAGTGGCTAGGGGGACAGAAAGAAGAAAGAAGACAGAAGAATGATATCATAAGGTAAGTAAAACACCACAGGCAACAGTATATTGCTCGGCAGTTGTTTATAATTATTGAAAAGTAATCTACTACGGCTTAAAATAACTTAAGAATATGAATCATCCCCACGCAAGACATCAACATATTACAGCACATGTTTATGGATTTGCTCGGGTAGAAATAGGTACCCCAGAGGAGCGCTGCGCTCCCGTGAAAAGGACCAAATGTCAGAGCATAAGAGCAATCTTTACATGCTCTTCACAGCCAGACCAATAATCATACAGGAATAGCAGACCACTTACCAGAAAGATATGGATCTCCTGGTGATATCTATTATCAATGCTCTGAATTTTGTGCAGCCTTAGTCTATACAAATTGGTCTTTACTGAAGGCTGATTCTCTATCAGTTAGATACTTTGTCACCTGTTTTCTACCAGGCTATTTTCCTACCTTTCCTTTCCAGTGGTCTTGCCATTCCACCATGGGTTGGACCTATACAATATAGGCACCGTTGGATAGCTATGATTCAAACCTTTATTTGTATCCCCGGCACAATTATGAATAATCTTTTTTGAAATTATGCTGCATTAACAATAATAAAATATCTTAAATAGACAAGTAATCCTCAAAAGAATTGATTGTGCCGCACCATGCCATGAGGCTCTAATTCTCTAGAATACCAGTGTTGAAACAGCTATGCAATTCGATGGATGGGGCCGATGTGAGACTAAATCTAGGAAATAATCTTTGTAAAATAAGTATGATAACCCCCTGGCCATGTCCTAAATTGAGTAGGTGTATGCACTGTAAGTGTATGGGAGCACAATTAGGTACAGGCACTCAATACAGACCCACATTCCAGTAAGTGAAGGGAAGAATATAGCTTAGAGTCAACAAAATTGCAAGAAAAGGTTTCTTATATGTTTCTTAACTGTTTCGCACCTTTGCTTGACAGAAAAAAATATTCAGCACCAGATTACTGTTGGGAAAGTGGATTAGATATGACATGGCCACCAGTGATACAAATATGGATGAACCATCTGTGGTTCCTGTACCATGGACTGGAGGAACAATGTGGCAGCGCATGCATAAGGAAAATAATTATTCTCCCAAAGGCAGACCCCATTAAATAACTCACTAGCTCTGAGGATTATATTATAATTATATGATATGATCATTCAGTTGGAATTCCATGGAAGTATTTCTTATCAATATTTTGAATATTGCTATTTCACATGCTATGGATCTTCATTGAACATACAAACACCCCTTTTCGCTTGAAAATTCCTGGTACCAGGTGTTTTGACTCTAGTACATGAATCTCAAAATGTTGATAGAATAGATCCTTCCATACATATTTATATAGATGAATTATATGGAGATTATGATTTATCCCATACATGCATTATTCTCTAACTTTGACTTTTGTTGTGGGCATATTGGTTTTGGAGGCACTCCTAGGGATGAATGTGGTGTATAATTTTCTTGCTGCATACTCATTTGAAGTAGGTGATAACCAATGATCAAGCTTTCTTTGCAATTAGTTTGAATGGAGTACCTTTATTTACTGGACTTACAGCTGGGGCAAGGTGTGCTCATGCATGGCAGAGGACAGGTGAGTGGGGCTAGCAGCCACCACCACTCCACTCACACTACCTGTGTACATATATGTTTACCATAAAACCAAACTAAACACCACTTTGTGATCTATATTATTTTCTATAGTTTAAGCATTGTGATACTAACCCTGCTTTCATTATGATCTAAAATAGACTCCTAAGATATGATGTGCTGAGTTCCATGGTAGAGTAAGGGAATAGAGCAGATGGTAGAGTCTCAATGCAACTCTTCCCCTTCCTCAAAAAGGAGGATCTGCCCCCATAAATGCAAAATTTATTTGTGTTCCCTTATCTATAGAAATATATAGGCTTGTCTCTGAGAAATTTGGGAATTTTCTTTTTAAGGGGGGGGGGGGGGGGGGGTGGGGGGGATCTTTTTTCAAGATACTCTACGCTTCAAATTTCAAGAGAATCCGACCACTGGTTGTGATTCTATTGCCCTTTATATAGGATGGGCCTGCAGGTGACCACTGGCTTATGACTGGGACAATGCTATAAATAAGTGATTTTGTCATTTTTAAACATCAGTAGGTCACTAAATCTCAATGGGAATGTGATGAAAAATGTTTTCCACAATATAAAGGTGCTCAACCTAAAACCCTTGAAGTTGTATATGGCCTGAAAATGGAAGAATGCCTATTTTCACTAGCCTTTCCTGTCCAAAGTAGCATTTTGAGGGGCATATTTTGTCAATTTGTGTGCAAATATATGTTATACCAATATCATTTCCGAAAGGGAGCATATGGTTTATCATGAATTAGCTATCAAGCACAATCTGGCTGTGTTATATTTGATGTATGAACAACCTAAAAATGCTCGATTGGCCCATCAGGAAAAAAAGACAAATATAAGGTAAAACTTTTTTTCTTAAAAAAATCATAATAAATCAACCATTCAAAGGATCTCAACATAACTGATGTCCTTCCTTCACATTCTTTTCAAGCTTTCTAACGATACTATTGCCGAATCTTTAGGCCGTTTATCTTCAAAATACCTGTGGTACCTAGTAGAAAGCGTTGCAAGATGCTACCGAGCAATAAAAGATTCAATTCAATTCAACTAGTGGTATACAAATACAACAACTAAGGTGCACACCAATGATGAACGTAGGTTAGCCACTACTGAATGACCTATCAGTCATTTCTGAATATAACTTTGCCATTGTGACTAACACACATACTATTATTACGAAGCTCGGATAGTCTGTACTGACTAACCCTTTCAGTGTAATCCAATAGCCGCCAGCAACACAAATAAACCTTTGGCAGGTAGAAGACCTACATCCTGGTATACAAGTGAGGCATGGGAATTAGTGTACAATGACATTGTTGCTTCAAGCCGGAAATTATCTCTGCAGGCATAGATCTATATAATTATATAGCAGATCCTAAATAAATGTATGTCATCACACTCTCCATTCACCAACTCTGAGATGTGATTACCTGCTACACAGACAGGAACCAGCGAGGGATGATGAGGGTTATGGGTAGGTATGAATGCATGGTATATAATCAGGGTTTTAGGAGATTGATGTAAGGTCTTATTACACAATGAGTTGTTAGCTTTGTTACCAAGTATAATGCATCAGCCTTCAGACATATGTATAAGGCAACAACAAAAAGCTCTTGGGACGATTCGCACAGTATTCTTGGGATTGAAGCTGCTGATATTAGTAAGGTTTAAAAACAGGTGTTTCAGCAGGTTCGGTCCGTATGGGCCCTGTGGACCTGCTGACCGGCCTTCGGCTGTGTTGGTTTTAAAACTATATCATCATCATCATATCAGCGTTTCAGGCAAGATGATTATTACGATTAAATAGGTCGCATTGCCAAAAAGAGGAGAAATTCCCAAAGATTGAGAAAGATGCTAAGGTTGGCCCTGTTTTGAATCAAGGGCAGGGTTGCCTGAACTACACTTTTTGGCCCAAGCATATGAATTACACCTCTGGACAAAAACCAGCTCCATCACTGGCACACAGAGGATACAACAAATAATAAACGGTTTAATTTAGATGAAACTTGGGATTAATGGTCAAACCTTAGATATGTATAGCAAAGGTAACATAGAGTGTTGGTAGATGGCCACACAGGTTTTGGAAAATTGCATGTCATACTAAGGTCATTTAGGCTTACTCAACCAAAACCATCCAAATATACATAACACTACACATTTATATTATTCACCCTCTCTCCATTTAAGCTCACCTATAAAATAGGAGGGTCAGCTGGGTTAGGGTTAGGCATTGCTGGACTCATCCAAAGAACTCGAGATTCTGGCCATACTGGATCCTCATGCCAGAGTCTAGCAATGCTGGACTGTGGGCAGAGTCTCTCAGCCTCCAGGAGTCTAGTACTATCAGACTCTGGCATTAGGGTCCAGCATGGCCAGACTCTCAAGCAAACTTGTGATAGTCCAGCCTGTTATTGAAGGTACAGTACAGCTGTTATTATCGTACCATATGAAAAGAAATTGCATATAGATTGCAAATCAGCCATTTGAAATAATTATACCAGTTCTCATTATAACCTCAATATAGTCCCATATATTAATACTGCGGGGTCTGGGGCCACAATCTCTCGTATCATAGAGCCGCCTGGAAAGAGTTAAGAAAGGATGAACACAACCTTCCCAGCACTTGCAGCATCAGGGGGTGTGCTTATTCGATTTTTCCCCACTATGAGTGAGCATGGTGCCTGAATCTGAAGCCTCTGAAACTATAATATAGTTTGTCCCAGTTTTGACTATCGTCTTTATCTATTTTACAAGTGTGATTATGTTTTACATCCCTTGGGATTCCACAGTATGAGGTTATCTGGGCCATGAAGTAAACCTAATTTCCGTCTTCTTCTCTGGGGAGGGGGAGGGGAAACATGTCTAAAGTAGAGGCCCATACCGGGGGCCTATATTTATATTCAATAGTATCGATCAACTATGCATTTGATAGTAGCACATGTGCCATTTAACTTTAAACAGGCATTAATCAGTAAATCAGAAAGTGCAATTGGAGGAATACAAAAGAAGTCCCATCGTACTTTCCGGTTCGCTGTTACATTAAACCAAACAGACAATCGGAATGCATCATTTCAAGGAAGTCTGCTGGTCATGTTTGCAGTTGCCTTCCATAGTCTGCAACCCACAAGGTGCCTCTCACCATGTTAATGGGACATGGATGTAAATCCTATTACGATTTGTAAAAAGAAAACTCCTGGTTTTCACTGCAGTTTTCAGACGTTGAATACAACGTAAGATAATGCACAGCTACGGATATCTAGTCTGGCTAATTTGTGCCCTTTGGTGTATGTCAACTACTTTGCTTTTTTCTGCTGTGCTAGCATATTTAGTTTGTATCCTGAATCAAGCCGTAACACTCTTTACCTCCCGGATACCCCCTTTCACTTACCTGATCACTAGTCAACCTGATTTCCGCCCTTAATGTATGTCAAGGTACACCTCTTTGTTATTCTGCTGTGTAAGATTTCTATGGTTTCATGGGCTTTTACTTAGTAGTGCCACCCACCAGTATAGTTCATAAAAAGCACCCAGCTTATACCAAACATACCTTTTAGGTGTCTATTCATCTCCGCATGTAGAAGCCACCCTATCAAGGGGTCCACATTTTTTACCCCCCCCCCCCCAAATCCACCACCCCCCCCTGTTGTTAAAAAATGAGCACTCCCTAAGACCATTAGACTAATATACAGCGCAGCTCATTACACCAGCTTCCTCTCACCACCCTTAAAGGTCATGTACAGGAACATGAGGTCCTGTGGAAAAGTGTGCTAATTAGCTAAGTGCCTGATTCACTTAAGGCATCCTTAGCACCTCAAAACATGGATAGCAGCTGCTAACGGGATTTCCTGGAGGCAGGATTATAGTACACTGATATTCCTAGGCTCCCTATACGACCAATCTCTCAGTCACTAGTGCCTAACTTAGTTAGTCATTTTTTGGCTTTCTATACGACTAACCTAGGTAAGTTATTATTGTTAGGTTGGTCAGTACTGACTAACACACCTTAGTCTTTTAATTTCCAGGGGGAGCCACGGAGTGGTGATTATAGTACCTTACAGGTGGCCCCAACTAGTGGGATACAAAAACAACACACCAATGATGAACCTAGGTTAGCCACTACTGACTGACCCCTCAGTCATTTTTGAATATAACTATGCCATTATGACTAACGCACATATGACGAACCTAGGATAGTCTGTACTGACTAACCCTTTCAATCTATGTATTTTCAGTGTATAGGCGGCAGTTGCTCTACACGGCCTTAGAACTGTATCACTTTTTTGAAATTGAAAACTTTATATTTGAGGTACAATGTTAAATCTCCTAACACAGGGACATGTTCAAGCATAGTTCTACATTGATGCCTAACTTATGGAGATAGCATGGAGAGAGTGATATCCCTTAGCACTGCTCAGAGATGCCCTACCCTGGGACCATTTACACAGGCGATGAGGTGTGAGACTAGTGGCTTGTCAGTCATCCACCGTGCAGACTGTTGTCATGTGTGGCCAGGTGAGGGAAAACGTGCCTCTAGGGTGGAAATGGCTTTTCAAAGTTCATGTTACAGGCTTTAAAATGAGATGTCTCGAGCTAAGATATTCCAAGTAGTTTTGCTGTAACTGCTTGTCAAACCGGGGTTGGTGTGTACAACTGAAAATGGCAAATAAGATCTAAATCCACTATATCCTATTATGAATACTAATGATGTAAAAAATACAGTTTTGTTGAAAAATAACGAACGACATCTGATGTTTTTATGATAATATTGGTTCTAGAGGGAATTTCTGAGGTCTGCTTTCAATTCTGAGTTCCTAGTGAAATTTTCAAAAACATTTGTGGCAAAAAAATCCCATTTGGAATAATGGAGTGTTTCCATGGCAACCAGAAATTGCCATATATGCCAATTTTCGATGTTTCCATGGCAACAAATGTTACTTTTGCATTCCAAAAATGGAACTTTTCAGTGGAAATGGAATAATTCTTAGCATATCATTGGATTCCCCATGAAAAATTGGTCTCAAGCACTTCTTAGTATATCTTTTGGTGTTTTACCCATATACTGTCCCCTGGTGGCCAAAACCAGTACTAAAAATCCCCCCTGGAGGCACGTTTTCCCTCACCTGGCCACATGTTAGGATTAGAGGTCATCGCACTAACCACATATATATATATATATATATGTGGCCAGGTGAGGGAAAACGTGCCTCCGGGGGGGATTTTTAGTACTGGTTTTGGCCACCAGGGGGCAGTATATGGGTAGAACACTAAAAAATATACTAAAAAAATGCTTTAGACCAATTTTTCATGGGGAATCCAGTGATATGTATAGAATTATTCCATCTCCACTGAAAATGTTCTATTTTTGAAATGCAAAAGGAACATTTGTTGCCATGGAAACATGGAAAATTGGCATATATGACAATTTCTGGTTGCCATGGAAATACTCTTTTATTCCAAATGGGAATTTTTTGCCAAAAATGTTTTTGAAAATTTCACAAGGAACTCAGAATCGAAAACAGACCTCAGAAATTCCCTCTAGAACCAATTTTATGATAAAAACATCAGATGTCTTCGGTTATTTTTCAACAAAACTGTATTTTTTACATTGTTAGTATTCATAATAGGATATAGTGGATTTAGAGCTTATTTGCCATTTTCAGTTGTACACACCAACCCCGGTTTGACAAGCAGTTACAGCAAAACTACTTGGGATTTTTCAGCTCAAGATATCTCATTTTAAAGCCTATAACATGAACTTTGAAAAGCCATTTCCCCCCTGGAGACACGTTTTCCCTCACCTGGCCACATATATATATATATATATATATATATATATATATATATATATATATATATGGCCACTTTGGTAACCAGATCTTCTGGCAGTTATTACTTGAACCATTACATCAATCCCTAAGTAGTATTCCACTTCATACAATGAGACAAATAAACGGATCAGCAATGATCCGTTGTCAAATTGATCAAACACTTTGCGATGGAAAACTGCTTTTAACTCATTCCTTCCTGACCCAGAATCATAGCATACCCCTGCCATCCCAGACTTTTAAATCCCACGGGGGATTTCCTTGTAATGACAGCTTGTGTCCAGTACATGGCACTTTATAATGCCTACCCAAAAGCATGGAGCTTTGCCTTTACTACACCCTTACAAGCTCAGGATTTCTGGCATCTTGTCATGGTCATAATCAGAGTGAATGTGACGGAGGGGTGGTACAGGGGTCCCTGAATCCATGTTTCCTCATTGGATTATGACAGATCGGGGTATCATGACAGTCAAAATATGGCAGTATGACTGTATGTCCACGTCCACTTTTGATTTTATAAAAACCTAAAGGCTAGCTACATACTATCAAAATTTATCTCATCATTCTAATAATGATGAATACCAATTTTCAGATAACATAACATTCATGTTTATCAGTAAATATGTATGTGATTCTCATCTACTGTTATAGACATATTAATTAATGAACACTGTAGTTGCAGTGACATCACAGCACCCTTAACACTGATACAAACTCAGGTTCAGTTCCAGACTGCTCTATGTCTGAAGCACTCATGTGTACCCTGTTATCCAAAAATGTGGACATATCTTTTATATTCTTTCTCCATCACAGCTCACTAGGCCCTTAGACCACCCTCAGTCCATGTTCACCAAATGCCTTCCGCCTCAATGTTCGATAATTGCCTGGTTTGTGTGATTCCCACCCGATGCCTTGGGGCAAGGATCATTGATTTGCTCACTCTCCTCAAAAGGCCCAGTATAAACCCCCTCAAGTGGGAGTTTCTTCTGATGGAGCCCCAGAGGTAGGATACCCAATCCTTCAGCTGGTGTAAAAGTCACAGCTGAGCCCCCACCCTAAATTGGTCTCATGAAACGGTGCTTTGTTGCCAGGGGAAATTCTTGTATGGAAATGGAGTGTCAAGTGATAACATGCCATGTTCTAAAAATGGTCCATGTCACATTTGCAGAACATAGTGTGTATCGAATTACTAGTTAAAGCCCCATCTGACCTGTAGGCCTATCTGGACGGAAGAACAGAACCTTCTTGTCGAAGCTGAATAGATCCATTTGGTTAGCCTCAGTTCTCAAAATAAAAAAAAGGTCAAGATAAATAAAACTCATGTTCCCAATTCCAGATTACGGTCGAAAGTAATATGTGTTCTGTTTTATTGCATTAAGACCCTGACTCAGACATAACTCGGACATGGTATTACTTAGACATATATGTTTCGCAAACACTAAGAACTCCCATTGGATAGGATGCAACCCACATATTTACATCCTGGAGAGGGGTCTTTGGGCTTTTCTTTTGGATCTGAAACCATCGTTCACACTCCTTTGGGACACACATGGATTTCGGTATATCCATATAGGCAGATAAGAAGAGTGCTCTATTGATAACTTGCACAATTGTAATTCATCCTAATTAGGGAGTGCTCAATCTTTAACTACAAGGGGGTGATGGATTTGAGGGGTGTGTGATTAAAGATTTCGACCCCATGACCGGGGATTAACAAATCTCAACCCCTTTTGGAGGGGTAGGGCAAAGAAACAACCCTTATGTTTAGACAATGGAATTCATCTTAATAGTATCTTGACTTGTAAGGTAAGAAATGGATTGATCTACCATGCACACCCGTAGAATTTGGAATTTAATGTATGCAAATCACTTGCAATTTCAAGCACCATTCACTACATATTTAAATACTACACAAAGACGAAGGAATGAGACATGATGGAAATTTGAGATGCTTTGCGTTATGGAGGTTTACTATTAGTATTACACTGTATGTATATCTACACATACCTTAACATATTCTTCTCCTCACTGAATTGATGAACGTAAAGAATGTACCGCTAGTTAGTATACTCTCTAGAGCTGCAATTATGCATCATGACAGCAATGGAATAACAAAAACACAGCATAATAAAGCACTATGTGACGATTGAAGGGACAATTCCGTCCTCTGCAAAGCTGCCTCAGTCAAGGTACAGTAGCTCCTTAGATCCCTATCAGGGTGGGTAGAGAACCGCCCTGATTAGGTTGGACGTCTCATACATGGCTAAATAATTCCTACTTGATGAAAGAGATACTCCGCAAATCTAAACTAATCTAAACTACTCAATACATTTCACAGATGTTATGGACTCAGAGAGGCATTTATCTGAGATGCACAAACCAATCTCTTTTTTGATCACATGGGTTTCAGTGTCTGGAGGCTATGGCTGGCTTCATGTCCAATGCAATTGCAAGAATGTATTGCATGACATATGATATGTTTTAAACATGATATGGGAGCTAGGTGTCACTATTTGGTGAAAACTCCTCACTCTCCCAAGCGTAATGTCTGACATCCTGCCATAGCATTGCATGCCGAGAAGGGCGTGCATCAAGCCTGCTCCTTAGAGAGGAGAGGCTTTCTGTAAATTTTATTTCATTTTGTTATTTTCTTTACCGGTATATAGAATTCTCAGCTATATATATAGAGTGACCTTAAAACCATACCTGATATTGCTACATTAAGCCATGGTTAGCGAAGCTATATCAATCCATCTCCCTCTCACCACCATGGCTCAGGGCATGCTGCAGATCCAGATTACGGGAGATGCTTCCTATCAAAGAGATAGATCATCCCCCCCCCTGATGAATAGGACACTCTCAAGATGTAGATAAGGTGCACTAATCTCTAGTTATCCAGCTTCTCCTCCTGCCACCATATCAGCTACTCACCTTGTATATTGATCACATTATCTATTGCTGAGCTTGCAGGATTTACACCATATGCATCCCAGGAACGCTGTGGAAATCCACTAGAATGCTTAACCATGCATCACATGAACTGATTACAGTATGGTATCAATACCTCGAGCCTGCTTCCCTCAATAGCAGCTATACAACACCCTAATTCTACAGGACTATCTGTCATGCCGTCACCACACTGGTGGCGCACTCTTATTCTTCCGGGTTGTCGAATTAGGCATTTTGGTATATTTCCATGAATATTTTAGCAATTGTGGTGAAATACCCAAAAAGGTATTTGTAGGTCATCAGTGAAGGATATTGGAGAACGGCAAGAATATTGAATGCAGATATGGGGTAGACTGAAAAATATAGTGAAACATAGCTTTCAGGTGTCTATTCATTTCCGTATGTAGAAGACCATTAGCCTAATACACAGAGCAGCTCCTTACACTAGCTTCTTTATAACACCCTCAAAGGTCATGGACAGAAACATGAGGTCCTTTAGAAAGTGTGTCTATTAGCTAAGTGTCTAATTCACTCAGAATTTACTTAAGGCAGGATTAGGCGGCAAAGTCACCCTGTACAGCATACAAGCATTATATCAGTTTTTAGAAATCACGAATTAGTAAAAAAAACTTTGTTTTTAAAGTACATAACAGTGTTTTTAGATAGGCTTGGCAAAATAAATCTCCTAATGAACAGAGAGACTTATTCAAGTCACTGCTGGATGGCAGTGTGCCTCTTTGCAGCTTTTGGAGATACTATGAAAGAGTCATATCCCTCAGGGATGTACCACCCCAGAGGTCCAATTACACAAGTGCCAAAGTCTCAACTAACTCGCAGTCAGACTAGATATAGGCTAAAGTCTTACTATTCAACCAGTATGAAGACTATACTGCTATCATGTTAGGACTAGAGGTTATCTCAACCTTTTTCTATGGCATTTATTATACCAAAACCTGCATCAATCCATGGAGGCAATATTCTACTTCATGTGATGTGACCGATGGAACCTCACCATTTTGTTGTCTATCAATTTTCAATTATATTACAGATAAATTGATCGGTGATGGTCTTTGTAGGATTATCCAAAGTGGAATAACTGTTTTGACATGGTATTATTCATATAGAAACTCTCACCATGATGCAGCTCTCTATCTTTTAATTCTGTGTTTTTATGTACAGTCACATCAAGACAATAATCGCAATTGTGCTGTGGGGGCACTCCCATATGAAAATATAATATCCCATGTCCTGAGAAAATAGAATGATCAATAAATCCCCTAACTCAGATAAGAAGGGTCCCCTTCCAACGATTCATTTTAGATGTATGATAGATATTCTTTGGGGACCCTTTCCTTCTTCAGAAGGTTTAACAGTAGTATACGATAGTCCGGTCCTGTTTAGACATGGACTAAATAATCATTTTTTATAGAATAATGAATATCTTATGCAAAATTATCAAAGTTCAGACAACATTTTCAGAGATCATTATCCTCTTAGAATCATTGATACCTTTTTACCCAACCACAATTTTCTATTCATTTTGGTACTACCTTCACTTGCCTTTAATTTAACACGAATGCACCTTCTTGGCTGATCATACACCTTAATACACACGACAAAGTTAAATTTCAGACATCTCGCTGAGATTTGAGGCAACATGTGAATATTCACACAAAGGCCTAAATATTTCTATACAAAAATTAGATCATTGAAAAAACGTGACAGGAGAGTAATGAGGCGCTTATTTATTAAAAAGGCACACGTCTTTCCATGTCACTTCTTTATTGCCTCTGGATCTCTGGGAAATATTGGGTGAGTATTGGCAATAATAGTTTTCTGGGGGGGGGGATCTATTTCCCTCGGGCCATCCATAAAGTTGCCTGTAAAATATTTCTTATCCAAGTTATCAAGGAGCAGTATAATAATGAATCAGTATTAGGGTTTTAAACTATTTTAACACATTTCTGACACTAGAGGTATACCAGCTCTGATACCTCCACTTTGGCTCACATTAATAGCCTACCTTCAGAAAATAAATACCTTCATGACTATGTGTAATTCCTAAACAAATTTGAATGCGGATGCTAGGGGCTTTCTTGGTTGGCATGGCATTTGACAACTTATTTGTTTCAATTTAAATAAGTTTTTTTAATGTTAATGTTGTTCATAATAAAATAAGATAAACATAAAAGAGCAGAATTTTCCGGGTCCGTTCCATGAGATAACCCTCAATGATAATTAACAATTCTAGCGAACCTGTGTTTATATCTTCAATATTATGGAGATTAATGTTATTTTCTCTACGATTTTCCTTTGAGACTCCTTGGATTTGCAATACATTTTATGACAAATTTAAATGTGGATTTGAAAAATATGTTTTGTTTGATACAGATTCACATGTAACTGACACAGTTCAAAATGTCTCAACCCAGTCCGATGCATTGTACGGCACATATACTCGTAAGATATACTGGCAACATTGCACCTGAATTAATACCCCTTGACATAGTGGGATGGTAAGGCCCCGACAAGGCCTTAAAAATGCATGCCACGAGGCAATTGGAAGGTGTGTGGGAGAATATATGTAGAGTCTCGTGGGAGAAGCATTACGGCTGGCGCATCACACTGTTGCCCTTCTCTATCTATGTACAGTAAAATGTAGGCAGATGTGCCGGTAGTATCAGGAGCAGTGGTACACACATGTTGTAGCAGAATCTATAGAGGTGAGGTGATGCTAAAAGATACATTGACTATAAGAAGAAAGTCTGGACCTTGAAATCTCTTCTGTTGTCTGGTGAGACAAGTATCCTAATAGAAGGGGGCAAATCTATTCCACTAGCGATCTTAGACTGGTAGCTAATTATTTCTTACCACTTTTTGAAAGCAAATAAGATTCTTATAAATCTAAATATATATATCAGAGACAAGTTACAAGTGATGAAAGTCATCCATCATAAAAGTTAAAGTGTTTCTTAATTAAATCAAGAAAACTCCATCTAAAGATACTCCCCACCTTTACATCCTTCTCATCCATCCCTCCATTATTAGGCACCGTCCAATGACATAAGCAGATAAGAACACAGATCAATTAAAGGTGGGTCGCTACCTCTTGAATATGGACACACTGCGCAGGTATCTGCGCATATAGCTTAAATGTATCAGAATGAGCTAATATTACAGTATCTGATACATATATATGATGATAAAGCCATGTTAACAAATTGGGAGATTTCGAGCAAAATTAAGCATTTTATTGGACTTTGCATAGTTGATATATTTAAAGCTAATGATATTTGCTATTTTTATCAAAAGTTAGAACATTGAAGCTATTTACCAATAAATCACTATCTAGAATGATATAGATCTCATAAAGTTACTTAGAAAAACCAAGGGTAGCAATTGTAGCCATTTTCAACCCTGATTCTAGCCATTTTACACTTTATTTTTAGCTTTAAATGTAAGATTTAGACCGATTTTGCTATATTTTTTAACTTCAAAGGCCAAAAAACCTAAAAATATGTCCGGGACCCCCTATCAAAATCACTTTCATATGTTAGCAAATGATCTGAACTATTTTCTGAGAAAGTTAAAAAAAATTCTGTTAATTTTGAATACCTTTTTTTAGCCAATAACGCTACAAAATGATAGCAATTTATTCATTTTCTTCCCCAAACATCATATTTTTACCCAGCATTCCATGGCATACAACTGTAAAATGAATTTTACAGTAAAGTGGAACATATAGCCATTTCACATGTGAAGTTTAACATTTCTGTGCATAATGGTTGATATTTAAAAGAATTATTGAAGTTTTCACACTTTTTTCTCTTTTTTAGAGAAAAATTTAAATACTTTAATTTTTCAAAATTCTGTATTTAAAAAAGTAGGTCGGGACCCCTCATTTTTCTTTTCATTTTCTGTTTCTATATGATTCAGACTGTCTTTAGAAAAAAAATAGAGACATTCTGTTAACTTTGATCAAAGGGTAGCGACCCACCTTAAGGGGATACTGAGCTAGCTATGTTTGTTTGTAGGGCAACTAGTTGTATATGCTCCTTATTATTGATCTTAGGGAACTAGTTTAATATGCCCAATACATGCTCATCTTGCATTGGGCAAAGAGAGCACTCCTGAGAGGTGTTAATGTTGATTATATATTTATTGCCACAAACCACAAGTACTGACTGATGTTTCTCAGTATTATATAAATGCCAAATTAGTCTGTAGTGTTCATGGGGAATGCACAGTTATTATACTCTCATCTCAATACATGCCAAGTCCAAACACAAGTCCACACTAGTCTCCATAGTCATACAGAGTATCCAATGCAGTTAGGTCACACAGCAGTAGTCTCACAATCACTATCTCCATGTAGGTCCTTGTCAGTCTGTAGGACAATAATCCAAGTCCCTCTCCTGTCATGGTGACACAGCGTTGCCTCCAGTCGCACCGAGCAAAATGACTACATCACTCCTCTGAGGAGCAGGCCGAAGGACCTTTTATATCGTCACTCAAGCAATTGCTCTTCCTCCCATATCCTGGTTCCGGGTGAGCAGTTGGTGAGCAGCTCCCCTCCAGATCCTGATGGCATTGCATTACATCCTGGTTGATAATGCTTAAATCCTGGTTCATAATGTACCAGATCCTGGTTGATCATACCTTAGATCCTGGTTGATCATACCTTAGATCCTGGTTGACCATACTTTATATCCTGGTTGACAATGCCTCAGTACCTCTAGTTCCTGGTTCATGAATAAGCAGTATGATCTCACTGCTCACCATTCACCTTACATCCTGGAGTGGAGGTTTATCTGGTGCACTTAGTGCAGTTACTCATAGGCATATATTATGGCCTCATGTATAGTTTCTTCTCTGTGCATTCCGATACAAAATGACTTCAAGCACATTACACAATCATACACAAGTATAAACAATCACTACTACCAATGTTCTACCTAAACATGTTCAATATTATCTAATGATATAAGTTGTGTGTGAGTGAGTATTCTTACTTATTCACACTACAACACACGCCTGGGTTTTCTCTAAACATGTTGACATGTTTACAATCACGAGTTTATGTGATCATAATACTCTTGATTCACTTACTTGGTGTTTATTTATTATTTCTTGCACACCATTGTAAATGTTGCTTTCCTGCTGCTTATTTCAGTTTCAATTCTCTAAGAATAATTCAATTTCTACATTACATTTGCCCCAGGTTCGAAACCTCCCTCTTTGAAGTTTAAACCTCTGATAATGTAATAAAAGTAAAATGATAGTGGGCAATGCTTAAATAAGTACCTCTGTCATCTTCCAGTTAGCTGTACGTCTTATTACAATTTATACCTACCAGCCAAAAGCAAACCAATAATGAACTGCAGAAGTCCAAATCATGTCAGTCTATGCACTCCTGAATAATTAGAAGAAGATCAGTAGCATGTCTGATAACATCCTTTAGCCTCTACCTTTAAGAAGTAGTGCTTAGGTCACTGCTATATTAGCTGGAACACTTGCAACTAACCAGTCATTCCAGCAACACCAGTGATAGTTAACAGTTTATGATAATCTACACAATTTTGAATATCTCAGGGAGAATCAGAAATGTGTCTGATCATATTCACCCTTTTCCTTTTTTGAAATTCTAAGTTAATTTCTACATATAGTAGACTGTGAACAATCACACTTGGTGTCTCGGTGGTCCTGTCAAAATGTGACCCACCTTTCCTAAAAGCTTTCCCTTTCCAACCTCTGATAGATTTCAGGATTGTTTCATTTAGTATGTTAGCCTCATACACTCCACATCTATGGGAAAATAAAAATCTTTCCATTTGATCTCATGTCAAGTCATAAAGCTCAATTCTCTGTCTCTGGCCATCAAAGCTAAAAATCCATATCATCATTAGCATTCAGGATAAATGTCCCATGTATATTTACTAGTTATTAACCTATTTTAGGTTAGACGTATGTGTAACATGGTCTAAGTCTTTTATATGATCCTGATTTTAATTTATAGCTTCCAATTTTCTTGATAATTTTCTGGAGGGTTCTCTCTTGGCGTTTTTGTTTTGTTTTATTCTCTCGCCCTATTGTACTCTTTTCAATATTGTTTACCGACTAATTTCATATGTAAATCAATCATTTCTTATGTTAGTAGCAGAAATGTCCAAATAACTTCCGCTCAATTCAGCTATGTTCAGCAGTGGAACAAAAGTCAATCTGACATTTGTTTAACAGAGTAGTGTCAGTCAATAATATTGTTCATGGTTAAATTGTCTGTTTGATATTACTTTTTATGACTTTTTTTTTTTTTTTTGAAATGCTACCATTGAGAATTCTTGCACCCTCCATTTACCTATGCTGAACTGTTGGCTAAGTTTGTTTTATGATAATCAGCTGGTTCCTTTTTTTTTTAGATCTAAAGTATCATTTTCTCTCTATTCTGGTTTCAGTCATTCCAGACCATATCCATATTTCTTTTAAATACAGCTTTCCTTTCATGACTCAATGTTTGATATAAGTATAGAATTATACAACAGTGGCCATCACTACCCCCATCCACTCCTTCAAAGTGGGTGAGTTATGGAGATGAGGCTGGAGTGTACTTGCCGACAAAAGAGCGTACACCAATTATGTGGGCAGGTGAACAAAAAGGGCATGCAGTCCGTGTGTATAGCAGAACAGAAATCATTGCCTGCATGTCTATTCTCTAGAAAGCATAACCACCGTTGACCATCCCCATCTGTGTCCGCTTAGTGCCCATCGAACCAGGCTTCTACAAGTGTGTGTCACTTGGGTTCAGACTGATTACTTCCCGCTATTCTTGTGGGCAACCCGGGTTGTACCGGGTGGGCCCTCTATCTGGTGCCACCCCCTTATGGGCAATAAAGAGCCCGCACCCTCTTGGGCTCCCTTAGTGTAATGAAATTTGGGGTGAGTCACTGATCGCACTCAGCCATTCAGCCTGCAATGTGCCACCACATAACATTTTGCCTACACAGATATTGCCATTTCTAGTTGTCCCCAAATTGGCATTTGCATCCTGCTCTACGGATCCTGTTTCCTGTTTACATTCCCACACATTCACATGGGATAACCAATATTGGCTATCCCAGAATAGGATGTAGTGCTGCCTCTAGGAAGGCAATGCACAGAACCCCAAACCTACAGGAATATCACCTATATTGACCACAGAGAGCAAGCCGGACCCACCAGCCACTCACGAGTCACAGCAGATTGTGCATCAGTGTACATGGCTTCATATGATCCCAGGTTACACCCCTCCAACATGTAAAAAAGTGTACCTTTCTAGGTGTAGTACCAATTTCTTATCAATCGATATACTTTCGCCCTTTGCAGGACATTTTGCAATGCCCTAGACATTTATTGTGTATGATTTTTTTTTTCTTTGATTTTTTTTTTTTTGATTATTTTTTTTTTTTTTTTACATTTATATTTCAGTTTCCTTCTTTTTCAAAAATTGGGTTCTTTTAGTAATGCATTAATTCATGTGGTTCAGTTGATGTTATGGTGAACATTTCTATTCAACATCTCTATAAACATGGAGAATTCTACAGAAATAATAATTTCAGGTATAATGCCCAAAAGGGAATAAGGGGACACCATATATGCATACTTTGAATTAATAATGCCCCACTGTAGGGCAGCTACTGTATTATATGTGCAGACACTATGACCCCATGCAAGGTGTCTCACCTGGTCACAAGTGCACAATTTAATTGCAATGAAAAATGTTATGCAGAATTACACACATGGGGCTTTGATAGATTATAGTATACTATGAGGTATGGTACCTACACTGTGATTGAACCTCAACTGTCTCCTTTGCATCCTATAATTTCTTTCTTTTAATGGGTTAAATCTCTTTGACTTGTTTACCCTGTTAGATATTTTCTATCAAACTGTTATAGAGTTAATAGACTGCTGCTCTGTCAACACTCTGTGGAGTTGGCAGTAATTGGATTTACCATTGGTGGGTCCTCCAAGCTGCTTAGTCTTGCCAAGACTGTTTTAGCTAAATGTAAGCTTCTGCTTTTAGCTCAGATGTCTAATGTGAGTCATATATGACTGTTTCATAGATCACCTGCACTCTATCTCATATCACAGGTTTACTGCTGTGTATGTCTTTTTAAGAGTGTATGCAATATCTTATGCATTTTTTACGTGTTATGATCCTAGGGGACATCTTATTATTTTATTCCATTTCCTCGGTTATAATTCTTACCAGAGGTGGACTTGACCTGGACAATATGACCCTTACCAGTCTTTAGTTGCCCTCTTATTGCCTTAGAGATTTTGCCTGAATCATACCAGAACAAAAAATGGACATTATTCTGATAAGATACCTCTTTCACTATGCCTTACATAGTGTAGTTATAGTTTAGTAGTTATGTGCTGAGCACAATTAGCTATTACTTTATAGATTCATTGAATTTCTCTCATAAATTAAGAATTATGTATACTGCATAAACCCTGTCTTGTATGTATTCCTGATCCATCTGAATTGGGTATACCAAATGTACCAGTAATACTCCATGGATTTGAAAAATTATGGATACATGAGCTTAGACCATAAAAAGTACTTACTTTTTGTAGAAATTATCATTATAACAACCAAAGTACTGTGAAACATTAAATCACAGTCACCCATGTATGTGTCTATCAACCTCAGGCTCAATATAAACACACTTCACAAAGAACATGTATCACAGTTTCTCATGAACCCTTAACATATCCCAATTATTTGTCACTCAAAAATATCCACCAGCTCACTCCTAAAAGAGTACTATGGGCACATATCACTGCCTGTGACCAGGCAGTATACACTCTCTAACATCCATTATAGAATATCCCAATGTCCACTTTTCTGTATCACTCTCAGTGGCAGAGACTCAAAATCACTGTCAGTTTCAATAATGTCATTAGATTGCCTCTCCTCAAGGCGGAGTAAGTCGTAAGTCCAAATAGTCCTCTGTGGTCCCACCATGTAAGGAACATGTGTGTCAACATTGCTCCTGTTATTTGTCATGGTGAGATATCCAGGCAGTGGGGGTGGTTCCTTGTAGCATTAATACTGTTCATGTAGAGTAACCCAGGCCTGGGGTTAGTGCTGCTTGTCCCGTTGGATCAATAGGCTGTTTAGTAAAGCCTAACACCCTGAGCCACTGCTTCAGACAGACACCGCAGTCCCCATATTTTAGGGTCCTATGTTAGAGGTCAGATAGCCTCAGAGCTAGGTCAGAACAATGCATCTCAGTTTTGAGTGCTCTACATTGCCCATTATTCCTAGAGTTAGAAGTGTGGCATGGTAACTCAAATCATTGCGTCCCCTTATCCAACTGTCTCTCTGGGTATACACATAGCCTCCATTAATGGAGTTTGATGTGATCTTTCGGTGCCTGGGAGGGTGGGCTGGCCAGGTAGTTAAAATGATAAGTGGAAGATCTGAAAGCTGCTTCACTGTGTCCCACATGATCTGCTCCATGTGTCATGTGTAGCATACCTTACGTAGGCAGAGTTCAATAGGGCATACCAACTTATGTGAGCTACTCCATGTAGCAGTGCATGTCTAAGTATGAGAGTGTGCATCCTGTATAGTTCAGGTGTAATGAGTAATCTCCATTTGTACACTATGAGAGTGTCTCTCATTGGCTTGTGGCATAGTAAATGTCAAAATCGTTTGGGAATCTCCACCATATGAGCTAGCTATGTTTGTTTGTAGGGCAACTAGTTGTATATGCTCCTTATTATTGATCTTAGGGAACTAGTTTAATATGCCCAATACATGCTCATCTTGCATTGGGCAAAGAGAGCACTCCTGAGAGGTGTTAATGTTGATTATATATTTATTGCCACAAACCACAAGTACTGACTGATGTTTCTCAGTATTATATAAATGCCAAATTAGTCTGTAGTGTTCATGGGGAATGCACAGTTATTATACTCTCATCTCAATACATGCCAAGTCCAAACACAAGTCCACACTAGTCTCCATAGTCATACAGAGTATCCAATGCAGTTAGGTCACACAGCAGTAGTCTCACAATCACTATCTCCATGTAGGTCCTTGTCAGTCTGTAGGACAATAATCCAAGTCCCTCTCCTGTCATGGTGACACAGCGTTGCCTCCAGTCGCACCGAGCAAAATGACTACATCCCTCCTCTGAGGAGCAGGCCGAAGGACCTTTTATATCGTCACTCAAGCAATTGCTCTTCCTCCCATATCCTGGTTCCGGGTGAGCAGTTGGTGAGCAGCTCCCCTCCAGATCCTGATGGCATTGCATTACATCCTGGTTGATAATGCTTAAATCCTGGTTCATAATGTACCAGATCCTGGTTGATCATACCTTAGATCCTGGTTGATCATACCTTAGATCCTGGTTGACCATACTTTATATCCTGGTTGACAATGCCTCAGTACCTCTAGTTCCTGGTTCATGAATAAGCAGTATGATCTCACTGCTCACCATTCACCTTACATCCTGGAGTGGAGGTTTATCTGGTGCACTTAGTGCAGTTACTCATAGGCATATATTATGGCCTCATGTATAGTTTCTTCTCTGTGCATTCCGATACAAAATGACTTCAAGCACATTACACAATCATACACAAGTATAAACAATCACTACTACCAATGTTCTACCTAAACATGTTCAATATTATCTAATGATATAAGTTGTGTGTGAGTGAGTATTCTTACTTATTCACACTACAACAATACTCCTCTCCCATGTCTACTGACAGGTGACAGTAGATCCGTATATCCTTATTAGGATGGGTATAGAAGGCGTCTGCTTAGCTCGGTTGTGGCTGCTACATGGCTTGATCATCTGTGCTTGATGAATGGGATAATCCCCAGACGAAGATGATCCACCACCTTAATCTAAACCTCTCAGCACATCTCGCACAGACACCTATCTGATATACACAGATCAATGTTTTATCTCATCCCACATTTCCAGTGAATCTTACTGAACCTGGGATTGGCTTGATTTTTAATGACCATCCAAGAACTATTGCGTGAAATACAAATTAGACTTAGATAACTTACCACTAGTTACAGCTTACCCTGCTAAAATCAACTACAACACGTTAGAGACATATGTCTTTCCTTATCCGCAAGGTACATGTATATGATGAAGGCCTTATATTCAATGAATGAACTTCTGATTGGCATAATAATCCTGAACTTTTCACAGGGATGTAATAAAGTGAATAATTTTTAATGGTCTATCAGAACATACAATCCACAATTTTAATCCACCTTCCCCGCAGCACCATGTCCCTGGGCCTGCTGCAGACTGGCCTGGTCCACACACAGATTACAGGGGCTGTATCCTGTACAGAGGGTAGGTAATCTCCTCCTGATGAATGGCTCACTCTCCAGATTTAGATAATCTGCTCTAATCTCTGGTTATCCAGCTTCTTCTTCTGCCCCGGACAGAAGGAGACAACAAGTCGTAAAACTTGGAAATCTTAATAACTAAAGTTTTCCTTCGAACATGCTTTCTACTTGACACTACTTAGGCTAAACAACTCAAATATATTTCAAAGTTGAAGCTAGAGGAATGAAATGTGTTTTGCCTTGTAAATCAATAGCTTCTTCATGTGTTGAGAACAACAATTAAGAAACCTCACTTGATGTGAGGGTTGCATGCTCTAGAACAGTGATCAAGAAACCTCAGAAACCAAATCCCCAGGACAGGCATGGTTGCCTTGATAAAATAGCAGTGACTTAATTGCAAACTGTGTTTTTTTTCTTTTATTTTTTATGCATTACCTTTGGATTAGATGGTAGAGTGGAAATAAAAGCCACGTAGTAATTGGAAATCTTGATGATGGGGAGATTTCTGACAAACATCAAGCGCAACAGCTCTGTTGTTTGTCAACTGACTTATGTTTTGAAATAACCTGGCATTGCAATTAACTATTTCAGGACGGTAAGTGGAAGTACAATTTAAGGTGTGTGTTCTTAATACTTTAAAAGTAATCATTTGATTTTTATCAATATATAAAGCCCCTTTATATCCGTATTGATGGACCCAGTTAATCCTCAGGACTCTCCCCAGGAGGCTCCACTGCCATAGGCCACCTGGGGTAGGAGTAGTTCCCTCACTCCTCAACAGAGGGAGCACTGTCTCCAGCCTCGCAACCAGTGTTTATGTTGCCACAGTCCGCCTTTTTTGGCTTTTGGTTCAATTGTTCAATTTATGTTATTGTTCAAGTTCAGTTTATTCGTTCAAAAAAACTGCTGTTTTCATTGCTACAACAGCTGTTGTTGTTGATGTTCTGGTGTCTGCACTGCTACTGCAGCTTAGTATGTTGATATCATTATAACTTGTTTTCTTGCAAACATTAGTGCTACCACTAGAGATGTTTTAAATATACTGATAAGCTAGCTATTGGTACTATTAACTACTGTTGAGGGCCAGCCACTATTGTGTGATAAGCTATATCATTACTATAAAACAGAGATAGAAAAAAGGGAGAGAGCAAGAAAGAGAGAGAGATGGAGAGCAAGCAAGAAAGATAGTAAAATAGAGACATTCCACATGTGAGAGAGATCAAAAACAAAGGAGAGGGAGATGCAACTCTGTCTTGATGCACCTGTCTTTATCTCCTTTTCACCAGACTCCTATCTACACCCTACAATGCCCTGTAATGGGATAATGCTGTGGCAGCAAGTACCTGTCAGGCTGTGCGTGTGTGTCCTTCTTGTGGCAGGTTAGGTGATAAACCCCAGGTAAAAGATCAGGTTGATACACCAGTCCCAGGGCTGAGGTACTGACCTAGAATTTAGCCTCATTAGAGGTAGTTCTATCATTAACAATGAAATAGAAATGCAAGTTTGAGAAAACATTTGCTACATTCTGAAAGGTAGTCACAATTTTTAACACTAGAAACTCTTTCGAAAGGGAGTAATCCTGGCAATATGCTTTGCAAAGACTCTCCTCACAGTAATAAGTCTGTATTAAACATCTCAAGCTGATTACCCATGATTAGCTGATCAAGCAGTCTACATAATGAGTGCAAGTAGAAAGGCAATGGGGAGCATTATCAAAAACCTCATTTCTTTTTGAGTTGACTTCATCTCAAATGTAATTCAATCTTGCTTTGCCATCAGCATGTGAATGCCACTCATGGTATTGAACCTGGATGTCACATGTGAATACTTGGATTAATGTCATATGTCTAGAGGCATTTTGGAGAATATTTGTTTTTCCCTGATTGTTGACAACCAGTGGTAAAATAATCAAATGAGGTATGACATTGACATTGACTCTAATTTACAAAGAGACAAAGTGGGACCAACTATGGAACGGGAGTACAGATCTATAATAAACACATTATGGTTAGTGAAACTAACCTTGCCAATAGAATATTAGAGGAGAAAAGAGTGAAACCGACATGAAAGCCGTTTGTCTCAAAGCCTGAATTACTTTATTAGTTTAGAAGCAATATAATGTCATCCTCAAAGGTTACTCTCATATAAAACGAATAGTATTAAGTTGAACTTTAGTATTAAGTTGCTGTCAAGCCACCTTGATGCACGTGTACACAGATGCACTGGGTCTTCTGTGCCAGGCATAATGTGCTCTGTGGGCATGCTTACTTCGCATTACCTGCCAAGGGGCCTGTATTAATCGTTCATTGGGCTTGTTGCTAGGAGTCTGTATGGTCCTTCTTAATGTAGTCTGACAAATTGCTCCATTACTCCTGCTCAGTTTTATTTGGTAATTCCACAAATAGGCAATAGGGTAACAGTGGTCTTCCTTATGCTGCACCAGTTTGGCTTTGATACAAATGTATTATCTTGACTGTGCATGACATGTGAAGGGAGTATAGGATCATGGATAAAAGTATAATTGATATATTAAGATTGAGAATACCTCAATTGAATCCATAATTAGTTTTCCCATTGTATATGTGTTATGAGACTATTTTCAGTTTATCATGGATCTGTTTATCTGCAACCCTTTATTGAGCTATGATTCTAGTTGTCATTCTAATATGCCTAGCGATATATCTTCATGTGTGATACTTGCATATATAACGAAAAGTTAAACTTGCATGGCGTACATTATTGACATGAATTGTTCTGAGGAGGGAGAGTACATGGTCTTTCCAATTAAGGATGCTATAGACACAAAATGGTACAGTATTTTATATGGTCGTGCCTAATAGGGTATGTTATATCAAAGCACAATATGATCGTGCCAATAATAAATGTTAAAAGCAAATCAATTCCCCCTGTGTGTCTGGTGTGTACAAAAATGAATAGAGTTACACTCAGACAGGGACTTGTTTATCTAGCATAATATCTACAACATAGGAACTCATTGAGAGGCCTCTCTTAACCAATTCTGTAGTGTACCTTCTAAAATACATGAAAGCTGATATTGGGAAATGTCTATATCAATGATAAAATATTAACAATTAAGAATAATTAGTAATTCCTGCAGTCTACTAGAAGAGAGAACTTAGAGAAGAAAATGCATTACATGTGCGTACCTATTCCCATCTCGACTGGTTTTAACAGATCTCCTTGGCTACTGTAGACGATCTCTCTTGTTATAGATTGGATTTGAAAGACAGTGCTGAACAGGCTGCTGAGCTTGTAGTGCTATCGGCTGAATGGAGTATTGTGGAGCATAGGAAACAGAACCTGAGTGAGAGTTGCAGTAGTGGACAGTGAAACTTTAGTGAAAATGGTAATACTTGAAAACACAGTGATAGCACTACTCGGTGGCAATTCCAACTAAGGTCTATGTCACACTACAAAATTGCTACATGCTATAAAAGTAGCTAACATAGCAGCTGTGCTGACTATATTTCATGTCACATTTCCATTGTGAAATTTTAGCCCAGACCATGTACTAGTAGTGCATATACATGATTTATAGGAAAGTCTTTAGCCACTCCGGGTGGCACCACCTCATGTAGAGCAGCTCAATACTTTCTCAAGCTGTTGCTTAATCCAGTGAAGCACTCATAGAGCTAATCACAGACCTATTTATAGATTGACAGAGACCAGTACTCATGGGTGGCTCCACTAAAATGCCACTATATCTCTAATCAATGGGCCTTCGAAAATTCAATGTGATAGACAAATAAAAGTTGGATTGATTTGGGGGATCTATGACTACAAGACTAAAGTGTGACCCCGTTTAAGTCCAACTACATTTAATGGCCTAGAGGAAATATAGCAGAATATAGTTTAAATACCATATTTCCTCGGGTATAAACCTGTCCCATGTATAACTCTGCTGTTCTATAAGTCAGGCCCGAGTATAACCCCGGGTGTTCCAGTATGTTTCCAATAAAAATCATATTTCAGGCCATAACTCCAACCTCCGCTTGGAGTATGCATTTGGCTATGTAATCCCTAGTGGTATATAATAGTTTTCATCATAGGGCCATACGCAAGTGGAATAGGTTAAAAAAGGATTACACCCTAGAAAATAATTTCAGCAAATACTGTAAGATGATTAAACGTGGCCACCCAACCTGCTACATAATAAATCCTGGTGAAAAGTATTAAATCACCCCCCCCCCCGCCCTTCGCCACCCCTAGTACTGTTTCTAGGAAAATTGTGTATTTTGTGATAAATTGTGTAATTTGGCATTGCCGGCTGTATAACCAAATATTCGACACTGTCTGAGTATATTGTCTCTCATCTCGTCTGAGTATAAGGTATCTCATCTCCATTGAATGTAAAACATGGTAATATTGCTACATGCTGATGTATTAATGTAATACGGAGTACATGATTGTATAGATACACCAACCCACCAACTACCTGCCACCAACCAACCCCTCCCCCCCCCACCATACCCACTCCCTACCCACCCCAAATATGACCACTGTGTCGTACTCATACATTAACTGTATTATGAAGATATACTGTGTATTACATGTTATGATATGAATGCCATTTCACCTTATTGTGGTTAGAATAGTCAGTTGGGGAAAATAATAAAAGAAGGACTAAGCTGAAAATCGGTTATAACCGTAGCTCAGATTCTGGTTGTATGTATTTACATACTATACTGGATGTAACCTTAATAAAAAATCTTAAAAAAAACCCTCATCTATGTTTACAACCATTTTAAAGAGAAATGAAGATTAAATTGATGAGGGAAGTATTGGAAATATCGAAATAAATGTGTGGGAAAAGTAGATAATTCTGGAAATTATCAGGGGGTACTAGAATGTTTCTTCGTATCAGCTTGCCCTATGTATGAGTTTTATTACTACCAGTTGTAATGAATAAATCATATTCATCTTGGTGGTAGTAATGCACAAATATTTTCCTGTTCTGTCACAAGAGACTTCAGAAAATGGTACTGTTTTAAGAGACATTTAAATCCAACTGAAGTCTCATTGTCTTAATAAACACGTCCAAAAGAGGTCTGCCTGTGTATAAGCCTGGCCAGTATGTCACTCAGTACTTGTATACAGGTGTAAGCCGGGGAAATATGATGGACCACTACAGCAGAGCCATGTCCAGTTCAACATTGAATAGGTATTTGTGATGGCAGTCCTCTATGAAATTCTATTTTATAAGCGTAATGGAGACATCATTACCACAGCAGCTGCAGTGTTAGTAGATGTGGGTCTACTCAAAGACACTCATCAGCACACCTTACTCACACACAGTGCCAAAGTTCCTGACAGACATCCTCTCAGCTCACATCAAACCCTGGACAAAAATAATATAATTATCCTCTAAATCTCAGAGCAGAACCCATCAAACAGAACGCACTGCTTTAAGAGTCTTCTCTGCTCAACGTGGCACTAGCAATGCTGAACATTTTGTATGGTGGAGTAACATCTAGCAAGCTTGAAATATGTTATCTCCTAACCAGACCATACATGCCCACTGTCCTATTCACTAATAGTATGTCATGGATTCTAAATGTATATTGGTGGTGGCATTTGCAGATGGAACATATCAGTACTCAATAATCCGCTTTTCATCTGCCTAGTCACATCTGATTTATTAAAGACAACAGATACTGTTTATAACTTGATAAGAGTGGAGTGATTTGTGGTTTACACAAATGACAAGAAAACACATGTTGTGGCAGGGAAACATGTTAACCACCAACATAAAAAGATATATTTTCTGGAAACACATGCAATGAAGCACAATGAACCTATTCAGATATAAGCAGTTTGTAACATGAGATGGCTAATACAAAGGCCAGTTAAGTTTTTTTTTACTGCCTACACCTATTTGTTGAGATCCCTTCATCATTAAATGCCATACAATAAACAGAGTTAAAGCATTGGCGAATGTGATCCAAAACATGTAAGATGGGTGGGATAGACTGCAGCGAAGATAAAAGTAGTGGTAACCAAGCAGAACGTATTTGGCCAGCAGTAAAAGCACCAACAGCAACAATAGCAGTGGCTGTGGTATTAGCAGCGCTTGCTGTGACAGTCATAGAACATTAGACACATCGACAATTATAGACACAAAAAAGACATCAATAGTAGAAGCAGCAGCAGCAGTTCTAGCGGAGGAATATATATAAGAGAAACAGTAACATCAATAGCATTAACAGCAACATCGATATCAGCAACAGCTACTATCAATACCACCATCAGCAGAAACAGCAGCAGTAGTATACGTTTAGTATTAGAGATAGGCATAACAGTAACCATACCATGATTAACAGCAACATCAGCAGCAGCAAATTCACCATCAGCAGCCATAGTGGCAGTAGCATTGTCAGCATCAACAGCAACATCAGTGTAATCAGAGCCACTACAGCAATACTGATGTGTGATCTTATGTATGTGTAATGCAATACTATAGACCTCTCTAGGTGCTGCTGATCAATAGGCAAATTTTAGATTATACTCTTCAACAACAATTATACCTAGAAGCAATCGTAGAAGCAATAACAGCTTTAATATCCTACACAAGGCTAGCCGTTAAAGGAGCATTACCTGTGACCATAATTGAAGGGAAAGAAGGAGTAATAGAGAGATTCAGACATGCAATCACATTTTTAGTTTACAACACCTTTTTAGACTTTCATTGCATGGTATGAGAATTAAGTTGACATGTTCAGTACTTCTATTGGACAAATGGACCTACAACTCCATGCATGCAGAGACTACACTGTACATCACATCAGCCTATAGTCAAGATGATATTTATAATGGGATTTGAAACTAATCTACTGCTTCATAACATCAATATAGATACCATTATGGAGCCCCATCCCCATGTCTATTGTGTACCACCTATTTGATAACATGAGATGTGGCCTATTAATCTAATATTAATCTGTATTTAACAATAGAGATGACAGGATAAACTGGTTAATAGCGACAATGAAATAAGGATTAACCCTTTGTGGCTGAGCATATACTATAGTGGATGCCATGACGTTTTAGACAGTTATTCATTATAGATTCAGTGTATTTTATCTAGAATATAAGTATAGCCCAGTGGGCACAAAATACAGTTCAAAGTTGAATCAATGTTGTATCAACATTGAATGTTCTGTGCCCACTGGGAGGGTCCTTCATTCTATTCCATCTTTATATTGATAGGTCTACTTAATGTTATGTGATCATGTACAATGCTGGCAGTGCTGGACTCTTGCAGGCTGAAAGAGACTCTCCCAGAGTCCAACATTGCCAGACTCTAGCATGAGGATCCAACATGGCAAACTCTCAAGCAATTCTGGGTGAGTATAGAGGCTCTAGATGAAGGTCCAGCATAGCCTGACCCTGACTAGAATGGCCCTTGACCCATCTATTATAGTCCAGCAGTGCCTGACCCTTGTATGAGGGTGATGTTGGCGACATTGGGTGGCACTGATATTTGCCTGGGTGTAGTGTCCTAAACCTAATAATATACATATCCCCTAGGTATGGTCCTAGAGTGGGACCAGCTGGATGAGCGGCAAGATGCTTAGGCCGCGTACCTGCATAACATTTGAGCTCTAATCAAAGCCGCTTTTGATCCGATGGCATCAGGGGAAGTTGGATAAGAAGATTCATGACATCAGCATTAATTTATCTTGTGGTTTTAACCTTTACCATGTAGAACTATGACTTTAGATCACCAAAAAGGCATTGGTCACTTTATGGCAGCTGCCTCATTTAAAAGACAGACCTTTACACACAGCATCTACCTAGGCTATCAGCGACAGTGTGTGGCTGCACACAGCTGCTGGTATAGGAGGTGCACCATTCATCAATCAGAGATCATTGAGCCATGTTAGACACACCCAGATGAATTTAGACCCCATATAGCCCGACTAATCTATAGACGGATCTACAGCACCATGGGAGTGGTAAGTCTGCTGGCAGGGAAAGGGATTAAATGTATTCTATACTTCCACTCTTCATAGTCTGTATTCTTGGGTTATTCTACTGTAGTCCATCATAAAGGAATTGAAAGGGGATCAGGCTGAGGCTCCACTTTAGCACTTTAGATACCAACAAATATTTTGATGAATACAATTTGTTGACCCTGAACGTACCCCTCTTCTACACCTCAAAACCTAAAGAAGGAAACCCTATTTTTAATCAATTTTCATTTCAAAGATAACCTTTACTGAAAACCCCCCAGGGATGCATTTGTCCTCTAATTCGGACATTCCTGTTTTGGGATAGGCAGCAGATCCATCCTATCTATCCCTAAATGGTAATTTCGTCCTGTATATTGGACGACACTGCCTCCACTGCCATCATTCTCAACACAATTAGGTCTCTTTGTATTTGATGGGCTTCATCCATTTCTTATGTGTGACAGTTAGCACCGCTTAAGTGATGGAGCTGGTGTGACTGGTCCCTGCAAACCATCATTTATATTAGTATGTTGAGACTGCCCCCAAAAGTACTGCACTGTGTCCTGAACGTGTTCCTGGCGCCATTAGCACAGAAAGGGGTTAAAGGGATCCACACTGATATTCCTAGGCTCCCTATACGACCAATCTCTCAGTCACTAGTACCTAACCTAGTTAGTCATTTTTTGGCTCCCTATACGACCAACCTAGGTGAGTTATTATTGTCAGGTTGGTCAGTACTGACCAACCCACCATAATCTATTAATTCCAGGGGGAGTCACTGAGTGGTCATTATAGTATCTTACAGGTGGCACCAAATAGTGGTATACAAATACAACACACCAATGATGAACCTAGGTTAGCCACTAGATGGAAACATCTGCACGCACGTCGTGCAGATGGTGAGAACACAAGTCTGATCTGTAGAGAATGAACTTCCAGCCTGTGTTCTGAACAATGAAGCAGGTCCTCAGACCCTAGTGAGGGCTCACATGGTTCCTGGGTATCTTAACTGTACAACTGACCTGTTTTTGGAAATTGTCCCATTCATTTAATATTCCTATCAGAGGTATTTGTAAATTGGCTTCTCTGGGTCTGAATCAATGATCTCCATTTTGTAAATATTGACTGCCCCTCTCTCTGGTGGGTAGGTTCGGAACTGCAAATTGGCTCTTACATTCAACACTAGAGGGCCCCACTTTCAGTGTCATTTGTCCCTGAGAGGCAAGTTTGAATCTATGTTGTGAGAATTAGCAACTGCAGTCAACAATAAAGCCACATAGGTTAAGCTGATAATAGTAATAAGGTGTAAAGTGAAGTACAGGTATTGCCTGTGTGGTCGCTATTGCCATTTAAAAGCCAGAGTTATTTTATTACAAGAGGGGAATTTAAATCCAGAGGCGAGAATATTGGAAAAGGCCCTCTAGAGGGTTCTACTGAAACCATGTATAATATGAGCACTGTGAGGACACCTAGAGACTGGTGGGCAAAATATACAACATGGATCCCATTTGAGATGTTTGGCAAGGTGTGCGCACAGATTCAGTCTGAATACTAAATATATGACCAACTTGGAGTGTGTAAATTAAGTGACAATGACACATAAACCATAACTGAACCCAGGTAATATCATTATACATCCACAATTACTATGTACTGCCTGTAACATAGATCCAAACTTCACTCTCTTGGCTTTTGGCCTATCCTATCACCGAGTGCATGGCTGGCGTCATGAGATGATCATGCACGAGGTCCTGAGTATTTAGCCACTACTGACTGACCCCTCAGTCATTTTTGAATATAACTTTGCCATTGTGACTAACACACATATGACGAACCTAGGATAATCTGTACTGGCTAACCATTTCAACAATGGATTTTCAGTGCAGGTAATATAACAGCGGTGGGTGTGATATGCCAACTATACATTTTGAAGAGTGGAATCATATTTACCCACTGTAAGTAGACACCCTAGGGTTTAAACACGTGGGAGGGTATACATGATGCATCAATGTAGCCCTGGCAATATATACTCGGTAGGCCTGCATCCATGAATCTTGACTAGAATGGGCAAAGCAGATTAAGGCACTACGCCCCCCTAAAAGGAACAGAAGGACAATTTTTAGTTTTGTCCTGAGAGAACCAGCCTCTGCTAGGGATTCAGAATTGCAAAGCGGAGGAAAATAGAAGAGAGTTCTTAAATGCCAGACTTCTTTCGAATTTGGCAATGCTGAACTACATAGATGGATGTCCAGTGTCCTAACCGTTCCCCCAATCTGAACAGTTGACAGTCACTCAAAATACTGATCATGTCACCCTACCCTACTTGCACCCTAATCCCATCCACGAGATTTGCTTGATCTGGTGACTGAGAGTAGTGGGAATACGAATGGGACCAGTAGGATGGCACTGTCCACTGATAATCTTGCTAAGGCAGAATAGTGCACGTATCACGTAAGATATGATCCAAATTACATGCTTGTAACCTCTTTTTAAATGTCTCAGTAGGCACATAAAGAAAATATTATCGTTAACCCTTTATGGGAGGCATGATGCCTTAATGCATCATGCCCTTGGTCGTCATGATGCATCAATATGCAGCCAAGTTCAAGTTCAAGTTCAAAGATATTTATTCCCATGAAGACTCATTAATGATACGTGCACAATAATTTAGATCAAGTTACTTTTGACCTATTACAGGTTATATTTTAGTCCACAATAAGAAAAGGCTGCATCTAGACTGAGAATAAGTCTGTTTTCGTACGCCACCTTAACCCTTTAGGGCCGAGCATCGACTATAGTCGACGCCATGGCTGGCCGAGCATCGACTATAGTCGACGCCATGGCTGGCCGAGCATCGACTATAGTCGACAAAACTCTATGGGAACCAGCAAAGGCTCGGCCCTAGGGGGAGTACCTGTGAAAATGTCTCGCCCCCATCACCAGGAAAGAAGTTTTTTGGTCGGCCCTAAAGGGTTAAACTGGCCCTGGCGAGTAACTTAAATACATCTAGAAATTAACTTCTGTAATCTTGGGGAAGTAAAGAGTATCGTACCCCTTTAACCCAAAACAAAAATAGGCTTTTCTTATCTCCCTACTAGGACTACTTTGTATAAGGGCCCATCATGTTACATCTTACATGGGGAGGATGGCTGTGAATGGTCACCATGACAACTTGTCATGGAATTATCTCTAACACATCACCAATGATGTATTGTGGGAATGACCCATCCCTGCCTCATGGCTGCAGTCAGATTCTGCCACTTTCCCATACAAGAACCTATGCAGTGCCCGGATTAAGGTCCTGTATTTTGTTATTGCTAAGGGGCCTTGCATCGTCATCCAGACTACTTTACTTTAGCGGAATCTGTGAATTGTCATTGCGTCTGAATTATATACATGGTGTGACTGTATGAAAGAGCACATTTAATTGAATTTTGTTTTCATCTCCTAAATAACTGAGAATCTAAATTAAGGTTGGTAGAAATCATTACAGAATGAATCTACTACTCATGGTTTTATATAGGCATGCAGTTTAAATGAGTAAGAACATAATATACACAATTGATACACACATGCTTTAAATATATGATATAGACCTATTTTGCTAGAAACTTCACTCTAAGAACAGTGTGTTGTGGGAACATGCTTAAAGAGTAACACACATAAATTTGCAACACACTTTGAGATTTAACACACTTATGAATTGTAACACACTTTTTGTCAACTCACTTACCTGCTTACACACTTGTGGTCAGTGAGGTGTGTATCATATACAAAAGAGGGCAGCAGCAGTAAATGTCTATCATGTACCTATGCTACATTCATACAGCCATATAGTAGCTGTCACAGTGGCTCAGTAGGCAAGTCTTTGGACTGAGAACTTAAAGATCCCTGGCTCGATTCCCAATGGGGCTCACTGTCAAATGGAAATGTTTATTTTCTAAGAAGGACCATAATATTTTAGCCCCCCCCCCTCAAGAAGGGTCAAATTTCTTTTCCACCGCAGGAGAGGTTGAACTGTTTTACAACCCCCTCCCCAACCAATCCCCCCTACTACAATGAAAGATATAACACCTATTTGATAGGGGTTAATTTGCAATGAGATAGATACAAAAACTGTATTATTTGAATCTCATTGAATGAGCAAACTCACTCAATCCATATTGGAAATAGATGGGAAGTTTTTTCTCTTCAACTATACACACATGTTCTTTGCGTAAACCAAATAACCATCACATATAAGATCTTATTAGAGGTTCTGCAAGGCTGTTAAAGCAGGGCTTATTAATAGCTGATTAACTATTGTCTTTATAATAGATATCAAGCCCTTCAAATTATGTTATTATTAGTCAGTGCATTGGCATCCCTCAATAAGGGCGGTCTTTGTATTGTCTAAGAACCACTTCATGTCATAACATACTAATCCCCAAGGTAAGTTATACAGCTTACTGGTAACTGGTAAGAAGTTGTGTGATCTTTGAGAATACTTTGTGTCTCCTCACTGTTGTGTGTTCTGGTACCTACTTGAGGGGGGAATACACCATGATTGTACAAGGAGATTTGGTGGCCTAGCGAGCAAGTCGCTGGACAAGTGTGTGAGAGGTCCTGGGTTCGATCCTCAGAGAAGACCTGGCACCAAATCTTCCCAAGTGAAACAAGTTGTCCTGGCAAGAGTTGCGTCTGTAAGTGTCGGTAGACAGACTGCGGTGAACCTTCAGTGTCCTGGTCTCCCATGAGACTTGCACCGATCCGCTTCAACCCGTAGAAGCATAATACACTTGCGACTGGTAAAGAGATAGCAGATATCAGTGTTGACGAAGGTGGTCCTAGCCGGGAGGGGAAAAGGCTGCAATGGACCATTGGAGACACTGAGAAAAGGTTGTGAGAGCAGCCATCCCACGCTATCTGACGGTGGTACGGTCATGGCACATTGCACTACAGTCACCAGTTGGTTATCAGGTGTGTCAGTTTCGCCAGGGTCAGAAGCTAGGATGTGTTCACAGTGGTTGACTAAGACTTGTTTACTGTCAATACAAACTCAGTTTTGATATAATCTTCTATTCCCACTTTTATTGTGAGCGGTTCAATAAGCACTTTTCCCAGATATAAGAAGCCTTTAAAGTGATACGCACAGTATATGCACAGTATGAACATGAATAGCCCTAACAAGAAATTAAATAAATCTATACTAATTTAACTCTTAACCCATGTAGAAAGTAATCATACTTAATATTGAGAAAAAAATATTTGTCAAGGGATTCGAACCTGCATGGACAGGACTCATGTGCCAGCACCTAGACAACTCAGCCACGGCACCTGACATACTCTGTGAGGTGTAGAACAGCTATTTTAATCCCCACCTCCTCAATACCATGGCTTTGTACACCAACACACTTTTTAGATTCAACACACTTTTGCCAAAAGTGTGTCGTGTGTTACCAAAAAAAAGTGTGTTAAAAGTGGCTTCAGAAAAGTGTGTTGAAAAGTGTGTAAACGTAACACACTGTTTTTAGAGTGTTGTTTTCCGTTTATTGCACTGTGTCTTGATTATAGACTTCCTTACATTGCATGTTTTGTGCTGAATCTACATCACTGTGCAAAGTCTGACAGTCAACATGACAGCCGTCTATGACTTGTAGATAAGCTGCCTATATCAGCTGATCAGTATATCAGGAGCAGGGTGTGCTTTTGGAAATGTTTGCCGGGAATATCAATGAGATACTTCATGTAGACCATGACAACCACATCACTTAAGGTAGACGCGTGAAAAGCATGTATATGCAGATATGGAGGTTGCCGTGATACTATATGTTAAAATACACAGCATAGAAGAATGATGATATAAGAATATTCTACACCTCCACTTCTATGTCCACCTGCCTACTATCTGTAGAAAGAACATGCTAAGATGTATTCTGGATGCACTAAGGAAATTAGTGTGAGCCTATTCCACACCTGAACAGTGTTTGCGATGTTAGCCATGTTGAATGTAACAGAATGGCACAAATAAAAGTCCCATGTTGTGTGTGGTAAATTATTTACGTACCATGGAGTTATGAAGATCTAAAGGTGAGCTAAACTATTACACCTGCTGTTTTGTTAGATATCTATTTGGCTGTTTATTGTAAAATATAGACCTCCGTGGAATTTTGGCTTAAGTATCTCTTTGGACCTTGGGCATGATTATGCAGAGCTTTGGGGCTGCCCCATTTGTATTCAATAGACTCTGGATGAGTGCTGCCCATATCAGGTTCAGAGACACCATACCCTTGTCATTGACAAACATATATACCATGGCAGAAAGGGATATTCTTAACCCTTCAACGTACATTGTATTAATACACTATGCCCTTGTGTATCATATTGATCCCACTGAGATGATATTAGGCTCCTGCAGTGTTGGCATGATGCACCAATGATTTTGAGTTAAGCATTGGCACATCATGACAACAAATAAACGCCTGGAGACTTTGAAGGTTTAAATCATTATATGCAGTATACGAGCACCATTATATTGTGCGAGTTCGGCTGCATCTGCATCACAGCAGGAATGATTAGATGAAACCAACGTGTCAACCCCAGGCTCCTCATGAATAACAACAACAATAATAAAACAGTCCATGTATGTACTGACTGTTCTGTACAGGGCACCAATATAATCTAATTTCTTAATGGTTTTAAACCATACCAGTCTTGGGATGGAAGGTTTAAATGATGGAGTACACATCACCAACGGTAGTGTCCCAACTCAATTTCAATTTGCAAAGTTTTTATTATGCAATCACAAAAAATATGTAAAAGTCCAGTAATTAGTCCAGCATCTTACGGTTTGGTTTTTGGCAATGGGACGATACAGGCTGAATTATCCATAAACTCTGCTGGTTCTTCATAACTTTTCCCAGGAGATTTACTTTGAGGGGTAAATCAAGCAAAACCGATGAATAACAGAAAAGGATCTAAAAATCATGTGAAACAGTTTTTGAGAAATCTCTATGAAATATGTAACCGAATCGCCAAGGCACATCGCAACCAGAATGACTAATCTGAGTTTCAGAGCTAAGAGGATGCATGCATAGCATTTTCTTTTGCCTTGTCTGAGATTGGTCTGTATGTAAGCAGGTCCTCGCCTGCTAGTGATAACAGTATTATGTGCATCTCGATTTACAGTGCAGGAGACAGTAAATGCTCCTATAAATAGAACGTATTGCCAGGGCAGCCTCTGAAGGTATATAGGGTGTCCTGTCTGTGCATAATGGCCCTTCCAGGCGTGCGGGCAAGCATCGTTATCCACACTCCCGGGCCGTGTGAGTAGAGGTCCTTCCCAATAATCAAAAAACGTTATACAACGTTATATAACGTTTCCCTATGGCTCCCTATTATGGCAAAACGTTATATAACGTTATTTCTTTAGCTGGGTTAATCCTACGCCTGCAAACTTTCAAATTTGTAGGACTGGATAGAATTTTGAAGGACCGGATAAACTAATTGCACTAAAGGTTCACAAAATGTTATTTATTATGTAAAAATATATGCATATTAATGTTTAAAGTGAAGCATAAGGGTTTCATAGCGGGTGGGTTGGGGGGGGGGGGTGATTTAGTTGAGTAGAAATTGCTAAAAACAAATAAAGGAAGCATTCGGCATAGAGTGCGCTAATAACACCCTTTATTCACACCCTCAACAGGGTGTGGATAACACATCAAATCCACACCTCAATACTAACCATGTAGGTCAATTGAGGCCATTATAACACCTGCTATATACAAATACAGTGTGGGAATAATAATTTTAATCCACACCCTACCATGTGTGGGAATAAGATGTCTTATTCCAACACTTAGGGTAGGGTGGCCGGACCATTTTTTTAAAACGTTCTGATATACAAGTGTTATATATCTTTTTAAAGCCCTAATATTGGCATTTAATAAACCAGTCATGTTTCATTGATAAAATGATTGCTGAAAAAAAAATACTCAATCATAAATGCCCCACCACTGCAGAGCTTCTGACAGGTTTTGAGTTCTTCTTAGACCTACAGCTAGGACCAAATCCTCAGTCATAGCACCTACCTGCTGCAGTGTTACGTATGTGAACTAAAGGTCCCCTCTTTAGCCTATACAACAGTGGTGCTCTCTAGTGCTGATTATATGATATTAACCTTTGGAAGAGCCCAATATGACCCCCAGCAGATAGTCTGACGCTGGCTGGCGGTAGGCTGTTTTATTTCCATTCCAAATACATAGTTTTCAGTTGATTTAGCTCTATTTTCAGTAGTCTCTAGTCTCAGTTTCTAGAAAAATAATTGAGCTAAAAATTCTCAATTTTAGGAGGCTTATCTACATAAGATATGATTGTCTCAAGTAACTATAGGACCCCCTATGACATGCCTGCATACAAGACGCTTCAAACAAAAAAAGAATTTCGCTGATACATGGATTTGCCATCAAACAGTATCGATTCTCCCATAGGATAGGTTCAAGAGATCACCCAGTTATAGAGCTCAAGACAGACTGAAAATCTGAAGGTCTATCAACATTGCTCTTAAATTACATTATGTAATACAATTTATGATGCTAATTCCAGCTCATGTATGAAGGATCCATTCAAGATCTCTTGATACCAAGTTACTAGAGGTCTCTATCTGCTCCCTAGCCAAAATGAGAGGCCATCATAAAAGGGTCACTGAACATAGGATCAGATAGGGACCGGGTGATCAGCTGGAACCTCCGGCCACCCTACTAACTTAGGGCCTATGGATAACGTACGCTATTCAGACACCTCAGGCGTGCGGATAGCATTGGCCGAGCAATTCCAACACCTTATGAGAGATAGCTGAAGGGCACCGAGACAGGAAGGGATTGGATGGCAGACTGATTGGTTGAAATGCTGTCCATTCATTTTGAGGATAACCTCAATTGCTAGGACAACAGCCATATACTATGGCAACATCTGCATCCAATATCTCCATATACTATGACGACACAAGTGTAGGGGTTTCGTATACGTATAACGCGAACACAGGTTCCAAATTCGGTTTGAATGCAACAGGTTTTATTCGATCACAGCCTCAAAAGTACACGAAGGTTTCTACTCGGTTCACTTGGTCTTTTAACCATTCGAAGACACACAGGATTCTATCGATAGTTCGAAGTTAGCAACACCGGACAATCAGGTCCTGAGCCAGCATGGCTGGTGCAGGAGCCATAATGTGGGAGGGGTGTAGGTGCCCCTATCAAAGTGGTAACGAAGGTACGAAAGGTGTGGGTCAGAGCTCGTCCTGGGACGAACTCCCTGAGGTAGCCAACCTCGGCCTCTTATATACCCTGAGCGCGGACCAAGCAGTGTCGACGTGGCACTCCTCCGTAGCGCCGTCTGGAGTGCCCTGCCTGGCTCCGCTACCGGATAACCGAAAGGACATGGCGTAGGTGCTGCCACCTAGTGTCCGCTGGAGGCACTTCCCGCTCTGACTCCACGGACCTATATGTACACGTATTATTCGTGCCCCTACACAAGTAATAAGTATATCATAATGGTTTTATTGTAAATTCCCTCGAACTCTCGCCTATAACCCGCACCCTGACTTTGGGATAATTCTAATACCCGCACAGGGGGTCTGAGTGATCCCAGGGAAAAACCCACGTATTACCCGCACCTAAATGGGGGAGGTGTTACCGCCAAAGTCAAAGATGCTATATGATTTTATACATTGTACCTGCTGAGGGTGGGGAGGGTGTGTGTGACCAACAATGATGCTATACCTGCCCTGGGTAGTGGGGCGGAGGGACTGGGATGGCAGCAGGTTTGACCAACAAAGATGCTACACATCGGTAGGGAATCAATTTAAAGTCATTTCTGAAATCGAAAAATACAAAAACTCTCGTATACAGTCAACCCTTGATAATCCGGTTGGTCCCGTTCCTGACAAAAAGCCACTGTAAGGTAAATCACTGGATAGTCAAATTTAGATCATGGGGGGGGGGGGGTTCTGAAACAGTATCAATGAACGCCATAACATTCCCAAGCCTAAGAATGGGGTGTGATATATATCAACTTTAGATACTATTTAACAATTACATAATATGTATGGTATGGAATATTATACTACATAAGTCTTTGTTTTCCAAATGGGATTATCATTTGTCTCAACCAAAGGTATAGGATTACATGACTGTATGTGTTTGTGTATGTGTGAGGGGGGGGGTGATCAGAAAGTGTTGTGATAGTGCTATAGGCCAAGAAGCAATCAGTGTCATCAGTTTGTCTGAGTTTGTAATTCAGATTCATTAATGTAGTGTTTACATTACACTTATACTTATTAAATTTGATACACAAAGCAATACTCCTAACCAGCATCCTGCCACTGACTACTGTTACTACATGTAGGCCCCCTATATGCTAACAGTGGGGTGATGTTACTCCTCATCCCCCTTTACCCATGTAACAACCATAAATGTATAGTAAATGTCATGGAGTGGGTTTTTGATTTGGATGTATAAAAGGAAACTCTTTAATACTAGTTATTGATTGTTGTTTCAGTCAAAATTGTGAAAAGGTTGAGTTGTAGCGGGAGGTATTTGGGTTCCCCAAATGGGTAAATGAGTAATGAAACGATCCAAGCACAGGTTAGGTGAACTCTGCCTACTTTTAATGTTTACTTCACATATATACATGTATACAGTACAGTCACAGCCATGTAGCTGTCAATCAAGACCTTCCAAGCTTCCCATTGGTTCCCCCTTTAATCCCCTCCACCCTCCCCTGGAGGTACTACTCTATTGCTCCATGTTGCTGGTTATGTAACCCTCCAGCCCCCCTCCCCCACCTGTGTGTGTATACTCCCCCTTTAGCCATAGTACATACCATTATGGTTCCATAGATATACAGCATTTATAGGTGTACATTTTTATAGCAATTACAGTTTGTACATTTTATATATTAACCTAGATCAGATAACAGAGTATCATTACGTAATTATTATGGCCATTACAGAGTGATGACTGGAATATTGGATCCCTTTTTAGTACTAATTACATATTGTGTTGCTGATAATCAGCCACTGGAACTGGGAGCTAAAATAACTGGATTGCCAAGACTATTTTAGTGCTATAAAAACGGTCCCCAGTAAATCATGACTGGAAGGTGAGGGACTGGATTGTCAAAGACTGGATTATCAAGGGTTGACTGTAACCTGCACCTAGACCCTTTGGCCTTTGGCCAAAACCTACTACCCACGCTGGTGATTTGGTTTGCGTATAACCCGTGGGTTGTATGCGGGAATTTACGGTATATCTGATTGTTCATTTGCATCAGGAACAAAATCACCATGACAATATTAGGGCCCTTACCCTGTTCCTAAAAGTAGCCAAGGCAGGAGAAGAAAAATTTAAAAAATCTATAAATACAGTGAGAAAGAGTGCGATTTCAGAGAAGTTGCACTTCACTAAAGTATAACTGACTGAATGAAAATATGACATCAGAATACATGCATTCTGCATCATACACTATTTGAAAACTCATTGTCTTGGGATTTTTTAAGATGTTTCTATGTGTAGGGATTACAGGAATTCTGCTAAAACAGGCTCACTACTTTAATATGGACTGCACCCTTTCTTGCAGAGCGTCTCTATCATAATACTACTTCCCAAGGCCTACCACGCATGCTGTATCACTTAACTGTATTCCTGTCATGACATACATGAATTAAACTAGATAAAACCCGGATAAAGCCCAGTGAGCAAGAAGACACATAGTGCCATTAGTGGTGGCTGTAATGGTGGCCATAAATTGCAATATAGACCTATATTTTAGGTAGTTTCGTTTTTTGCCACCATGTGCCGTTTGAGTAGGTTGTACCTTTAAACAGAGACTCACTGCCCCTGTCTGCATGGTTGCTACTGTCAAGCTGCAGTAGATCCTTATATCCTTATGAGGATGCGTATAGAAGGTATCTGTTTAACTGGGGTGTGGCTGATACACAACTCAATAATGCCTGCTTGATGAATGGGATAATTCCAAGACAAAGATGATCCACCACCTTAAGGCTTAAACTAAATTTCTCTGCGCAGCTCACAGCTGCTTTATACAGGCACCTATCTGATATAGACACATGACGATGGGGTTAGTTTCATGTTCAATGCACTTGCAGGAACCGTTGCAAGAAACACAATAAGTGTATTGACTCTCTCTAAATGCAAATTTCAATTCATAGTTTACCATGCAAAATATTAACTGGACCACTTTAGACAACTATGTGTTTCCTTAACCTCTAGGTAGATATATGATTCTGATTGGCAAAATACTCAGCATCTTTAATTCAAATAAATTAAACCCATTCAAATATTATTATGATATTTCCCTGACATTAACATGGCAGTTTATAATTATTAAACTTATTTTAAAGTCGCTTAATTAAAGTGTGACCTTAACTTGCTTAATCACAATGATTCATGCAGTGTTACATTCTCTTTGGCTGTGGTACAGTGAATCATTTTTGGTGCTCTGTCTGAACATACAATCCACACTATCCCCACCATGGTCATGGTTTGCTGCATACTGGCCTGGTCCACACACAGATTACAGGTCTGTATCCTGTACAGAGGGTAGGTAATCTCCTCCTGATGAATGGCTCACTCTCCAGATGTAGATAATCTGCACTAATCTCTGGTAATCCTGCTTCTCCTCCTGCCCCCGACTGAGCTACTAACACAATATATTGGTGTTGCATTATAATGATTATGACTGTGTTTCTTTCTCTTGATCAATGTTAATAGAAGCACATGGTCTATACTTGAATCGATCAAAGACAGCACAATTTCAACCATAAATGCTGTGTACATCAACATTATGTAGCTTGGGTACATCATCAAGCCATTGCTGCCATGACCAGGATCCTTCCATGCAGAAAGCTTTTACAATCTAAGAATTTAGAATAATGATAATGTCAGACCAGCACAGATTTGCTGATTCCATGAATATTTTTGACCACACATTCCAGAGTCCTTTCCTCTGCCCTGATTAAATAACCTGATCACGCTGCATGCCTTTGGCCATGAGACAAAACCCAGATTGGTCTCGAACGTGAGGTTGGTATCTGACACCATCAAACTGGAGGCACTAATTCTTAAAACATGCTTGGAAATCTGAAATGACTAACATTTTCCTTCGAACATGCTTTCTACTTGACATTTTTTTTTGCCAAACGAATCAGTGGAGACAAAAATGGATCAAAGGGACCTTTAAGTTGGAGCTTGAGGAATGAAACACATGTTTTTCCTTGTGGACCAATAGCCTCTTCATGTGTTGGGGACAACAATGAAGAACTTTTACTTGATGTGAGTGTTGCATGCTCTATAACAGTGACCACGAAACTTCTGAAACCAAACCCCAGGACAGGCATGGTTTCCTTAGGCAAATAGCAGTGGCTTAATTGCAAATTGTGTGTTTGCCGTCTCTTGATGCCTTTATTTTGGGTAGTTAGGATGAAAAAGTCATTTAGTAATTAGAAATCCTGATGATCTGTTACTTCAAAATTTAAGTCCAAAATAAAACCAAAAAGACCTTTTCAATGAGTATTCTTCAGTCACATCCTTGTTCCTTAGTATAGATACATCACATATCCATGGCTTTTACGAAATAATGTATAGTTTAATATATGGTTTAACTGGTTTTCTTCCAGAAATGTGAAAAATGAGGAAAATAATTATATTACCACTTGCATTGGCCATCCGAGCACAAAGGATAGCATGGGTGACCCCAATTTATTTTTGTCCAAAGGATTTTATAGCATTTAACTTAAATTTTAAGGAATCATCTGTATTTTTCAGGGGGCCTGAATCTGTATTCAATTACAATTTGATGGGGTTAGGGGTTTTCATCTTTAAGACGTTTTTAAAGAGCTTAGATTTTATACAATAGCAATGGTGTTGTTGATATTATTGTGTTGGTACTATTACTGCAGCTGAGTTGTTGCTCATTGTTTTCAGATCTGCATTGGCGATAGTATTACAATTACTCTTGTTGTATCTACTACTGGTATTCCTGTAAGCATCACTGTTATCATAGTCGAGACATAGTGAGAGAGAGAGAGGGAGAGAGAGGGAGAGAGAGGGAGAAAGAGGGAGAGAGAGGGAGAGAGTCACAATCCTTTCTTGATGCACCTGTATTTATCTCCATCTCCCCATGCTCCTACTCAGGTCCCGCGATGGCCTGTAATGAGATAATGCTGCAGCAGCAATTACCCATCAGGCTATGCATGTGTATCCTTCTTATAGTGGCTTAGGTGATAAACTTCAGGTAAAATAACACTTTGATACACCGGTCACAAAACTAGGTACTAGGGACCAAGAATTCAGTCACATGCAAGGTAGCTCCATCATAACCAAAACATGAAATAGAAATGGGAGTCAAGGTGAAATATAGAACTGCTATATTTTTAGAGGCAGTCATTTCAAAGGGAGTAGTCCTGGCAACATGTAAAGAGAGTCAGGCTGACACCCCATTTCCCCCTCTGTGTGGCTAGTTGGTGCTTTTTTGGTGGAGTGCCTTGTTCAGTCATTACTGCCCACAGTTGCACCTCTGCATTAATCTTCTCAAGCTGAATACCCATCATAAGCTGCTTAAGCAGTCTGCATGATGAGCGCAAGGAAAGGAAAATGAAGAGCACTATCAAAAACTGCATTCCTTTTTGAGCTGACCCCATCTCAATCATTATTCAATCTTGCTTTGCCATCAGCGTGTGAAGACCATTCATGGCATGAAGCGTGGATGTGGCATGTGAATGATCAGACTCATGTTACATGTTTATAAGCATTTTTAGGAGTAATTGTATTTTCCTGATTGCTGAAAATCCATGGTAAAATAGTCAGATGAGGTGTGACAGGGCTTAAGGATTGAGTACCCACCCACACAAGTCTCACTTGCCAGTACTGAAATTGTTTCCAAAAATACTGTTGTCCGTCATTTATCAAAAGTAGATCAACAAGGGTATTTCCTCAAAATACTTCTATTTCTTGCATTATTTTGCTACAAATTCTAGCAGAATCAATAGTCTTGTAGAATCCAATTAAATGGTAGAGGACTACTATAGCAGAATAGGACGGCCTGTTAAACCAGATAGCCGTGCATTCATGCCGCCTAGGTTGTGCTTCCAGGCTGTCCTTACATACTCTCCCAGCACATCAGCCTATTATTACAGGCCGGGGCTTAGACTTTCACACCTCTCCAACAAACTCATACAGAAATGCAATGGACCATACATATAATGCATACATAAGCTAGTAGGTGATTATATTCATCGATGCTCAGGGGTATATATTTCACAAATATCACATAAATTTCCCAAACATGGATGTATAAAAGTTTTAAGTCAAAACACAATGCTATTACAAGGCAGCCATAATTACCAAGCTGAAAACAGCCTGTATAAATGGGCTGCATGAGTTATGCAGGTTGTGGTTATCCAGGTAGTGCCCCTCCTGATTCCAACGTGACAGGGTAAGTTCAACTATAACTATGGACCGTTAGCACAGAACTATAGCATTATGGTTTGTTAAATTAACCTTCCTAATAGAATGTAAGAACAGACTGCAACAGGCAGGCATGACGATTGTCTCAAAGCCTGAATTGCATTAGGCGAGAAGCTACATAATTTCATCTTCGAGGGTCACTCTCATCTACAACCACAGAGAGCTGATGTGCTTTGATAATGCATGCTATAATTTCCACCTCAGAGACAATGGAGAAAATTCAATTTCATTAAGCAATGCTTCAACTTGTTTGTGTGTCTAAAATTTGTATATTCTAAAAGACTTTCCCTCAGAAGGACAACTCGTATCTGTGCAACATACAGACAACCTGATGAAGACATTAAGGAGAATTTGATTTCGTATAATTAATCACCTCGTATTAAATAACGAAACAATAATGCAAATCTTCTCCCTGTAACCACGTATTCTTAAGATGTGCTCATATTATGTGCACATGTGTATGCCTTAGACCCTAAGACACCTAGTGAGATGCATGGTGGCTGCAAGTCTAGACATATACCATTCATATAATAAAAAATAATTATAATTTATTTTTATAAGGCCTCAGGATGAAATGAGTTGATAAGTTTACGAGGGACTGGGTATGTTCGTGTGTATGCGTGTATGTATACATGTGTATTTGTGCATGTTGTGTGTGTATGTACTTCTGCGCATGGGTACTCTGATATATACACAGCATTACTATGAATCCCATAGATTATACCGAAATTATATCATGTTTTACTTTTATGTCGCCCTGACCCATATCAAGGTCTTCAACACTAAAATTGCCTTTTAACTCCATCATTGTTACAATGACTATTGACCCAAACTGGCAATTTACAGATACTGGGTACAAGTCTTAAACTATTGTCATGGTAGTTGTTTTGACCTAAACCCTAAATACTTTCATCGTAGAGTTTCAGCCATCTGTGCCATAGGTTGTTAATGTCACCCAGTGCACTCACTCCAAATGCCCATATATAATTGACGGATTAAAAAATCAACTTTATGGTATGATGAGAAGCTGTTATTGATTGTGAGAAAGGCCTTTCAACAGCATCAAAGAATATGTGCTTCCAATATTGGATTCTAATATTGGGGGGACAAATGCTACTACCACCTACAAAAGCCTAACACCTCTGGTGGCAACATGTGCCAAGGTTGAGTCCCTCTGTGTGGCACCTACTCACACTGAGCAGCTCAATACTCTTGCAAGCTGCTCTTTAATCCAGCGAAGCACTCACAGAGCTAATCACAGACCTATTTATAGACGGTAAGGACCAGGATTAGGGGAGGACTCCATTAAAATTCTATTAGATTTCTGATATAGGGCCTAGAGGAACTGTAACATGTGACAGTCAAATCTAAATTGGGTTGATTTAGGGAATTTATAACCACAGGACTAAGGCGGGACTCCATTAAAATGCTACTGGACGTCTAATACGCGGCATAAGGAAATGTAAAGTGTGACAGACAAGTAGAAATTGGATTGATCTGGGGATAACCACTCCGTCATCAAACAGAGCACACTACCCTAACAGCCTGGGCTTTCACAAACTTCTCTTCTCCACGTTTCACTGGCAATGTTGAAAATATAGTATGGTATAGAAATTTATCCAGGAAGTTGAATGCTTGAAATGATTTACCTCTCAACAGACCATACATGCCCATTGTCTTATTCATTAATTATATGTCATAGATTCCAACGTATGTATGCATCATGTGTAGAGTGGGATTTGCAAAAACAAGCTAAAACTCCATTCTAAATATCAGTGCTCAATATACTCACTTTTATCTGCTGGCCTGAGTACATACGATTTATTCTGACCCACACTGAAGTTGATTATTTTAATAGGAGCTCAAAGGTGGGGTGATGTGTGACGTTCACAAATGACAAAGGACAGATATTAACAAGCAAAGGAGGTATCTTATACAATTATGTATAGTTTTCTGTGAAAGAAGGAGCAATATAGAGATCTAGACCTGCAATCACATCGTAGTTTGATACGACACCTTTTTAGACCTCCATTGCGTGGTATGACAGTACAGCTGACGTATTCAATGCTGCTATTGGGAAAAAATGAGCCTTAATACATTGCAGGCAAAGACTACTCTGTAAATCACATAAGCAGTCAGTCAAGATGATATAATCGGATTTGAAACTAATATACAGATTCATAACACCAAGATGGATACCCGTATGCCTCTCCCACGCCTATTGTGTACCACCTATTTGGTAACACAAGATGCAGCCTATTATTCTCATAGGTAACATTAATTTTAATCCTGGAGGTTACAGGATTACCGGTAGCCAGGATTAAGTTGGTAAATATGACAATGAAATAAGGATTAATCCCCATTGATTCAGTATATACTCTATCTAGACTTGAGGTAGAGTCCCTCATTTGTGAGCAGGCAAGAAGAAAGGGGTATCCCCGCAAGATTAGTACAAACTCCAGCCACCATGGCACTTCATGGCACTTTCTCTGTAGAATACAGTAGTATTAGACAGAAATATTCCATTTTTCCTCGTGAAAAGCTTCTATAAAATTTAGAATTTAAAAACAACGTGTCCTTGCTAATTTTTATTGTCATTTTGAATAGACAAAATAAAGAAGCTCATAGATTCATGAGGATTACTGTGGTCAAATAAAAACGAAATTACCATTTATATATAAAAATCTAAAAGGCCCAACGGATGAAAATTATGCTAATTATGTAGATATATTTTGGAAACTAAGAGAGGCTAAGAGCTTATTGGCATTTTAAATGCCCACCCATATTCATGAAGGTTGTCTTTTTCGTATGACAACCCTTCTCCTTGCCTGTACACAGTTTTGTTACATCTGCATAATGAGAAGTCTATGAACTAGACATTTTGTGATCCTGTAGTGCCCCTATACTTATAATGTATGTGCCCAATAACTGTGGTCTTAGCTAGACGGCAAAATACTGTAGCTTCATACCCCTAGCATGTGAGCTCCAACCAAAGCCTCTTTTGGTGTGTAGCAGAGTTGTCTGTGTGTGCCTCAGTTCACCCTTAGTACATAACCTACCTTTTGGACACCTGTTTCCAAAGTAGGGACAGATCTGTCCTAAAAACAGGTAATACCCCACCATACGTCACATTATACTGGCCTGGGCTGACACTGTCACCCTACTTCTATTTCCACAATTTGATCTCCTTTAGCTTGGTTAGCCTCATCTATTTCTTAGTGGTTTCTTAATGCTCTGTCATGGCAGGGCGCAAGATTAAAGTGAGCAAACATCATCATCCCGACTGACCTCAAAACTGGAAAGAGGCCCTCATGATTTCTAGTGCCAATGCACAATTGGTCTAATATCTCCTGGGTACAAATATTTCCCTGGTACATTGGCGGATCCAGGGGGTTGGCCCGACGGGCCTTGCCCTCCCCCCCCCCAAAAAAAAAGAGGGGAAGAAGGGGACAATACCATATAAAGACACAGACCATCAGCATTTTCTTGGGGGGGGGGGCATGCCCCCAAACCCCCCTAGTATGGCTGCTGCGATTTTCTTGCGCTGCGCTTCGTTTGCGCTGTGCAGTCACTCCATGGTTGGCCAGGGTTGGCCCCCCCCTCTGGAAAATCTTGGATCCGCCACTGGGGTATGACTTTTGGCAATGGGGCCATGGGGTGAAATCTGCATGAGACCCTCGAGGGGTTAATCAAGCAAAACCTAAAATACACAATAGTAGATTTCTCTATAGCTTTTCAGGAGTATTGTCAATACTCCTTTTCAGGAGTATTGTCAATACTCCTGAAAAGCTATAGAGAAATCTTTCTGAAATGCGGTTTTCAGCATAGAAACCCTTGCGAAGCATTCTAATAATTGACATTTTTGATCATTCGATTTTTAATAAAAATCAAGTTTCCATGGCAACTAACATGTGTAATAACACCAATATAGGCTCTAAAATGTTCTTTTTATATCAAAATATAGAAGGTATTCACGAAAGATGGAATTTCCAAAGTGGCCTATTGTATTCTACATTGAAAAGTGGTATAGATCGATCATTGTTTATATTTAGGTAACAAGATCACAAGATCAGTACGGTGTTGAGAGATGATGATACAGTATCCCCGCTACGACACCTGATTGTGGCACTGCTATCACAGACCAGCACATATATCTAAACCCTACTGGAGATAGGTAGACTAGGGAAGTGTGATCCTCCAGTGGTAATGCCTCTCCCCCAGGACCCCTACAGCGGACTCTACACCCTCCCACACCAGATCCCATTGCCTTGTAGCATGAATATTTAAGACCTTATAGGGCCCTTGCGCACCTGAACGCCAAGGGGGATCAATCCCAATGCTGCAAGGCAGATTATGTCCAGAAAGTCTTGAGATATCAATATTATATACCCACCTTAAGGATGGGGTGATATCTCTAGGTTTGCCATGTAACATGACATTAATGGTAGATTCCAGAACATATATGTGACCGATATTACACTTGATACAAGACTCAGCAGCCGTAACCTACCTCTCACTTAATATGATATGTCAATAAAAGGCCAAATCCACCAAATCAAAACAGATTGCCAAAATGTAGAAAGGTGTACATAAAATGTTCAAATCTTGTGAAAGTATAAGCAAGACTCCGCTATTGTTATCGATGATTTATTTACTGGTAACAGTAAGGCATGGATAAAGGTGTGTTGAGTTATTTTTGTTCCACAATTGAATCATTTAAGGAATGCAAATATCATTTCAACTTGCCTAGTACTTTGTGAGAACATAACTTCGTTAGCAACGATGCAGTCTCAAACACAAAACTCTTGGGGTGCTGATCAGTTTTGGCAGAGGTATCACTCAACATACCCTATCTTCCTGGAGAGTGGTTAGGGTTCGGTATGGGTTATTTCAGGGGCTGGTGCATTGGTTATTCAATAAGCCTCATATGAGTGCAGTCCATATCAGGTTCAAGGACACAGGGTCCCTCGTCACCAAGTCCATCTTTCGGTTGGCAGCAGTGGATCACCCCTGGTGATATCTACATATTTACATATGGAGGTCCGCTATGCCTCTACCCTAGCTTTGAATTGGCATCGTATTCTAGCCTCATGCATAGAGCATCCTAAATTCATTGCTATAATCTGTCTATCCTTGTTGGTAATGCCGTTTTATGTCTCCAACATAACTGCTGCATTCTATCTTTACTGCTTGAAATATGTAGGCTCGTACTTTATGAGATTGATACCTACTAGGTATCAACGTGTATTGGACTGGAGCGGGAAAGGTATACAATATATCATCCACAACGGGGCCTATATATAAGAACAACGTTAGATAGTTTTTATCATTCCAGTAATTTTGCCATTATCAGAATTGCAACATCGGGACGTATGGTGTAAGGGAATAGTGCATCAATTGAAGCACTATGCTAGCTTTAAAGATTAAACAAACGTAATTTGAATCTACCTGGTGAGACTTTTAATGCCACAGAACCATAAGAAATGCATTTATATCATACAGAAACTCGAACTGAATTAATGCTGCTCTACACCTAGTCCTTTAATGTCGCAGAATAGTGAGAAAAACAACGGATTATAATTCTCAGCTCAGAGTATGATGGATTGCACTCAGCTGAAGTGTTGATAGCCCTCCTATGGGATTTTGTAGGAAGAGTTAATACTCGAGGGTCTTGATTTGGTGCCCTTTGAATATAGCGAGCAAATCAATGGTCCACGCCCAGAGCATTGAGAAGGAATCAAACACACAAAGCAATCATAGAATACACAAGGGCAGGGCTTGTGTTGAACATGGACTGGGGACTTCTGGGCACTTTGTGATCTTGGTATAGAGAAGACACGTGTAGGATAAGTAGGTGTTTGGGGAGGACATGAATACACTGTAAAAATATTCCGTTGAATATACGGAGAATCAGTGTAAAATTTAACGGTGATTCATCGTAGCATATGATTACGGTGAGGCAATGTAAAATTAATCAATTTTACTTTGAATATCCGTAATCCAATACAGTGAAACACCGTTTATTTTTACAGTGAAACACAGTTTATTTTACGGTGAAGCTACGTTTAATTGATTTCAGTTTTATCACACCAGGTGGCAGTTTGGTTCATGAAGAGATTTTCCTGGATGCTAGGAACACCATTTTTGTGGTGATAAGAAATATATATACAGATACAGCTGTAATGTTTGCTCTGTAGCCATCCTAGAGTGACTTCTGCTCATGGACTGGTATTACAAAGTGTCATGAAGCATTCTATGAGGCTTTCATAGACTAATTCCTAATGATTAGGTCTGAAGTCTTGACACTAAGATGATATTGCTGATTGGAACTCAATTGGGTTTGGAACCATATTGAGCATGGAGTTAGGTATAGGGGGATAAATGAACTGAATAACACTGGGACAAATCAGTTAAATTACACAAAATACCATTACAATTATTGTTTAGGCACTGAATCAGAATACAGTGATGTTTTGTATTCTGTTAAAATAACGGTGATTCATAGTTCCGTAGAAATGACGGTGACTTTGGGAAAAACGGTGACCGTGACAATAACGGTGAAAGTCCGGCACCCAGTGTTGCCAGTGAATCACCGTTTTTTTAACGGTACTGAGAATCACTGTTTAAAAAATTTATAACGGAGATTTCTTGTTTAAAAATAGCGGTGACAGTTCTGTAAAAATGACGGTGACTTAGGAAAAAACGGTGACCGTAAAAATAACGGTGAAAGTCCGGCACCCACTGTTGCCAGTGAATTTCCGTTATTTTAACGGAATTTTTTTTACAGTGTAGGTGTGAATCAATAAAAGATAGATAGGGGCTTTAGAATGTAGCTTCGTCATGTTTCAGGTTGCCCGACACTACCATTAGAAAAAAAAACTGGGCCGACCCTAGAAGTTTTCTTTATCCAATTTTGAAAAAAAGAAGAAACTTCATAGCACTTTGGTTCTATTTTCAATCATTTTGTTGGTCCACGGGTGCGGTCTCTGCGTGTTGGCACAGCAGGTCATCATTGATTCTTCTAGGAATTGGAAATACCTTGATGGGGCTTCTTTTATGAGTGGGACCTTGGATAACGTGAATACAGGCCGGTCATTTACATTGCTATAATATATTTACTATGTGTCTTCGACACACTATACCTTCGACATGGAAGACTACTCCTTTTAGACTATGTGCTATTGTAAGGCTATAATAAGGTTAGTGATACATAATGGAGCCTATCGATGTCCTTTACCCGAGGCCATGTGACCTTTAACCCATACTTTGGCATGGCAACGCCACAATTTACGAGAAGGCATTGCCCAGGGCAGGCATTTACGAAGCCTGTTTCTCTGGAGATCAACATTCTGTCATGGCTAGTCTGGTAGTTGTCTGTGCATGCGAGAAGTGTACTTTATGGTATTGATCAGTTATTTACACTGCACGTAAAGTTTATTTATCCTGGTATCAATAGGCTATGCTCTAGGCGTGCCTGTATAAGATAACACCAGCCTTTTCGATCTGGATTCCAAACAGATCATACATCATGATTATTCTCACCAGGTAGCACTCTGAGTGCTACCTATTTTAATCCTAGATTTAGTAATTACCCTGGGTTAATTTGTCTAGAATAGACTTTCTAATAGAAAAAAATGTCTCCTTAAACACTAAAAGGATGAAATTAATACACAATACATATTTGATTATGTCATAGAAATGAAAAGGAAAATAGCTCAATATGTAGAAGGAGAAATAGTTTCAACATTTGACAATGGGTAGTAACGGTATATCTGACGACCTGGTTTGTCAATCATATATACTGATATCAAATTTCCATATTGACATTATTATGCCATTATTTGAAGCAACCTTAAGAAATACCTCATTGCCAAAATTCAGGACTTTCTCACTAGTATTTGGCCTTGTCTGATGGGATAGAATAACGATACTCTGCACAGTCAGCTAGTATTCACTGCGTTTACAAACTTGCCATTTTGAACCAATCAATTAAAAGAATCTCGGTCATTAGTACGGTCAGATACTGGTGATGTCAGTAGCACACTAGTAGTATAGGGGAAGTAGGGGTTAGGCCATGGGCGCGGCCATGTCCAACCCCTGGACTGGAGCCTCCTTGGTTGTCCCTAGGTGGGCCCTAAATCAGGCCATCTAGTGGTAACATGCAGTAGGATAGTATTTGCTTCAGTGCATGTTAGCCTGAGGGCATTTCCGCCCTGTACTGCCCTCTATTGAAAACCTTCCTCTGTTATAACAAGCACCAACAGAGGTGGCTCAGGGTACAGTGTAGGGCCATGTCCTGGGGACCACATCAGACAGCAGCAAAGCTGGCATGCCCTATGCCGTTATGTAGGCATTGGAGCATGACCAACCCCTGGTTAGCTGCTCTACCTACCGGTCAAGGGTCTGTATAGGTGCTCTATAGGGGAAGTAGACCTTGATGTAGCCAGTGTGTCTTACCATTAACGTGTTATTCCCCTGATTAACTATAAACAGCATTGCCGTGTGAGAGTCGTGCCCTTGTTGCTTCTGGGTAGGTTTCAGGTGACACGTTGACGACGCAGTAGATACTATCAGATCTACATAGATGGAATGACACATCAATGACGCAGTACATGCAGTAAAGGCATGTGTCCATAAACCCCTATTTCCCAAGAATCCTTCCCATAACATGGATTTGTGGATCAATATAGTATTTTATTCTACTCAAAATACAAATTACACTAAGGAGCAGATTGCACATATTTAAGCAATAGAATATCTATAGACGTACCTTGTGACAACTGTTATTTTGATAGAACCAACAAATGCCATGAACCATATGCATATATATATCAAGCACATCTTCAGGTTGAGACGGCGTATAGTCGTATCGGATGACTACCTCAGGCGGCAGCAGGAGAGGGTCTTAGTAGCTGATATAAGCAGAGATTAGGACAGATTATCTCTATCTGCCGAGTCTCCCGTTCATCAGCGGGATGTTATCAGCTGACTGTATACAGTACGCAGCCCCCTTATTCTACAACACCACCAGATTTCTTTAAGAAAGCTTGTGTTGCCTAGCAACAGCATGTTCTTTCTGATTTTGCCTAGTTCTATACTTTATAGTGAACCTAGTGTGACATGGATATGTCACTAGGATACTTCTGAGCTGAAAAGTTGGTTACCAACTTTCAATTCACCTTTTTTTTTAAATTTAAAAGAGGTTGTGGCTTGAACGCATGTCATGACATAATTCTCCCTGTTATAGGAGGCTTCTACATCAATATTTTAACAATTATTTAGGAACCAGAGGGCCTGTGGTATTAGAATTAGCTGGTAGCAATCCCATCACTGCTATTTGCTACGAAATGTTCAGAACTTCGGCTGAAGTACATTTTTGAGTTCCATTTTCAACAATGCATCACACCAATAATGTAACAACAGACGTGACACAGACTCTTTTGAGAGAACTATGTTGTGTGTTTGTCATTAGATCTACTGAATACTCATCTTTCATGTTCGGCCCTCACAGGCTACTTTCTATGTATGGAGTATGTCCACAATAACCCATGATGAATCATGATGGCAGCCTTCTTTATACACCCTGAGGTAGGGCTCAAATTATGTGTCATATAAACATAATATGTATTAAAGATTCTTTAAGTTATAACTTTCAATGATGATAATCGTTGTGCACGGGGGGCCCTGACGGCAAGCGCCATTCGCACGCCACGGGCGTGTTAATAGCGGCCGCTATTCGCACGCCCACAGCGTGCGAATAAGAGCTCTTATTCACACACTGGGTAGGTTCTGAATAACAGTTCTTATTCCCACACCATATAGGGTTGCATTACAGGTCTTATTGCCACCCTACATAGGCCTATATGGTGTGGATTTGTGTGTGGAATAAAGTTGTTCTTCACACCCTGTAGAGGATGCAAACAGGTATTGTTATTCCCACACCCACGATGTGTGAATAATGATCCTTATTCCCACACCCAGAAGGGTGCAGGAAAGACTACATGTAAAAATCCATGGTAATTACCAATAGCCCTGTGGAGCAATAGGTATGGTGCCTGCCTCTTGTGTGGGAGGCCAGGGTTCGGTTGCAGGACAAGTCACTTTTTTTCTCTGCTAAAAACCTAAATGTGTAGAGGGGTCTAGGCCTGGTGTTAAGATTATAAATTTAAGATAATTAATTTAAAGATTATCAATTTTAAGATTATCACTTGATTTAAGATTGGAAAGTTTTCCCTGGAATCCCTGTAGTCCTACAACTTAGTGTGGCAATAACAGCTTCTATACGCACCCCATACAGTGTAGGAATAAGAGTTCTAATCCAGACCCTCCTCAGTGTGCAAATAAGCATTCTTATTTGCCCATTCCCTACATAGGGTGCTGATAAACCCGTTAATTCACACCCTCACAGTGTGGGAATAACAGCCCTAATTCACACTCCAATAACAACCCTATATACCTATAAGTATAGTATAGGGTGCCAATAAGACCTGTACTACACACCCTATATGGTGTGGGAATTAGAACTATTATTCAGAGCCTACCCGGTGTGTGAATAAGAACCCTTATCCAAACCCTGTGTAGGGTGTAAATACGAGTTCTTATTCACACACCAGACCAAACCTGTATGGTGTGTGAATAAGTACTCTTATTCACACCCCACACAGTGTGGGAATAAGGATTCTAATTCACACACTATATAGGGTGTGAATAATGGCCCTAATTCGCACCCCAATTGCCACCCCATAGGCCTACAAGTATAGGATAGGGTGCCAACAAGACCTGTATTGCACACCCTATATGGTGTGGGAATAAGAAGTATTATGCAGAACCTACCTAGTGTGGGAATAAGGGCTCTTATTCGCACCCTATGGGCGTGCGAATAGCGGTCGCTATTCGTACGCCTGTGGCGCGCGGATATCATCGGCCCTCTCTGACATTAAAACCAAAGCTGGAATATTGATTGACATTGCTATTATCAAACATTAGAATTCTCCCATAACAAGCAAAAGATTTAAATTACAAAAAGTACTAGTTATCTGCCTGGCGATAGATACATGCTAATCGGTCAAAATAGGAACAACATTTGACTAAGTAGCTGATCCTTCCCAAAAACTAGAGTTTTATACTGACCATGTATACAGCTGATATATAAAAGACAGTATCTGGAACTAATATAAACCAACCACCTAGGGACTGGAGTATTGGGAGTTATAGCTTAGGGCACATTGCTCTGAATTTATGGAGGCTCTAGGTAACAGCACGATTGGAGTATTGGTTCAGTGAGCCATGCATTCTATAGTAACACAGGAACAGTGACTTTCCCTTGGAAGAATATAGAAAGGATAGGAAATAACCCTGCCCCATAAAGCGGGGTCCTGCCCCTAAAAAGGGAAATTAACCTTGGTAATGGTCGCCTACTGTCCACTACCTTAGTTGATGCTGACCACGCCTTAGTTACAGGTCAGCACTCCTTGAGTTATCCTTGTCCCCAAAAAGGGCCTGCCGAGAGACATATTGGTGCTCTGCCTTTTACTTTATGGGGACATTTTGTTTTATATGTATTGTAGTCTCGACATTTTATAAGACAGTGGCTCCGAAATGAATGTATGAAAAATATTTACATGTAGTATTGTAATCTAATACTTTGGCCCGGAAGTTAGAATGTTTCTGTTGTTATTACACTTGTGATTATCCCCCAGTGCTACACATTTCCTCTATTTCATGCACCTTTCTTCTGAAATGTCAGACAAATGGGTCCAATAACTTCCTAAACAGGTAATTCTGTCCTGTATATCACACGTTACTGCCCCGGCTGCCACCATTACCCTACTAATGTTTACACAATTAGGTCTCTTTGTTCTCACTCAGCCTCACCCATTCCTCACTCAGTTTAGGTCTCGTTGGTCATGACAGGAGACAGGCCTTAAGTAAGGGAGCATGTGCGGTGAGCCTAGGGAAATCATTACTTGTCCTGCTGGGCCTGCTTTCTGTAATATGAGTAGGGTCCTGAAGATACTGTGGTCAATTTGTTTCTGGTACCAATACACATTTAGTATACTATCTCAAAGGGGTATTTATAATTGGGTAGACTAGAAGTAAAGCTGAAATTGAAATAAAAAGTTTATGTATCTAGATTAAGCATCACTGTAATTCAATAGGGGTAAATCCTGTATGCCAGTTGTAATTCTGACCTGAATACTGCATTTAAACCTCTGCTGTGTTCCCGATGATGTCTCTTTTGATGTTATCAGACTCTATTTTACCAAACCTCCAATCTGTTCAATTTACATATTGTCTATTTCTCCAAATATTTGTAAACATTGTAAAGTAGCTTGTACTGGGCCTCGATTCATAAGTTTATACTACTAAGTTAATTTTTGTGTCATAGTCGGAAGTAAAGCTACAACTATTAGAAAAAACGATTGCATACCCATTTCACAAGAGCAAGTAGTATCTCCTTCAAAAACAGTCAGAAGTAAATTGATTTACGATTAGGAACATCTGCAGTTGTAAAGTATAATTGAAATCGTATGTGCCCCTGTCATACAATGTGGGGGAAACCAATTTATTTCAATATTTATTTCAATATTGGGGTGTTTCCAATCAATATGACGTCATTTCCGGTGAGGAGTTCCCACCTAGTCGTACAAAGAAAGTTTAGGAAATGGTTATGAGAGGCTAACTCAAAATATGACACCTGTAGACTGACAGGCACCCTATATTTCTATATAGCGTAAAATAAAAATAGTAAATAAACCAGGTCGGAAATTTACTTCCTATCCTGCTGTCATGTTATCCCACTGCACCATGCGATATATAAAATATAGTATGATTTCTTATAACGACCAATGTTTTATTTATATTACATCCACTTGATAAAGCATTGTATTGTAATACACAACATATTGACATAGTGCAGTACATGTTTCTCTTTCTTTTGCACCGGGTTTGGAAGATATACACCTTCAAATGGAGAAAAGGTCATTGGCTGAGATGAGATTGGACCCTGTCTCAGCCGTCTGTTGTGAAATGACCTAAACCATCCTTATGACCACCTATTACCCTTATTTTTAATGACTTCATGAGCAGATATATTGTTACGACAGCATTGTGAAATGCACTAAATATGACCTTACGACTGCAAAAGGAACATATCATTACCTTACCCATATTGAAATGTACTACACCTCCTCATTTTAACGTGAAATGGTATTCTTCTGTCGTAAGAGTATTCAACTGTCGTACATTGTTATGAATCGAGCCCCAGACTCATGGACTTTATGATATAATGATTTCCATTTGCGTTTTCTGTTTTCTCTTCATATCAGTTGGCTGTAGTCGAAATACGTAACTTATGGATTCATGCCAATAGAAAATATCTCAAACTCATTGGGGGAACTGACAAGGATAGTGAGAACAGGTCTATCAATCTATCCAAGGTCAGAAACCTGATTCACTGCAGGACTTCTCCGACAATCTACACGACTAGTACTGCCCCTTATTTTACTATATGGCTGTTAGCGACGACATCTTGCAGAAACTGGAGTAGTGTGATGCGCTATCCTCACACTGATGTTGAAGTACTACAGAGAAGTACAGAATCATGCTCCAGAGGTAGTAAATGGCAGTGCAGCTGATATAGTATATTTGTATTGCTAAGAAAAGATGTCAAACTGCTGTGCAATATGAAGTAACCAGTCACAGAAACGTACAATAAAACCCAAGGTGTACTGCGGTCACATGCCCAGGGGGTCGATTCATAACATTGTACTACAGCTCAGAAAAGATTCGACAGCAAAAAAACATGTTTGTAGGGAAAAGACAGCAAATCGTAATTTTCAGATGGTGGTAGTTAAGGAATTGTCCAAGGCTGTAGTACAAATAATTTGATATCATTTCACAATGAGATCCTAGAACACAGGTCCATTACATAATCACACCACTACCCAGTAAAAGGTAGTTGTAACAATAAGTGATCTAAAAATAAATAACTGTATTGTAGAAGGACATGAGAATATAACACACACTAAGATTTAGGGGTAAATTGTTAGATGATGATTTTCAAGAAATGGGTAATATTGTAAATTTATGAGGCACTCATTCTTACAAGGTAATCTACATGGCCAAATCAGTCATTACATCTTGGTTTGGTACAAATCAATCCATTATTAAAGATTTTTTGAATGGCTGAGATGACTTCAGAGGCTGTCTCAGCCATCTGTTGTGCAATGGGCATTTTTGCCCTTAAAACCATCTTTTACAGGTATTCTGTACGATCAGGTAGATTGGAAATTTGCTACGATTTTCTTATGAAATGAACCTTTTTTTTTGTACGACAGCATTCTACTATTTTCTTGAGATAAGCTGGTCGTATGAGATAAGCTGGTCGTATGTGTGCTTATTTTTGTCCACCCTTACAACTGTTCAACAGAAATCGTAGGCATAGCATAAAATGACCCCTGGACGATCAGCAATGGTCGTAGCAGTAAAATAGCCCTCTATCTCGTAGAAACTTATGAATCGAGCCCCAGGAATGTACCAACATTGGCCAGCATCTCTCTTAGCTTCAAAGCGTCGGTCGCAAAGGCACAGTTCAAGAGAATTATGCACTGTAGATGCATGCATGAAATACTCAAAAAATCAAAGATAAGGATTTGGCTATTTTCAGCATACAATACATATCAATATAAACCTAAGGTATGATTCGTGTGGTCAGTTAGATATCCTGTTGTAATGAGAATCCCTATGTATGCATAGTTAAGAACTGAGCTATCTGTTTCTCTCATCACCACCATACAATCATTTACTCATCATTGTTTGCCAATGATTGATTGTCCATCTCAAATAGTTACATGAAACTACTAGCATCTTGATGATATCATAATTGGTTGACAAAGGTATACCAAATCTCGCATGTGTTGTTTTAAGTTTATCCCTCAGAGGTTACTGAATGAAGAGCTCAAGAACCCATGAAAGAATATCTTGATAACAGACAGACTGTCTTGATTTCCAATAACCAGGATGGCTATGGTACTGTACAGAGCTTAGTGACGGCCTAGCAGCTGAACGACTAAAGACATGCACTGCAGGCTCTCATGAAGCCTTCGGGGTTCATTGGATTTGGGTGAAATCCTTTAACCCCCATTTTCCTTATTTTATATCCAGGCATTACTGCCGCCCGTGACTTTCCTGTTTCTACCTTAAATGATGAGAATATCATGCCCCTGATGCTTCATTTTATTTTGAAAAACAATAACTTCGAAAGAGCTTAATTCCTGCTAATGGTATAATCTCCCATTTAGGTCTACAGATATTTCTATCATGTTTAATACATATATATACACTGCAATCCAAGATACCATACATTGGAAATGGTAGGTCATCTTTCTCAAGCTACAAACTCTCTGTGAGGCACAGATATTGTCAGTGATACATGGGGTAACCTTACCTGTCTTTGTCATTCAGCAAAGCCCATTTCACCTTTCACCCCTACTTTGCCAGGGCGACGATGTCATTTACTCAAAAGGCACTGCCAGGGGCAGGTATTTGGGAAGTTTTGTGCTTTACGTATACACAGAGGCATATTTCTGGGGTGAGACCCTTACATTCTCTGTTATTGCTATTTTGATGGGTTATTCTGCACGTGAGAATATCATCACGTGAGAAAACCATCCACTGACCAATGCCAATATCTACCTGTCAATACTAGGTGAAAGAATTCCCAAGAGTTGTGGGACAAGTCACGCCATTAGTAGCTTTGTTTATTATAGTCATTTTGTGATAAAATGAAAATGTCAAGATGTCTTTGGTTTTCTATTAGGATTGAATTTCAGTTCCAATGGCTATGGTAACAACCCATACAGCGGAAGGCTGCATAGTGTATACATACATGTAGGCTATATCATTAGCTGATCGGTAGGCTGATAACAAACCTGGAGAGGTAGGGATAGGAGTGATGGTGGGAGAGATTAGAGGAGAGGTGAGGAGATCTAGAGGGATACAATTCAGAGAACTTTCACTTATACATGCCTCCAGAGGAAACCCAGTTGGCCGAGTGGCATAAAGCAAAGACACTAGAGAGAATGTTAGAAAAGAAATACATAAAGCTCTGACCCTAACCTGGCAAAGTCCCTAATAGTATCGGCACGAGTATCTTGGTTTCTGGTTTTAGGTCCCTTATTGTTTTATTTTACGTAAACTGCTACTGTCACACGTATCAATGGTTCTCAATATACTACTAACTGTGTTGGTTTAGTGTGTGTAACATTTCTAGTCGATACTCTATAAATTCATCACTGGCATTACATTTATCAACATAACATTCCACTCACCCAGTAGCCAAAATGTAGAACTGAAAAGACGAAAACAATGATCAATGGACAATTTTTCTTTTTAAGTCAAAACTATTTCACATCACTCACATAATTTTCAAACAAACAAGTTCTCGGTATGCTGAGACAAGATGAAGGAGCTGAGAATCACATTTTTCACATCCGGAGAAGGCAAATCATTGGAGTGTGTCAGATATTAAACTCCATGACTAGAACACAATAAGATGTCTCTGTGTGGCCAAGTGATAGTAGGCTAGTGATTTCCTAGTATACTTCATTTGGAGAACAAAGGAAGCGGTCCGATTATGTATTGCATACAAATTAACCAATCACTAGTGGCATAGGTTAAGTATAATATCTAGAATAGCCACAACCTGTATGCATTATATTGACCAGCCTAGATTATCACCAATATAATGTATAGAGAGGCTGTGGCTATTCTATATCTATCACATCCATCAGGATCATACTATAGTGGGATGTCAGGTTAAGGACAGGTGAAGCTGACAAGTGCTATCATGTCCGGCTGGTTCTTGATGGCACCAGCGAGACACAAAGCGAGGAGAGGAGTGTTGGAACCAGATGGTTGGAACCAGTGAGACGTGATTGCTATTGTGTGGAACTCACTGAAGTACAGTATTGAAGCCCTGTGGACTATCCTTATGATTACTGTTAAAGGATATCATCTCCGGGGTGCAGAGGAAAGAAATTGGGGAGGAACAAATGTTCTTTTCTGCCCTTTGAACCGTTGTAAGTGGAATTAAGACATCTTTGGATATAACGCTCTGATCAAACTGTAAACTGTAAACCAGGCACATGAAAAGGAATATTGAGGGTGTTAATTGATGATTTAAGTTTCAGTCAAGATCTTTAAAACGAGATATCATGAGCTAAGATATTCCTGCTAGTTTTGTGGGAATCATTTCTCGAAAATAAGTTGTTACTTATAACTAAAAATGATAAGTTTCAAGTCACTGATGGAATTTCCGAGAAACCAGGACTAATCGTTTCCATGGCAACCAGAAAGTGCAATATGCGCCAAATTCTATAAACAACCAGTACTAATAATCTCCCCTGAAAGTACGTTCTCACGTGTTGAGCCACATCTTTTGGAAACCCATTTGCGATCCTTCAAAAATATTGTTGATACTAGTAAAGTAAAAATGATTAGTCTTGATACTATATTGCTGCACAGTACCTTAAATAAGAGGGAGTATCTGTAGTGTGATGATTACAATTGATGGCATAACCATACATAGTGCGTAACTGGTACATCGCTTATAGATTATGAGAATAAAGTAATGCATTGGCTTAACTGCTATGATTGGGTTGCTACATGAACTAAACAGGTGCTTTTTCTTTCACCAGATGTCTTTGCCAATAGGATAGTAGTTTATTCTGGTAATTAACAAATATCTACACAGCACTGCATAGATGTTCGCATTTAAGCATATATATAGAAACACTTTAAGTGGCTTTAAGTTCAGTCATGCCATAAAAATGACCCAGAAAGGTCATAACGGCATTTTCGAGGCTTTGGGCATATTTGATTTACTTAAATGCAAACATTCATGCAGTGCAGGTAAGCTGCAGTAGTGGAACTTGCACCCAAATACAAGCAGAAAAGATTTTATGGAGACTGTCAGGTGAACAATACAGTAACAGGTGGTCCTGAGAGAAAATAGGGGAGGGTGGTATCGAGTTAGAGATTGCTACCTCAGGCTCATAGCCCGAAAGGCAGGCGTTGATTTATAGACACAATAACACCAGACCACCACACAGCAACATTCCTAAGTGAGAGCGCCATTTATTTTTCAGCACCAATATGGCTGCCTGAACTGGGCGGAGGTCTCGTGAGATCACGTGTGGTCGCGAGGGTAGACAGGGACCGCGTGATTTCACAGTGGTTGCTACTCTGGTTACAGTGGGGTAGGCTGATGGACGTGATTTATGTATGTGTCCTGGTACAGGTGGTTAAAGCCCTAAATGACTGGACCAAAGAGGCTTTGGCTGGCACTAAGATGCTATAGGTGAGACACAGAAAGCCATGGAATTAGCCTTTGCAAGGATCAGAAATCGACTCGAAAGATAACAAGAGAAACATTTTGGAGTGAGTCATTAACTCTGAAAGTGAAGTTGTTTCTGTAATTTCATAGTTCTGTTATTAGAGTATTTGTATGACTAGTTTTACCACCAGCTATTAAATACCAAAGAAAATGCAAACCACAATAGAAAGGCATCAAGTCTGTCAAGGGTAAGAGAGAATATAATACCACCAAAACCTTGACACTTTTATCAAGGTAAAACATTTGATTCGCAAATTAAGACTAACAGAAAGATGCTCCAGTAACAATGATTTAGGTTGAAAATGCTTTTAGCCCCAAAAAGCATCGGCACCTTTTAGTGGGAGTGTGACAAAGTCTGTTATATATGATTAATATGTTGTTATATCAACTTCCTCTATTACTTGGACTCAGGGAGAAGCCGATAGCTACTGATATTATGACTATTCACTCAATTAACATTAAAAATCAGTATACGGTCATAAAACCAATTCATCAAAAATGACGAAAACATTATGTCCACAGGAGCTCACCTGGTCTTTCCTTATCATAATTTAAGTAGGCATGACTATATCGAGAGAAGACAACATTAAAAGCATTATCTTATATAGCTTGCTATATATCTAACACATTTTATAACCCCCTGTAAACGTGTGCAAACTGCAATAAGGGCTTAGCTCGACATTTGAAAGTCATCTGACCTGTAAGATAATTCCATCGGGTCATAAACTTATATGGTATGACATGAAATTCCTAAAAAATTTATTGTAAGTAATTTTTTTTTTTTCTTCAAAATTTGTATCTTTGTCGCAGTAATTGAATTAAGTCCCAATTAAACAGACATCGCTGAAACCGTTTTCTTACCACCAGCAATTTACTTCACACTTCACTGCTGTTCACTTTTTATCCCCACTCCACCAAGTCAGTTCATTTGCTAATCAAATGTCCATTAAATGCCCAACAACCTATTTCCTCCTCCTTAAATAACAGCGTTTTACTGGACCCACCCTTCAGGTTGTTTTTATCAGACACTGCCGGACATCTCTTCGTTATCCCATTTCCACCCTCTCCTGATTCATTTTATGACAAATCAATTGCTGCCATCTTTTCAGCATGACGTCAGTGATTTACAGGAAATTATGTCTGATTGGACAGGCAATTGGCCGGTAAGCGGGCTTGACAGGCAATGTGTCGCTGCGTGTGTGTCACCAATTTCTGTGTAGGTCCTCTGGCAGAGATCTGAGATATAACTCTGCCACACGGTGCATGTGTAGTAGATATGGTACAAGTGAACCAATGTATAAGTGCTATAAGCCAAGAACAGGGTAATTGTCTATGGCGCCATCCAAGGATAATTAGCATTGTCCTAGGCTTATAACACGTATGCAGCTACTCACACGTATCAATATCTGACTTATAACCAATGAATGGTTGTACATCTTAAACAGACAGGCATTATTTTTATTCTCCCAGCCAACTGGTATACATATAGCAGATGGAGTATGCTGCTTATGTATATTCATATCTCATATTATATCATATTAATCTTTATTCCAATTTGTCATCAGCAATATGTTTAACCTTAGTTGTCTCCGCAGTATCAACACTTCGCTGCAAGGTCATGGGGTAAAGGCTCCCTGAGTCGGACAGACACCTTGAGTCGGACACCATGGCCTTGATAGTCTACATATATATATTTCACCCATCATGGGAACTAAATATGAATGATGAGGTGTTCTTCCTTCTACAAATACATAATACGAAATATCATCCATATCATGCATGGTTCTGAAGGTGTTTGAACTTGGGGGTGTTCTTACCATATTCTCAAGGTATAAGTCAGGGGGAAATGAGATAAGTGGTTTCTTGTTTAATTCATTTTGACATTCTCGGTATAGATTTACGTTTTCCCTCATGGTTTAACTCCTCAAATATAGATAAATCACTTCTGATTCGTTGTGAGAGAAGATTCTATATCAAACTGCACTCAAAGTCGGACACTAATTACACCTAGACTCGGAGACTATGTTATTAACAGCGCATGGGGCTGTCCTTATTTAGAAATAGTATTTTGACACAGAAGATAGGCAGACCTCTAGCATAATGCTGTCCTCATTTAGATTTAACACTTCACATGAGTAGTGGATCTAATACTATTTTTAGAAAGCAAACCGTTTCAAACTATCTAATATTGAAACAGCCCGGGTAGTCTGTTATATGACATACTAGTGTAGTGATCCGCCTTACTCCTCTCACCCTCACGTCGGCTGCCGGGGCTCCCGCCCGGTTACCCGGAGTTTCCCGGCAGAGTCCCAGGGTCACTGGGTACAGACCCCCTCCCCCCTGCTGGTGGTGGTGGTGGGTGCCTGGGACTCCCGGATTTCTGCCCACTGAACCTTGACCAGGGGCAGGTATATAGGGCCTGCCTGCCAGGACACCAGCAAGGTATTCCTTGAGGCTGGCTCATGCCAGTCCATAGAGTGCTACACAGCAGTGGGTCCTAGATCCCTGCTGTAGTCCCACTGTTGGAGCTGGGCTCCCTACAGGTTGGTTGCTGTCACATATATCTCCAAGTCTGGGAGATTGGTGTGACAGGTATACGCTCCACCCTTCCCAACTCCCATGATGGAGTGGGAACTGTTGGAGGAACCTTTCTGTATGAAGCCAGCATAGCCCCAACTATAGAACCCCTATCCCCCATTCCTGTAGAAGTGGGGTTCTGAGGCATACTTGAGTATGGGAGTGGGGAGTGAACTGAAGTAATAAGACCTGAGAATATATCTCATTCTGTAACTGTGCTTGATCTATTGAAATAAAGAAATATAATTAATACAACCTATTCTTCGAATCTGTTGGCTCAGAATACAATCCCTGTATCCTGAACCAGTTACACTGGTGCCGTGACCATTTTAGGTAAGTATAAAATTTATATTTTCTGTTTAGGGTATAGGTCAAGCTACTAACTTTAGAATTTTAAGGATAGTTCCTGTAGGTATAGACTGGTAGGGGATTGTTGGCAGTGCACCGTGAAGTTGGCAAGTAGGCCTATAGTGCAACTCACCCTACAGGGTCTGTGATTGTGTTCACTAGACTGTGACCGTATCAGGTGATACATTGATTGGTAGGGACACGTAATCTGAAGTGTTTACGTGGACCCTGAACACTGTGTGGTCTATACATATACATAGGTATTATAGGAATTTTATTCTATAGGTTTGGTAAGGACAGAGTTTGATATATCTATTGCTTTTGTGTGTGACTATCTAGTAGGAGTAAGGTTCCATAGGTGAAAAGTGTGTGGTTATTTTGTTTTTTCAGGATGGTAGTTGTTGGGATTGGTAGAGGTGAGCCTTCTGAAGGTGGGCCCGGTCTAGAGACAGACTTGGGGGCACTGGAACTCCCTCTGGCCATGAGGCCAAACTACAAGGTTGATGGGGTAACTCAGGGAGTGGTAGTGGATACTACACTGGGCGCCGGTGAGAAGCGGGAGTTAGCCGAGGCTACTTCCCGGCTTTCTCCGGGTCGTGCCGGTTTCTCCCGAGTTTATCCGGGTAGCGCGCAGGAGGTAACTCAGGGAGTGGTAGTGGATACTACACTGGGCGCCGGGGAGAAGCGGGAGTTAGCTGAGGCTGCTTCCCGGCTTTCTCCGGGTCGTGCCGGTTTCTCCCGAGTTTATCCGGGTAGTGCGCAGAAGGTAACACACAGTGAGCTGGTCATGACACAGTCGGTTTTAGGGTCAGTAGAGTTACACGTGGAGGGCACATCTGAATTGATGCCGGTCAGTGGTGATACAGGGAGGGAGGCTCAAACTGATTCTCTTCCTACTCCCGGAGGGGAGGTAGGCAAGGAGATGGGGAATGAGACTCCGGCTGTGGATCCTAAGGGCCGGGTTACTTTCAGGGTTATGCCAAGTGTAATTGAAAACCCGGAATCTGAGGCTCCAGGGGTTAAGAGACAACCAGATGGGAGCAAGGTTATAATGGATAGTGCCATGACACTCGGACTTAGAAGGGAACAGGATGAAGGGGAATCTCCTTGTAAGATAGTTGAATGGAAGGAAGGGTTAGAGGAAACCCTTTGTAGTTTAGCGGGTCATGATGGGACGCAGCGCAGAATGGGTGTGACCCCACCAGAAGGGCAACATAGAAAGATGTCTATGTCTGAGGAACTGGTGTATCAATCTAACCCTGCTATCAGGGCAATGGGGATTGATGCTGTGCATAGTGAAGTTGGGAACAGTAGATCTGTGGAATGGTCCTTAGCAGTGGCAAGGAGACCTGTGAGTTCAGGTGTGACGCCGGTTAAGAGACGAGCAAATGAGCTGAAGCTATTTGATGGTACGATTCCATGGAGAAGGTGGTTTGTTCGCTTCGCTGCAGACATGCGTAATAATGGATGGGCCGGCGAGGAATGCCTGGCCTCCTTGGCATGGTGTCTGCGTGATGGTCCTGGTGACGCCGCTCTCACCGCCTTCGAACTCGACGGCGATGGCACATATGAAGGCCTAGTCGTATGTGCTGCTTGGGTTCTAGGTTCTGAATCGGGAACCGACCAAGAGGCTGAGTTGGAGGCCCGTGTGCAACGGAAGGGTGAAGGACACCGACAGTTTGGCATGGCGCTTTGGGTTTTGGCTAGGGAGGCATTTGAGTCTTTTTCACCGAGCGATCCCTGGTTAGTGAGGAAACTAGGGGGGATATACATCGATGGGTTGGAAGACAATGTCTTACGGGCTGAAGTAAGATCCCAGTGGAAGACAAAGATGTCACTAGCAGACATCATTGATCTCACTGGGGACTGTTTGTTGAAGAGAAAGCTGTTGGGAACTGTCAATGTGACACCAGAGGGAGCATATAGACCCTGTGTATTAAGTGAGGGTCAAGTTGCTTCTGAGTCACAAGAGGTGGCAGCACATACACCCCATTCCAAGTCAGATGTAGAGGAGTTACTACTTGACAAGAAAATGGAGTCCATGATCAAAAGGGTCATGAAGCGAGTGGGTAGAGCTGAATGGGGTGAGAAGACAAATCCTAAAAAGGCGAAGTCTAGTAAGGATTCTGTATGCCATAGGTGTGGGAAGCGAGGGCATTTTGCTAAACAGTGTGGGACAGAAGGTCCTGAGACAGAGATTGTCTTGAGAGAGCAAAAAGATCTGCCTGCTTCCAACTCCGCCCCACCACCGCCGGAAAACTGAAAAGGGCTGTTGTTGATGACAAAACAACAGCCCCAACTTGTGTCGTTAAGGGTACTAGCCCCTGCTTAGTTGAGGAAGAATCATTACTGTTAACGCTGGGTAAGGCCGCATCCGGGTTGGGACGCCAACAGGATGAGACGGGGCCCCAGGAACCAAGCGAGATAGGCATTGGGGAGGTAGCACCCCCTGATGCTGCTTGTGAAAATGAGTTGGCAGGTATGGTGCACAAAGTTTGTGACATGCAACTCAACCCAGAGGATCCTGTAGTGGAATTTCTACAGAGACGTGGTTTTGATCTGGGCGGTAATGGGGATTTCCAACGCTTTGCAGACATGCCCTCCCCTTTAAAGGGAAGGCGCTGGTACTTGCCTGTAAAGATTCATGGGCGTTCGGCAGAATTTCTTATTGATACTGGGGCAAGCCACTCCATGATCGGTAGGGATTTCTTCCGCACGTTTGCAGACCTGCCTGATAAACCTTTCAGGGGCGATCGGGTTCGGACTGCGGATGGATCTCATATGCAGACATATGGCAAACAAGTGCTATCACTGGTGACGAATGGGACATCTTTCGTCATATCCCCGATTGTGGCTGAGATAACGGATCAGGGAATCCTTGGGATGGATTTTTGTGCTCTCTATGGAGTAGGATTGGACAGTGTCACTGGTGAAGTGGTGATAAAGTTTCCATCTGAATTGAGAGTTAGTTGTGTCCTTCGAAGGATTTCAGGCGTCTCTTCTGTTGCTCAGACAGTCAGAATTCCTCCTCGCCATGTATGCAATGTAGTTGTATATAGCCGAGATGTGGAATTCAATCGCATGGGTGTGGTTGAGCCAGACAATGAGCAGCTTCGGAAGCTTGGTCTGACTTCAACTTGTACCCTGGTACAGAGTTCAAGACGAACAGTGGTACCAGTCAGTAATATGACTTTTCAGGATGTGTACCTGGAAAAAGGGACGACCTTTGGGGACGTAACATATGCTGATGTGGTAGGAAGAGCTGACTCACCAGAGGTGGAGTTAGCAGCAAAGAGGGCAGTGGAATTAGGAGCTTTGGATCCATCCGCTATGCCAGTGGTGTTACAAGACACTGGAGAGCAGGATAGGAAGGAAGGCTATGGATTACCACTGCATCTTTTACCATTAGTGACAGATAGCCACCTGGAGAAGGAAGAGGACAAAGGGAGTCTGGCTCAGTTGTTGTGTGAGAATGCAGACTTGTTCTCTGCTCCAGGAGAGCAGTTGGGTAGAACTGACCGAGTAACTCATCGGATAGACACCGGTTCTAGCCCGCCATTACGCTTGCCTTACCGGCGCCTGCCTTTGTCTAAGAAACAGGCATTGGAGGATGAGGTGGACAAGATGTTAGGGGAAGGGATAATAAGGCCTTCTGATAGTCCATGGGCTAGTCCAGTGGTAATGGTTACCAAAAAGGATGGCACCTGTCGGTTCTGTATAGATTACAGGAGACTAAATGGGATTACGAGGAAGAATGCCTACCCCTTGCCACGCATTGACGAAAGTCTGGATTCCTTGGGTGGCAATCACTGGTTTTGTACCTTAGATCTGCAGTCAGGGTACTGGCAGATTGGGATGCACCCGAAGGATAAGGAAAAGACAGCGTTCACAACCCACAGGGGGTTGTTTGAGTTCAATGTGATGCCGTTTGGCTTGTGCAATGCTCCGGCTACTTTCGAGAATATGATGGAGACAATGCTAAGGGGATTGTTGTGGAAAAACTGTCTGGTTTATCTGGACGACATCATAGTTTTCGGGAAAACTCGGGAAGAGTGTCTATCAAATTTGACCATGGTGATGGATCGACTGAGATCCTATAACCTGAGACTGAAAGCTAAGAAATGCAAGTTCTTCAGGCAATCAGTGGAATATCTGGGCCGAATTGTCAGTGGCACAGGTATTTCGGCGGATCCAGGGAAATTAGAGGCAGTAGCGAGTTGGGCAACGCCAAAAGATCAGAAGGAAGTAAGATCGTTTTTGGGTTTTTGCTCATACTACCGCGATTTCATTCCCGGATTTGCTGAGGTGTCGGCTCCTTTACAGGCGCTAGTAGTAGGAAAAAGGAAAGGAATGTTGAAGCTACCACCGTTTATTTGGACGGAATCAGCTGGACAGGCTTTTCAGAAGCTGAAGGAGTTATTCACGGTAACTCCTGTGCTGAGCTATCCTACTGAGGGTGATCAGTTCATCCTAGACACCGACGCTAGCAACGATAGCATAGGCGCTGTCTTATCCCAAGTGCAAGAAGGAAAGGAAGTGCCCTTGGCATTTGCTAGCAACAGCTTGAGTAAAACTCAACGCAATTATTGCACCACCAAGAGAGAGTTGTTGGCCATAGTAGTATACACAAAGAAATTCCGCCATTATTTGTATGGTGGGAATTTTATCCTACGAACAGACCATTCATCCTTGAGATGGCTCCTTAATTTCAGGGAAGCAGATGGGATGATGGGTAGATGGATCTCCGCGTTGTCTGAATTGGGAATAGAGAATGCCCAGATTCAGCATCGGAGCGGAGTGAAGCACGTGAATGCGGATTGCTTGTCTAGGAGGCCAATCCGAAGATGTGCAAGGTTGGACTGTGAAGATTGTGGCATACATAACGCGTTGGTGGCTCCAATAATGAATTTTGATCCAGCCTGGGAAGAGAACTTGGTGTTCTGGTCGGCGGAGTCCATACTTGAAGCTCAGCAGGAGGACGAAGGTATCAACATGATACGGAATCTGATCCTGGAGAGAGCTGCTCGTCCCGTCAGACCTGCTCTGTCATTAGAGTGTGTGGAAGTGAGGAACTTAGTGGGCCAATGGTCGCAGTTGGTAGTGCGAGACGGCCTATTGTGTAGATGGAAAACTCTTGAAGGCAAAGCCAGGAGGAGGCTACAGATAGTCTTGCCAGCTTCTCTGAGATGGGAAGTATTCGAGTTTTTCCATGGTCATCAGACTTCCGCTCATTTTGGCAGGAAACGGACTTTGGACAAACTAGCGAGGAGGTATTACTGGCCTGGGATGTCTAAGGATGTAATACGTTGGTTGATGGAATGCCCGACGTGTTGCCTGGTAAAGCCGGGCCCTGGGAAGGGTAAAACATCTCTCAGACAAGAACTGTTCGGAGTCAGATTTGCGAGGATAGCCATTGATATAATCACTGGCTTCCAGACAACTCCAAACTCCAACGTGTGCATGATGGTGGTACAAGACTACTATACCAAGTTTGTACGGGTAATTCCTATGAAAGATCATACTGCGCTTACTTGTGCACAAGCTCTGGTTAAGGAGTGGGTCCTAACATTTGGTGCACCCCTCATGCTGCATTCAGACCAAGGCAGGGAGTTTGAATCTCGTCTCTTCCAAGGGATGATGGATGAGTTGGCAATAGTGAAGACACGCACTAATCCCTATCGACCGCAGTCGGATGGGATGGTTGAGAGGTTCAATCGCACATTGATACAGGGGCTGACTTCGTTAGTTAATTCTAAGCAGGATGACTGGGATACCTTTTCTCAGTATGTAGCCCATGCTTACAATTGTACAGTGCATGCATCCACTGGTTGCACTCCTAATAGCCTAGTGTTCGGATCTGAGATCATCATGCCAGCTGATTTAGTTTTTGGCAGTGTTCTGCGGAGGAAGGATCTCCCATGTCGAGTGGCATTTACGGAGACCCTCCGGCGTGAACTGCGTGAAAGCTATGCATTGGTGAGAGGGCACTTGAAGAAAGCTGCTATTCATCAGAAGGTTGGGTATGATACAGGCTTGAGGGAACGGAAGTATGTGGTAGGACAGAAGGTGGTAAGATTGAAACCACCTGTCCATGGAAAGATCTCTAAAGGATGGGATGGACCCTTTGAGGTAACAAAAGTGATATCTGACGTCACTGTGTTACTCAAAGATGTCCGAGGCAAAATTGTTGCTGGCCATGTGGACCGCCTGAAACCTTGGCTGGGTCGCCGACCAGGCGATGAGGATGGACCCTTGGTAGAAGTACCTTTGCTTAAATCCAGGTGGGTGCGGAAAGAGCCTGAAGTGGCACCCACGTCTACTAAAAAGACCCCAAAAGCAGCGCCTGCTAAGAAGGTTAAGAGTAGAAAGAAGAAGAAGCAGAAGAAGTTAGCTGCTAAGGAGAGGGTCGGGAAGACTCCTCCTAGTGCTAAAACTGATGTACCCGCGGATCCTGAGATGAGATGAGGATCTACCGCCATTCATGGTTGCAAACATGGATGTGGGGTTTTCTCCCTCAGTGGAGATTGTTGGTGATGATTCAGTTTTTGGGGAGGTGATAGGATGAGCTCTCCTGCCACTTTTTCATTCACTGATAATTTGTCTTTAATCTCAAGGAAAATTGTATTTTCCTAGTAGGGTGTAATCCAAACATCAAAATTGAACTAACATGAGTTGGAGGCAGTGAAAGCTGATCTCCACTCTCGTATGAAGAAGAAGGAATAAGAGACAGAAGTACCCAGGACTGATCTCGAATTGAGAGATGTTTTGTATACTTTAGAACTCTTGGTGGAGAAGATTAGGATGGAGAAGCAATTGGAATTGGTTGCTTGTACTATCCTAACCACAAACCACATAATTCAATTAGACATAGCTAAAAGATATGACTACCATATGGGAGCATAAATTCTACTCCTTGTAGTCTAGTCTTATAGTTTAAATTGATCAAGTAAAGTCTCTCAAGGTAAAATTGGTTGATCTGAATGAGTAGTACTCCGTTCTTGACAAAACAGTCATAAGAGGACGATGAGTGCTTCTCAGAGATTACTGATTTCTTTGAGGACTGCGATAATAATACCACTTACTATGTGGTATGGTGAGAGTACTATAGGGTAGAGAGGAGTTCTGCTCCACTACATCTATGGTACAGTGATGCAGTCTCGTGGTATGGTGAGAGTACTATAGGGTAGAGAGGAGTTCTGCTCCACTACATCTATGGTACAGTGATGCAGTCTACAATGGTGAGTTAGGAGATGATCAATCTGATCCCCTCTCCTGCACCGGGAGTTGCAGCTACATAAGATGAATCAGGAGATGAAATTATAATCTCCTATAGATAAATCTAATGGGACTATATGGTCTCTGGGTACCTTCCTGGATCGGACGCTATGCCGGCCCGGGTACACAGAGTGTGTTCCTCATTGGAATTCATTATTGCAAAGAAACTCAAACCCAGTAAGTTTGAGGAGAGTCCATGTCGGCTGACACTCGAATTGAGGAGTCAGAAACCTTTGGGTAAAAGTTCTAACCAAAACCTTTGGGTTTTTAAGTGCATGAGACAAAGATTTTCTTGCGGAGCCATTAAGTCTAAAGCCTTGATCTCCGATGGAAGTTTTTACTTATGTTACACGATTTTGTAAGGTGTTATGCCATGTCACTGTGATTTATATTCACATAAGTACGCAAGTTGGTGGAAAAGACAGGTACGCAGTCTGATATGAAAAATCAGAGTCAGGTACGCAATCATGTACACAGTAATGTACATAGACAGGTACGCAATCAGATATGAAAAATCTGAGTCAGGTACGCAACCATGTACACAGTCATGTACATAGACCGTTACGCACTTCGCCACACTCACAGCCAGTGTTCGTCGTGGACGGGATGCTGCCTCTACAGTATGCTGAAGGGTACGGTTCCGGAGATGGTCTGGACAATTACCGTACGGACCTGCCTGTCCCTCTGCCATCCATCAAGCCTTATGATGTACGACTGCTGGGCTTTGACAGTCTGTTGAAGCTGCAGCTGTGGTGGGAGATTTGGATTATGGTGGAATACTGCAGAACTCTACCACCTCCAATCTCCTGTCATCCTGATGAACTGATTAGCGTTATGTGAGCTATGATACACATACACGCTTCTCCTACTACCAGCTATGAACTGTTCCGGTACAACTTCAGTGTTCCCGCAACTCTGTTCTACATGAGAGTTGACTTATGGACTTCCAGTTGGATTATGTTACCTGTCTCCAGTGGTTAGTCATCGATGGAGCACAGTGCAACACGACTGTTGTACTTAAAATTTTATAGAGGCACTATCATAATGTTGTATGGTTTGAAGGGTACAAATATGAAAAGACACTCCTAAGAACTTTTATATCTTGTGCCTAGTACCCAATTTATATGCTAGTGTGTGTTTTCTGTGTTGGAGATACAATATTATATCTCTCCATGCTTGAGAAGCCTTCTCTCTGAGCAGGATATGCGTGAATCAAAAAGGACAGTGAACACTCAATCTGCTGATATTTGGATCTCTTTGAGACCAAGCAAAGACTATGCTACAGGTGGCTACATAGTATTTGGTTTATGAAACCAGGGACTGCACATATGTTGATATACTCGTGAAGGTTACCATAGAGGCCTAGGACTATAACACTGTTTCCTCAGTTTGACTTTCCAGAAGGGTTAGCAAGCTTAGAGATGTGTGTTTAATACTCGCATGTTAATACTATGTGCTTTCCTACTATAACACTGTTTCCTCAGTTTGACTTTCCAGAAGGGTTAGCAAGCTTAGAGAGGTGTGTTCAATAAGTATGTGTAGCTATACTTTGGTTTGTGAAATCACTATGATATTCATCACTGCATTATCCGTTTCATATTCTTGAACATTTCTAGAATTGAAAATGTATGAATATTGAGAGATGAGATATGAGTTTATTGGAGGTATTTTATTGAAGTATTTTCAGTAAGAGGAGTTTTCTAAACTCCTGGTATTGTTTTAATTGAGGTCTTGAGAAGTAAGTCGTCTCTACTATTATAGTTTCGACAATATATATTGTTATACTCATGTTACTCATATAGCAATACTCAATTCTTTCGGTTGCTGAAGGTTACTATATTGTCTGGTGGGGGGTAGTGTAGTGATCCGCCTTACTCCTCTCACCCTCACGTCGGCTGCCGGGGCTCCCGCCCGGTTACCCGGAGTTTCCCGGCAGAGTCCCAGGGTCACTGGGTACAGACCCCCTCCCCCCTGCTGGTGGTGGTGGTGGGTGCCTGGGACTCCCGGATTTCTGCCCACTGAACCTTGACCAGGGGCAGGTATATAGGGCCTGCCTGCCAGGACACCAGCAAGGTATTCCTTGAGGCTGGCTCATGCCAGTCCATAGAGTGCTACACAGCAGTGGGTCCTAGATCCCTGCTGTAGTCCCACTGTTGGAGCTGGGCTCCCTACAGGTTGGTTGCTGTCACATATATCTCCAAGTCTGGGAGATTGGTGTGACAGGTATACGCTCCACCCTTCCCAACTCCCATGATGGAGTGGGAACTGTTGGAGGAACCTTTCTGTATGAAGCCAGCATAGCCCCAACTATAGAACCCCTATCCCCCATTCCTGTAGAAGTGGGGTTCTGAGGCATACTTGAGTATGGGAGTGGGGAGTGAACTGAAGTAATAAGACCTGAGAATATATCTCATTCTGTAACTGTGCTTGATCTATTGAAATAAAGAAATATAATTAATACAACCTATTCTTCGAATCTGTTGGCTCAGAATACAATCCCTGTATCCTGAACCAGTTACACTAGAAACAAACAGCATGTTATGGAAGTCAATTGTCCTTTGTTTGAACCGATCTAAGTGTCCTATACAATAGCTGTTTATTACAGAAACCAACACTCATTGGGCTCATATTTAAAACTGATGTGTAAGCTATATTACTTTTCTTCAGAATATTGCAATGATAAACATAGATGTTGCTTTCAAGATTATCACCCAAACAGCTATAAGAATACCTGTTAAACTAATGAAAGAACATAGTGTCCGACTCTAGGTTCATTCCTGGCCGTAAGTGCCTGACTTTAGGTGCAGTTTGCTCTTTTAAAATTAACAAATAAGATGGAGATTAATTTATACTAATACAAATAACTTTAATGAAATTTCCTCGTGAATGCAAACTGCAATATACAATATGTTCAAAAGTTCAATGCACATTCGAATTGACATCCTTTAAGAGTTTCAATTTTATCACCAAAAAGTGATCACCTCCTTACTGCCCAGGAGCGTCTGGAATAGGTTTTGTATAGTGAATGGAGACAGCGCAATGGGTGTATTTACAATGCATACGAGCCACCGAGCGACTCCACACAAAATTGATGGAGAGTACTTGTGAGGCGAGCTATGGAAAAATTCATAAGATCGGATACCTTCCTCTGAATTCCTGCTCTGTTTTGCTGTCTTTTCGCTCTCTTTGTCTTGGGTAGGGTGGCCGGAGGATTCTTTTTAATGAATTAGACGCACATGTATCATGTATGTCTAGAATGCCTCAATTTTCGCATTTAACAAATTATCATTGTTATGTTGATAGAGTAACTAGGTAAGTAACTGTAGCTGATTACATATGCCTCACCTCTCAAACCTTTCTGACACATCTGAAAGCAGGTACCTAGAACATACAGAGGGGCAAGGCCTCCCCCACAGCACAGTGCTGCCACCAATTTGTAAGGTATGCACTAATTACCCAATATGATTCTCACTATAGCCCTATCAATGTGGTGCCCTCTAGTGTTATATATATGAGGTAAATGCTTGAGATTGGGGTCTCAGACCCCAATATGACCCCCAGGAGATGTCCTGACACTGGCTGGTGGTAGGTTGTATCATTTCCATTCCAAATGCAATATTTTGAGTTGATTTAGCTCTATCTCCAGTAATTTACCTTGAACTACTAATTAAAAACTTCTATGAAAAAATGGGCACGGAAAATAGACAATTTTGGGTGACATATCTCAAAAAGATGTAAATTTCTTAAGATGATATAGGACCCCCCAGGGGATACCTGCATTCAAAATGCTTCAATCAAAAAAAGAATCTCGTTGATACATGGCTTTACCATCAAGTAGTGCCTATTCTCCTGAATGATAGTTGCAGGTTATTACTCATTATACAGCTCAAGACAGACTCAAAATCTGTAGGTCTGTAAGCATTCTCCCTGAATTACACCAAGTAATGCAATTCTGTATGCTTATTCCAGCCTGTATATGATGGACCCATTCAGGATCTCTTTATACAAATTTACTAGAAGTTTTTATCTGCTCCCTACTTAAAATGAGGGCATATCATAAAAGGGTCATTTAACATAGGATCAAATACGAACTGGGTGATCAGCTAGACCCTCCGGCCACCCTATCTTGGGTATACTTTTAATATTCTAAAGCCCCCTTTCCTCCGAAATATCCCCCGCCCAGTGTGTCCTACGTATATATACCTTCATATTGCCTCCCCCCACTCCAATCTCTAACCCATTCATCCAAAATGACTGTATTTTATGCCCTTTCCTTTCCCTGCTTTCATTCCATCCTAGCCTTACCCCGTGTTATCACCCCCTCCACCTCTTACCCCCAGTCATTTTCTTTGTACACTTGCTTGCCTTTTCCTACATAACTCATCTGTTTCTTACAGTGTGTGGTCCATGAACTGCTTGCCTCAAACCGCATGATTAAAATTGTCATCCTTTAGAAAGCTCCCTTCCCCACAGACACATTCATCATGGCCCGCAAAACCACAGCGTTCTTCACTGGGAGTAAAACACTTCAAGAATTGCCACACTGCAATGTTAATCTCACACAGCTATTTCATACTGAAAGGGCCACAGGGTAATTGAATGCATCGTGCCCTTTGTTGTTATGGTGTATGAGTGCAGCCCTGGCGAGTAACTCACCAATGTTGCATGCATGTATCAGGTTGGCCTTGGGGAATTTATAACGATGTGTCAGCATGATCCACGAATGCAGTGCGGCCAATAACTTAATGGCGCTGCATTGGTACATGCTAACAGCAACAGTTACCTTTGGTTTCGGGCTACATGCCGCCATTTAAGAGTTAAAGAATCATTCGACAAAGGATTATTTGTATGGACAATCAGATGTAGCGGCACTACAGACGGAGGAATGCCTTGGACTTAAAGGCAAATGCCTCTTGTTGGGAAATTACTAATATTCTATTGCTGTTTGCATGTAACTCAGGATTAAAATTGCTTGATTTATTGCCTGATGGGAAATCTAAAAAGATGCCATGTCACCATGCTAATTCTTATGATATGAGCAAAAGAGTGTCTCAATTATAGGAACGAATGGAAAACTGTTGTTACATGATTGGTCATGGATAATTCCCTTTTATTGATTTTTCCACCAAACTTGTGTAATTCACAATAATTGTGAAAATGTGTACTGTACTATTGTTTAGTGATCGACGTAGACATCACATTATCATCTATGCTTGTTCCATTGTACAAAAACAACTCAATGACCATACATTTCTTTAGAGTAACATTTGGAAGATCACAATCCATTTACAGCAAAATTTTATTTCAACTTACTCTCGATGCCAAGAGTCCCTGACATACTAGGGCACTACATGTGGCCACTTGAGACTCTTATCACTACCCTCCCATGGTAAATGATCCTAATCTGCCAGTGCCACACCCTCCACGACACGTTATTCCCCCATCCTCAAGACTCCTGTTGCCTGGCCACAAACAGTATCACCGACATGGGGGCCAGAAAGGTCACCTCTGCTTGTGGCGCCTTGGACAAATACCCATGCAAATAGCCAAGCAACCATCTGTATTTCTCATTGCTGTAGCAACTCATATTGGTTTCATTATTTAGGAAAATACTCCTTTTCAGTTATTGGCTGTTCTTGATGCAAATTTATGATAAAATTGAAGTTCCAGATGGGGAATTATCATAATGTGTTAATCAGAGAAAAATCACTAGCCATTGCAATTTCACTAGTGTCATCATTTGCTTTTTTTACGTTGCAATTTTCATTAATGAATACTAATGTATTATTTTAACCCCTTTGTAAGACTTGGCCAAACCAAACCCGGTGTATAACCATTTCTTAAAGAATCTAATCTGGTTGCAACGAAGCATTTAGCAAAGATAACTGTACTGGTCCCAAGGGTATTTGTTATATAATCAAGTTTTACTGTATTGAAAAGTGCCAAAAATTTGAATTTAAGACAGTGTTTGCATAACCTTTCTTGATTTGAAATTTTATTAATTAATGCTATTATACTGATATATCTGTTTCTGTTAATGTTTCTGTATCTGAATACATTATATGATAGCGGATTTAGTTGCCACAAGGCTGTATACTATTATTATGGAAGTCTATTACACTGCACTAAACACAGTACATGATAACCATGCCACCAGTCTAGTCACAACTCTGACTATACTTGGCTCTGGATCATACTTCCTCTTCCACAGCCATACTTCTCCCACTACAACCAGCACAACACGCAAAATAACCTTCCATTTTCCTGTCAGCCACCACGACCCCTGGAGACCTCTGCCCAGGTCTGGTGGGTATATATTGGTGCTAACAAATAAATGGTGCTCTTACTCAGCAATGTCATGATGTTTCGATGCAATGTTATTGTTCATATAACACAATAGCCTATAGCCTACTCAAGCCCCAGCAGTGGGCCTGGGGTAGTTAGCTTTGACTCAATGTGGCCCAGTCCTGTTACCTATTATAGGTCTTACTGTTGCTGTTCAAGGGGCACTGTAAAAAATAGATGTACTTTTCACAGATTTGCTTTGTAAAATTTAACCGTGATTCACCGTTATTTGGAATACAATGAAGCATCGTATATATCAGCCATTTCACAGTGGATCCTTGTTAAGTGCTAACCTGGTTTGGATTACAATGATGCAATGTAAATTCATCTTCTAATGTCAAATCCCAGAGGGAGCCACATATAGTGGGCCCTTTCATAGATAGGTGGCCTGGTTTTTTAAGAAGATTTTTCTGGAGAGTGTGAGCCCTTGAAGTGGAGTATACATGTTGAAATAATGGTAATTTTTGATTAATCTATATGTTTAACCATCTAACAATTCAATCTTGTGATACGTTTAACAAAGTACTATGATCACTTGATAATAGCCAGAGTAAAGTAGCTTTATGGATCTATACACCTATATTGTGGTAACATACTATGCATATATCCCCACCTCTGGAAACTCTGCCTTGTATCAATCCTAGAGTAAAACCATGTATATAGGCCACGGCTAGTATGCAAGTCAGGTTGTCAATGTGGCATATAGGATCAGGACAAAGGCAAAGTATGGCTTATCTGCCAGTTTTTAGATGTATACTACAAAAACCAAAGTCACCCTAATCAGACTCCCTGTGAGGCTTATAGAATATTCCCAAGGTCTGTAATAGCACTAGCAATAACGCTGAATCTCTGTATATTTGAATGCTCTTAATCTATTAATGGTGATTCAACGCCAAATGAACGGTGATTCAACGTCAAATTAACTGTGATTTTACGTCAAATTAACGGTGATTCAACGTAAAATTGACAGTCACCGTCACCATTAAAAAAACAGTGAAAGTTATGTCCCAAAAGTTGCTGGTGATTCACCGTCATTTTGACGACTTTTTTTTTACAGTGGGGCTTTCTTGCTTGGATCTTCATATCTCTACTCCAACCATTAAATTCATAGTCACTTAACTATATAGCCCAAATCAGCCGATTTAATGGCTGACTATAGGTTGGCTATATGACCAACTTACATTAGACATAGGTCACTAACTAGGTATATCCGTTTTTTTCTATGTTCACGTGACTATAGAAATGCAGTCCGTATGACTAACATTTCCAGGTCCATTATTATCAGAGTAGATTGACCCAAGAACCCAATATGCAGAAAAGGTTTGAAATATTGGAGGGTAATATCCTCGAATGGCCAGAAAGCCAGGATTGAAATGAATTTTGTGCCCACTGGGAAGGCCCACAACTTATTGCCCATCTACTAACAGTCAGACCTGTGCAACGGACACTACTCAGGGCTTTATATAGGGTGGATGGAGGTTTAACGGAAGCAAAGATATGCTAGAGGATTGGCCGAACAGAGTATACATGCAGAAGGAGCTGGACCACCTCCAGGGGTGTTCTTAGGGGAGGCAGTAATAAATTGGGTAAAACGAATGTTACGTGAGTACATGTGGGAATTGTGCCAACCATGGTCATGTCCTGAATACCAACAGCCAGGACAGCTCTACAACATGGCCATTGGATATTTATAAGGCTATATATTACTTAGTGTTTTAACATGGGAGTGGGAAGAAGTTAGTAAGGGGAAGGAGGGACTGGTATAGGGGAATTATAGAGGTCAAGAGTCTGTGCATGAAAACAAAGTGCTGATGAACTCCATAGGCAATATGAAACCTGTCACCTCTAGATACTAGATACAAACATACCTAATTTCAGTTCTGTTTTATGAGCTCTAAATATTAAAGAAGTTGTGTATGAAGCCTTGTCAGTAGCAATGAAATATAAAATGTACCATTGTGACTCGGTAATATAGGTAATAGACAATGTTGTTATTTGGATGAAATGGAATTGGGGAAGGCTAGAAGAACATCTTAACTGATATACCAGGTTCATGAAGCAGACATGTCTGCAGCATCTGAAAAAGGGGAAATAAAATTTGAAGAACCTAAAGCTGAGCTTTTGCAATTGAAAGCTGTTTATAAGAGCCTCAAGAGTCAGCGTTATACAAAAAAGGAAAGGTGTCCTTTTGCCGAAAGGTCACTGTCCTTATAACCACTGAGCGCAGACACCGGGCATTGACCTAAGTAACAAGACAAAAAAAACTTCTCCCATTAACACAACTCGTGAGGCCACACTGGTGTGCTCTCTTAGCAACACCACCTACCATTGCCATAATTTGATTGGGAGGAAATCCTGCTGTTGCATAAATAGAATTGATCCTACCACAAGGTATACAGATTATAAAAAGTGAAAAAAACCCACCAAAGTACAAAAGGAATTACAAGGTACAAAAGAAAGTAAATAGAAAAAGATTCAATAAGATTATTGTTCAACACACAGGGCAAAGCCGAGTGAGACGATGTAAATGTAAATGAGTAAAATTAATGTGCTTTTCTAAGGAATTACCCAAGGTTTTTCATGTCAGGTGAAACAATACAATCTGCCTTTGTATTGTACTATTATTCTATAAGACCATATGCTTTTGTTCAAGGCTAAATTGCTTCCCAACATGAATGTTTAGGTAGTACTAAGCCTTAACCCTTTAAGGCCGACTAAAATATATTTTTTCTGGTGATGGGGGCGAGACATTTTGGCAGGAACTTCCCCTGGGGCCGAGCCTTTGATGATTCCCATAGAGTTATGTCGACTATAGTCGATGCTCGGCCAGCCATGGTGTCGACTATAGTCGATGCTCGGCCAGCCATGGCATCAACTATAGTCGATGCCCGGCACTAAAGGGTTAATGGGGCACATCAGGGTGCTTTATTTAGATTGTATGTGATCTTTCCACTTTCTCTCATTATCAGTCAAATACAGAGCCATTATGGCATCGTTCACCGCTTCTTATAGTCAAACTGGCCCCAAACTTCTGTGATTGAATTTAAAGGCATGAACGAAGCTACAGCAGAGCAATTTTTTCTACTTTGAGGTCAGATTAAGCAGAAATCCGATTATTCTCTTCTCCTCTGAAGAAATAATTAGTAAACTAATACAATAATCGGCGATAAATGGACTCCAAAGTAAGGTAAAGACTTCAAATCGGGGATTGAAAAGTAGGAATCCGATTCGAGACCCCTTGTGCTCTACTTCGAACCTTTGAGTTTGCTCCGGCCATCTCCAACTGCCATTAAAATGTCTCGTAAGGCCGCATTTGTATATTCATATCTTAAGGAGAAACTCTTCCATTGAATAAACAACCTGTTGCACTCAAACCGAATGGAACCTGACAGGTGTTTGTCTCCTACTTTGACAAGACCCCTACAACGAATGATGTACTCGACAATATAACGGAAGGGGGAGTTCAATGACTCCCAGTCATCCTCAATGATCTTCCTTGGCTTAATCAGCACTTTCACCTTTCCTCTTTCTTGCAGGTAGACCTATGATGAAGGCTTTCCATGAGTGTGTTCTGCCTAGTACTCATCATGATGAATGTCTGCAGGTATGCCAAATAGTTGCACAAGTAAGTGATGCTTTCATGCCTTATGCTGACAAATAGTACGGCACATTACGGCACTATCCGTCCTAAAAGGTTTAAGTTCTGAGATAGATAGAAGAAACGTTCTCTGTCTTTTATTTATCTATCTATTTTGGTATGCACCAATTTCATGGTGGAGGGACCATAGATGTGTATAAACCCCGGTTACTGCATCAGCCAAGGGTCAGGTGTATAGAGGTGTCCCTTTACCTCAGATGTCCCAGTTCGCCCTCCACATGAGGGACCTGCACGCACTGCCGTAGGGTATTTGCTGCTGCAGCCTTACTTCATTACAGGAAAATGGCCAGCAGGATGAGGGTGAGACAGCTAAAGACAGTTCCAGCAGGAAAGGGAGACTTTTACCAGCTGGTTACAATTCGTGTTCTCCTGTGAAGCTTATGTTATCACTGAGACTCAGCCATACTTACTACATATTAGAATACTAAGAAATAGGCTTGGTTTGGTATCATCACATGTTCCACCTCCCTAACCCCCTACTTCCCCCTACCCTAAGTAATAACACCATGTTTGACTATTTTTATAAGTCATCATAATTATTATAGAATTGAAATTGAAGTGCTGGAATCAGATTGCAAATTAAATTTATCTTTCATTGTAAGAATCAACCTCTTCTGTGGTTCAATTGTATAAAACATAGCCTAGTTCTACTTTAATATATCTTGTACAGGACGTTGAGTATCCTTTAAAATTGAGTATTACCTACATAACTAGCTTATTACATTAGTTATGGTGGTGTGTGAATTGCTGCCCAAACCGATGTGTGCGTAGTGCAGGTATGACCTGCAATTAAGGCCTTATTAACAACAATAAACTATGGACAGCCTATGCACCGCTAAAAGTAAAACCCTTTTGGTAAAGGATGTAAATCTCCTTGGCCATTTCTCAAGATGGTTCATTAGTAGCTTCACAGCGTCACATTCGACAACATAGTGAACCCCAGCTTGGGTTTAAGAGATTCTGCGCCTCTACCAGAACACACTGTCAATGATTCTATATACAAGAACTAAGAAAAATATTGTGCAGCTTTTAGCCTCATTACAATCAACCCAGTTTCAGTGTTTAAACTTGGGGAAAATGTATTTGTCCTTTCTTGTGAATTGCACGCAGTTCAGCTAATTGCATGTCAAAATTAATGCTTATACGGTTTGCCACCCTAGTACTGCCCACAAGTGTCTACAACATCTTTACATTCTCAGCACTGAATATGGATTAAAGTAGGCACATTTCAAATCCTCTAGCAGAAAACCAAAAGAAATATGGTGGTTGTAACATTCTTGAAAATAACGAGCGACTTGTATCAGTTTTAAATGGTGATTTTCTCATAGTGATAATAACTTATAACTAGTTAATGTCTGAATTTGGACTGTGGTGACACACTAATTCTAATAACCTGTCTCCTGTTAAAACGCCACCTTACCTGCCCGGCTCTCTTTGAGATGAGATATTTATAGAGTGTGTCATAATGATTCTATACGGACTGGCCGAATCAGGCTTCAAGCATAGATGTACCATGCACTATTTATGTGTGTATGTCATTACCTAATGGATGGCCCTCTTTCATGTCCTGTACTCAAAGGGTGCTTTCTATGTGGCCCTACACAGTAATTAGCCTCATGATGAAAGTAGTCTTAAAATACATTGAAGCCTGGTTTTATGTTTGTGGGCATCCTACATGTGAACATTATTTCTCCTGGAGCCATACACAGTTTCAAGCGTTTAGTTTAATGGCAAATATTTGCTTTATGTTACCTCTCAAATATTAATACCAACCTTTAGTTTTGATACATTACAACATAATTACATCAGGGTCTATGATGACAACATGTCCATATTCATTAATATAATTAATAAGCAACCTGTTACTTTATAACTAAAGCCACAAGCCAGTTTATACACTAAATACATAAATTTACATCCAGGCATTGTTAACATCAATTAACAATGAGCACATTTTAACCATTATTGGCATGCAATTCGCCACTGCCCTTAACCCCTCTCATTTCATCATATGTCAAGGTTAATCCTTGTGCGGTAGATGGGTTGGGTTCATTTCAAGCAGTGGAACCCTGTGTGCCACCACCTCACACAGAGCAGCTCAATACTCTCTGAAGCTGCTCCCTCCAATCACCAACATGGCCACAGACCTATATATAGACTTACAGGGGTACTTGACTATAGGCTGATTCCATTGAACATTTTTCCTCTACTTGTTTACTCATCTGAAGGGATAGTCGATACTGAAACTTTCAATAGATGCCTGCATGAGCAGCATATCAGAAGTTTATGAAGACAGTTCTTAGTTAGGTTCTGCGATTGGGCTTCATACTGAGATTTATGTGTTGTTCCTATGCTGAAAGTACTAGGTTTGTGGCCAATGTAAAAATGGCCCTCATTCTCGGACCACTACACTAATGGCCCTGTTTCTAGAGCCACTTTATTGATGGGTGCCTCGCAATAAGGATCACACCTCACATTCAAAATTTGGCTAGGTATCATTGTTCAGGGGCATTAATAACTAGGCAGGCAACCCAGCAACAACTAGATTCTAGTACTTCTGGAACTGAAGCGTAAGACAGGAAGAATGCAGAGTCGACAGGAAATAACATGGGAACATAAAACTGGGTCCTGCTCCTGAAAAAGGAAATTAAGCCTGGTAATGGTCACCTACTGCCGCCTGCCTTACTTACTGCTGACCACCCTCCTAGTTACTGGCCACGACCTCCTTAGTTACTGGTCTCTGTCCTGCAAAGGGCCTGTTGGCAGGGAGATTGGTGCTCTGCTGTGTGGTTTAGGAGGCCATTTTGTTTCTATATGTGCCTAATACTGGCCATTTATTAGACATTGGTTCAACATAAAATGTATATAAACAAATTCCCTAGAGGAGACTCAGACAGAAAGAGTTGAGAAACTGATGTTGGGGTATCATAGCTAGATATGGAGATTCCTTAGAATATCTTGGTATTGCTTTACACTGTTTTATAACTCCATGCATGTAATTGTCTGCTTTTGAGAAGGTGGGCGTATATGTCATCAGCCCTTCTGGTATTTCACAGTGAAGTCAGATTGTTTGATTACCTTGCAAGAAGCCATTTTCTTAAACGTAATGACAAGAATTATCTCAAATAATTTTTTTGATACTGCATGAATTATAGCATAGAATACATTACCCATCTAGAATCTAAAAAGAACCCATAGAAAATAGAGGGTGTCTAATTAAGATGTCATTATTTGCCAAAGGAAATTATGCTTGCCTCAGGAGATTGGATCTCTGAAATTTCATCATCTGCTCTCCAGACCATTCAATACCGACATGGAATGAAACATATTTATTGCTGTTCTCAACACCTCAGGTTGCTGTTGAATAGATTAGACAAAAACCTGTTTTATTCCCCAACCCCAAAGCTAAAAGTACCTCTGATCTATTTTTTCAAACTAATTTGTGGAGCCACAATCATTCAGAAGGCCTGTTTGGAGTGTTTTTCTTGTGCTTTGGTGTGAGTATTCTGATTTGGGTCCCAAACCTCAAGCTTCCTCCTTGGGTCCTGCTGCATGGGCAGCATCACGTGCCGCAATCAGTTTTTTTATCAGTGCACGTATGAGACTTTTGACATACAGTTAAAATATATTCAAAGGAGTAGAATCGACATAATGGTTTTATGATAAAACCATACAATGGTGTGGCCTTGGGTATAAAAACATTCTTTAGATATATAGGGTTTGTTGCGTAAAGACTGACCGATTTTTAAGCCCACTTTGGTACCTGAGACCACTATATAGGATTTGTTGCATAAAGACTCGCTGATTTTTAAACCCACTTTGATACCATAGACCACTATATAGGGTTTGTTGCGTAAAGACTGGCCGATTTTTAAGCCTAGTTTGGTACATGAGACCACTATATAGGGTTTGTTGCGTAAAGACTGGCTGATCTTTAAGTGCAGTTTGGTACCATACACCACTATATAGGATTTGTTGCGTAAAGACTGGCTGATTTTTAAACCCAGTTTGGTACCATAGACCACTATATAGGGTTTGTTGCGTAAAGACTGACCGATTTTTAGACCCAGTTTGGTACCTGAGACCACTATATAGGATTTGTTGCATAAAGACTGGCTGATTTTTAAACCCACTTTGATACCGTAGACCAGTATATAGGGTTTGTTGCGTAAAGACTGGCCGATTTTTAAGCCTAGTTTGGTACCTGAGACCACTATATGGGTTTGTTGCCTAAAGACTGGCTGATCTTTAAGTGCAGCTTGGTACCATACACCACTATATAGGGTTTGTTGTATAAAGACTGAGTAAACTATAAGTCCATTTTAGTTCCTGAGACCACTATATAGGGTTTGTTGCGTAAAGACCGACTGACCTTTGTGCATAGTTTGGTACCATACACCACTATTATAGGGTTTGTTGCCTAAAGACTGACTGATCTATACGTCCATTTTAGTTTCTGAGACCACTATATAGGGTTTGTTGCGTAAAGACTGGCTGAATTTTAAACCCACTTTGGTACCATAGACCACTATATAGGGTTTGTTGCGTAAAGACTGGCCGATTTTTAAGCCCCGTTTGGTACCATAGACCACTATATAGGGTTTGTTGCATAAAGACAGATTGTTTGTAGTCTAAAGCCATTTGTGGTCTAAAGACTTTTGTAGCCTAAAGACATTTGTGGTTTAAAGACATTTGTAGTCTAAAGACATTTGTGCTTTAAAGACTGGTTTGTAGTGTAAAGACCCGTGGAGTGTCTTTATGCAACAAATTGGTATCACTTTGTAGTCTAAAGACTGCTTTGTAGTGTAAAGACCCCACAAACCTTCATATCAAGTATTGGTCTCCATGTCAGGTCAAAGTTAAATGATGACATTCTGCCTGCTTGGATCCCCAACTATAAGGACTGTTATATTTTGGAGGCAATTTGTTGCCCTTCAGGATATAAAGCTATGGCAGTATGAGTGATTTCGCTCTGGCTTAATGGTTCCCCACTCTACATGATCCACTATGCAGTAGTTATACGAGGAGTACCAAGCTGTACGCAAAATACAGTGAAGGGAGCCTTATAGAATACTCATACATAGCCTTATATCCTCCCTTCACTGAATACACCTACAGCTTGGTTCAAGGCCTATAACTTATTTATACTACTAGCTGTATGCAGTATGTAAGAGGTGTGCAATACTTTGTTTTCCGTGGCCGCTGTGGTATAGGCTTGAGCCTTCTTTGCAACCTACAGATGGGGGCACGATCAATATTTTGCAAAGGAAGTTATTTGTTTTGGTGCATTATAACAAGATAATGATAATTATTTGGATGTCCTTTGCAGTCAAACTGTCAGGAATAATGGTTCTTGCATGGTTGGGATAACAAGATTTGCAGAGGATTTCTTGAATCCATTTCCTTTTCAGCTTTTTTCCAATTTGTCCACTCTGGAGGTGAAGTGCTCTTTGGTCATCACTTTAAACGGCCATTTCAAAAATAAGCTTTGACATGATTGTACCAAGATCTCTTCATTGCCCATAACCATTCAGGCAGGCTTCAAATCACAGACACCTCTGAAATTTATCGGCCTTTTGCACTCTTCTTATTGTACTCCATTGGTCACAATATTAAAAGATGATATCAAAATGTAACCTCGTAGTCAGAATGCCAAAGTTGTTCTCTCTTGGTAACAGGTGAATATTATTTAACATAACTGTTGTAAAACAACAATATTAAATCGTCACCAGCCCTCCCCCAGGACTGAGTAACTGCCCTGGCTAGACTCCGACTGCACGGAAAATCCATAGGTTGAAAGGGTTAGTCAGTACAGACTAACATTGGTTCATCATATGTGTGTTAGTCACAATGGCAAAGTTATATTCAAAACTATATTCAGTAGTGGATAACCTAGGTTCAGCATTGGTGTGTTGTATTTGTATACCACTAGTTGTATACCACTCAGTGGCTCCCCCTGGAAATTAAAAGACTAAGGTGGGTTGATCAGTACTGACCAACCTGACAATAATAACTTACCTAGGTTGGTTGTATAGGGAGCCAAAAAATGACTAACTAGGTTAGATACTAGTGACTGAGAGATTGGTTGTATAGGGAGCCTGGGAATATCAGTGTGCTGCTGTAGGAGTACCAACTTGTTGGCCAGGGAGATTTGTCATCCATCTAATTTCTAGATCTATAAGGTAACAAGTTATGCCACCATGGAGCTTTGGGGTTGTGTCATAATATTAGAACAGACAATAATTATCACTTGAATAGCTCTGCAAGCAATATATTGAACCTTCCATGAACCACAGTCCAATGTCGAAAAGAAACAACATGAACTCTTGCCATGTGCTATCATATCTTATGTCCCCACTCCTCACGCATCTCTTTCTTCCTGCAGCTGTCTCTGCTCTGGTCCAACAGGAAGTATTTAGTGGGTAGAGTGAACTAAATCTCCTACTATTAATATCTCTGTTAGACAGCACAATATCAAATAACTCGAACATTGACGAACTGTGTTATGTAGCAATCTACCTAGAAAAGGTTATTCACACCAAAAAGCAACGCAGAGTACAGTTATAACTACATCCCATGATGCTAAATCCTAATCATTTGCTAATGAATTATTTTGGATCAATGAATTTAACATTCCCCGCAGATAGATGTTCTTCTACTGGGGAATATCCATGGAGGGAAACACTTTGCTGAGTAGGTGTACATACCTTTTTATCAGGTTGAAAACAGAGGATTAGACTACTTTATAACATACTGCATTGTAGCATAAATGTAGAGCAGGAGAAGAGGCCCAAGTCGTACATCAGATGAAAGTAGCTAATGGCATCGTCTTTGTTGTTACATAGATATTGTTTGATGTGATTTATGAAGCTAATAGCACAGACACACTACTTTATATCAAGCACAACAGTAGACATCATTACTAGGCCTTACCCTGCCATTTTCTCTTGGAGAAATCATTCACCGAGACAATATTCTGTATACTATCTTTCAGCAAACATACTACTATCTTTTAAGGCTTTTACAGTTTAAAGTAAAGTGTCAGCAGGGTTCTGCTACAGACAAAGGGATATAGACTCCATACTATGTCTGTGAACCATAAGATATTTTCCCAGCAAGGATTATCTTGGAAGGTTGAGAACTCTTGTGGCTCAGCTGTGCATATGGGACCAGGATATGGCACGCATCTATCAGAGTACATAGAGAGCAGCCAGACTAAGACTATCACTCTTTATTTTTTATGGAATTCGGCCACTACATTGAACTAACCAAAAAGCGCCGTATTTCACCCCCCATGAAATAACGCACACCCATATTTCACGGCCCTGTGTCATCATCAAAATGGCGGTTTGTTTATATTTGAACGGGGTAGATATGGGATAGAAAGAAGCTATGATAGTATATGATGTTATTTTGGTAAATTCAGTCGAAAATCACACTCGTTGTTGAAGGGTTATTTCACTTGTTGAAGGTCTAAAGACTAAAAGTTGTCAACCTTTATTTTCTATGAAATACGGCAGAGCCATTGCTTTAACCAAGGACTCCTGTATCTCATGCCTCCATTGAAATAACCAACGGCCATATTTCACGACACTGTGACGTCATCAAAATGGCGGTTCGTTTACATTTGAATGGCACAGAAAGAAGCTATTTTAGACCTCTTGACCTTCAGGCCGCATTTCACTTGGCCTACGGCCTTGTGAAATACAGCCCTAGGTCAATGCGTGAAATAACCCAGCCAACAGACTAAACCTCGTGGACCTTTGTCTATATATTATCCCAATTCAGCATAGAAAGCCTCGGGCCTATGGATAAACCCCATCCCTATGATATGCCTATGGTTAAGCTAGAGCTTAGTCCAGGTCTTGATTTTGGCTAGACCAGTTGAATGGCTGTTATTATCATAGCTAGTATCCTATCTAAGATCATGATATATGTTATTATTGAACCTTTTCAGAGAATGTGAGGTTGTGCCAGTGTTACATTGAATATAAGATGCTTGTTCTATAGGGCCTTAGCAAGATGATCAGTGGATAGCGCCATTCCCACTGGTACTAGGTCTATTCCCAGTACTCACAGCAACCAGCTTGGTCAAATCTCGTGGCCGAGATTAGGGTACAAACAGGGCTCAGGTATTGTGAATAGGTTGTACCTGGACACTCCTAATGTCACCTGTGTCCAGTATAGTGTAGTGGTTAGCACTGTGGACTCATGATGCAGAGTACCTGAGTTCAAATCTCCTGAGTTCAAATCTCTTCCAGGCAATGCCTGGTAATCAAATTCATAAGTATAGCAATTTTGGAAACAGAATACATTATTCACAATACTAAAGTATTTAAAGGACATAGTGTTATTTGGCCTGGTAGGGATTTGAACTTGGGCTCCCAGTATTATGAGTCCACAGTGCTAACCACTACACTATACTGGACACAGGTGACATTAGGAGTGTCCAGGTACAACCTATTCACAATACCTGAGCCCTGTTTGTACCCTAATCTCGGCCACGAGATTTGGCTGAGCTGGTCCTTGCAGAGCAAAGGGTTATGATTGTTACCAGTGGTCCAAAAGGTGGAGCCACTGTATCTTGCTTATGCGGAATATAACACCCTGGCACTGTGAGGAAGTATTCCATATTGAGTTGTTATGTTTTATTGTTTCACGATGGGACAAATCTGCAATACAAAGCATGATCATTAAAACCTATTGGGTCATTCATAATTTTAAAGTTGTTATGTTGCTGGTTTATTTGACATGAAGAAATACCAGATTAGTGCTTGAAATCATATCATGAGGACTTCAATCTACATGCTAATGCAATAAGCAGAATACAATTCCCTTTCGTTCTATCAGAAGGGACCGAGAATGACTGGATTCAAGAATTCCACTTCAGCACCAAATTGGTGACAAAATAACTCAATTATTTGACTGTTTTTCAGCAGCAGCTTTATCAGTTGAGAATACACAAGATATCAGCTTCAGAATAATTAAATTGATTAATTTTACCCGATCACCAGGTCTTCACTTATTTCGGAATTTCAAACAGAAATCACGTTTCCTAAGGTCTCCCATTGACCTCAGTGGCCTAGATAATTGTCTTCAGGAAAAAATTTTCTGATCAATTTACGTTGCTGTGGAAATTTAAGATTCATTTGTGCTATTTTAGAATATAATAAGCATTTCCATCACTCACACAAAGATTTTGACTATCAATATCAGGATCATACTACCACCTCCACCATCTACTACAACCAGAAACACGAAAACTACTTCATTATTCCTGTCCACTACCATGACCCCATACAGTCCCTCAGAGACCTCGGCCTAGGTCAAATGGGTTTATTGGCACTGCAAAATAAATGGTGCTCTTACTCAGCAATGTTGTGATGTTTCAGTATGGTGTTATTGTTCATTGGTTGAGGTGCTGTGCATGTACCTAAACCAATGAGCCTGGGGTAGTAATATTTGTCTGAACATGGCCCGAGCCTATGCCTTATTTACGCCACCTGTTGCTGCTCATGGTTACTGTATGTTGGTCTTTTGCCTACATTGTCACAGCTTTGCTAGAACCTGTCTATTTTGTTGAAACATCAGGTAAATTATTTTGCAAATTTGTTTTCAAGTGATGCTCTCATCAAAATATGCATACACATCATGTAAATGTTCGGCTTTTTTTATGCCGAAGTGGTGGCGTAGCCACCTGGTGGTGCCGCCAGGCACCACCAGAACGAGGTATATGATGTTTGCACTTTTCAATGGTCCTAAAATTGATTATAATCATACCTACCCCCCTAATATGGACCCAAGAAATTCAATAGTTCTATCGGTTTGTTGCTTATACAGCTGGTTGCCTAGCAACGGCTATTCTAATTGTTTATCTGCCTAGCAACACACATTTCCATGGTCCTAAGGTTGATTATAATCATACCTACCCCCCCTAATATGGACCCAAGGAATTCAATGGTTCTATTGGTTTGTTGGTCATACAGCTGGTTGCCTAGCAACGGCTATTCTAATTGTTTATCTGCCTAGCAACACACATTTCCATGGTCCTAAGGTTGATTATAATCATACCTACCCCCCCTAGTATGGACCCAAGGAATTCAATGGTACTTTCGGTTTGTTGCTAATACAGCTGGTTGCTTTGCAACGGCTATTCTAATTGTTTATCTGCCTAGCAACGCACATTTCCATGGTCCTAAGGTTGATTATAATCAAACCTACCCCCTCATATTGACCCAAGGAATTCAATGGTTCTATCAGTTTATTGCTAATCCAGCTGGTTGCCTAGCAACATCTATTGTAATTGTTTATCTGCCTAGCAACACACATGGACCCAAGGAATTCATAGGAAATGCTATATTTGAAGTAATATCATCCTTCCCCCTGATAACCCCTTCCCGGCCCTGCTTTTTTGGTGTCTTGAATGGGTTCCCTTCAAACATACCAACGATGTAGACATTATGTTTCTTCGAATGCAAGAATTGCGGTTGTTGCCGCGTATAAAAATGCCTGAGGCATTTTTCACGCGGTAACAACCACAATTCTTGTTATACATGCAGTCATAATTATAGGTAGGTTAACTACAGAAGAAGGTTCTAGGTTTTAACATAGAGCAGACACTGGTTCTGTAGTGTTATTCTATCCGGAATCATTTTGTTCATACTGTTCTTGTTACATTGTTACACACATAACAAATCATTTATATATCACAACGACTAGTAATGAATGTTTCCGAGCTTGCCAGTATAAATAAACGGGTTTGGGGCTTTGCACTAACTTATAAATACTGAGAAAAGGATAGGAACTAGTCCCAAGGGTCCAAGGTCAATATTGAATGTTTATATTCCAGGCTTTCTCTATATGCAGTAACATTCTAAAATGTATGGGGGAAGAGGGTATATGACTAGCATGATTGTGAGCTGTTTCTATTTCAAGATCCCTACAACAGATAAAGGGGCGTTGGATTCAGGACAGTAATGCACTAATTCCAGTGATTAACTAATATTTTATTTTACCCAATAAAACGCTTTAATGATACAAATAATAATACAAATTTGACATTTGCTCTAGCATCTTCAAATGATTTCTCATGTGCATATGATGCAACAGGGAATAAACATAATAATCATAAATATTTTCTTCCATGAAGATTTACAACGCCCCCAGTCAATAAACAACCCATTATGAAGCTTCTTCATCTAGGCCATACATAAAACCTCATTCACTTTTATGAGCCCTAAATATTCATAGCTTGTGTCTGGAGCGTTGTCAGTTGTAGTCACATACACAATGGATCCATTGTGACTTGAATTCCTGAAATATAGACGTGTGTCATTTTAAAACATATCTGATATCAGTTTTTATTTCTCTCTTGATCCATCAATACCTTTCCCCTTGACGTATTTGTACTAATTTACAAGATGCCGATGCATATTCCTATTCCTGAACACCATGTTGAATTACAGCAGGTATTGCTTTCTATAAAAGAGATCGAAACCCTCTGCACCTAGTAGGCAAGTAGCCGAAGTCCTGTGATCTCGAATAGACTGGGGTCCCACAACTCTGGATTTGAAATTCGTAGCACCCCCAAAAGAACAGGCATAACATGGTATCAAATGAAAGGGGAATCCCATTGCTATCAGATAAGAGTATGTATCACCCTGTAACCCTACAGACACATAAAGAAAAATGCTGGTTTCCATGGCAACTTGTACTCCACAATACACAGATATAGCTCATCATAGGACCTAATTTCAGTATAGACTGGGAACATAGGCTGCTACTTGGATAGTCAGACCATTTTTATATATATAATGTCCATAGAGTGAATGGGGAAAAGGATCTTGTTGGTTGACATGCCCTTACCCTGGAACACCTTCAAACAGGTTTTGAAATGATGCCATGTCCATCATTATGGTCCACAGATGGTCTCCCCTGTGAAACAGGTATGCCCCCTTGTGTCAAACAGCCACACTAATGCCTTTATCTATTTCAATGTACCATTACAAGTTGCCATGGAAATCAGCATTTTACTCTATGTGTCTGTAGGGTTACAGAGTGATACACATGCTTAGGTGATAGCCCTGGGATTCCCCTTTCATTTGATACCATGTTATGCCTGTTCTGTCGGGGGTGCTACAAAATCGCATTTCTAAGCCCCTTTTCTCACACTGGCCCCCAGTCTAGAACTCCCTTTTCATGAAATCATAATTACGTACTTTCAGTCAAGGGGAAAGGGATTTTTTTATGCAGAAGTGGTGGCGTAGCCACCTGGTGGCGCCACCAGGCCCCACCAGAACGAGGTATATGATGTTTGCACTTTGCCAGAAGTCAGAACGGGCGCTGCCATCTTGGATTGTGCCGCCATCTTGGATTAAGGAGTCACAACACAAATTTATGCTATGTGATAACAAAAATATAAATCAACCTTTGATAGTTCCTGAGGTTGATTATAATCATACCTACCCCCCCCCCCCCCCTAATATGGACCCAAGGAATTCAATGGTTCTGTCGGTTTGTTGCATATATAGCTGGTTGCCTAGAAACGGCTATACTAATTGTTTATCTGCCTAGCAACACACATTTCCATGGTCCTGAAGTTGATTATAATCATACCTACCCCCCTAATATGGACGCAAGGAATTCAATGGTTCTATTGGTTTGTTGCTAATACAGCTGGTTGCCTAGCAACGGCTATTCTAATTGTTTATCTGCCTAGCAACACACATTTCCATGGTCCTGAGGTTGATTATAATCATACCTGCCCCCCTAATATGGACGCAAGGAATTCAATGGTTCTATCGTTTTTTTGCTTATACAGCTGGTTGCCTAGGAACAGCTATTCTAATTGTTTATCTGCCTAGCAACACACATTTTCATGGTCCCGAAGTTGATTATAATCATACCTACCCCCCCTAATATGGACGCAGGGAATTCAATGGTTCTATCGGTTTGTTGCTAATACAGCTGGTTGCCTAGCAACGGCTATTCTAATTGTTTATCTGCTTAGCAACACACATTTCCACAGTCCTAAGATTGATTATAATCATACCTACCCCGCCTAATATGGACCCAAGGAATTCAATGGTTCTATCCGTTTGTTGCTAATACAGCTGGTTGTCTAACAACGGCTATTCTAATTGTTTATCTGCCTGGCAACACACATTTCCATGGTCCTGAGGTTGATTATAATCAAACCTATCCCCCTCATATGGACCAAGAAATTCAATGGTTCTATCCGTTTGTTGCTAATACAGCTGGTTGCCTAGCAACGGCTATTCTAATTGTTGATCTGCCTAGCAACACACATTTCCATGGTCCTGAGGTTGATTATAATCAAACCTTCCCCCCTAATATGGACCCAAGGAATTCAATGGTTCTATTAGTTTGTTGCTAATCCAGCTGGTTGCGTAGCAACATCTATTGTTATTGTTTATCTGCCTAGCAACACACATTTCCTTACCCCCTAACATGGACGCAAAGAATTCATAGGAAATGCCATATTTGAGGTAATTACATCCTTCCCCCTGATAACCCCTTCCCGGCCCTGCTTTTTTGGTGTCTTGAATGGGTTCCCTTCAAACATACCAACGATGTAGACATTATGTTTCTTCGAATGCAAGAATTGCGGTTGTTGCCGCGTATAAAAATGCCTGAGGCATTTTCTTACACGGCAACAACCGCAATTCTTGTTCTGATGGTTTGAAAAGGTTGACGACAAAACAATTGAAAAAGGTTGATAATTATTTACTATCTATATGACCTCAAAAGTGTCCTGGAGAATTAGGAATACAGATATGTGTTACCATGTGTTCTTAAGGCCCACTGAGTGATCTGGGCATTGAATTAAGATGACAAAAACACCCTCCCTCAATCACTACTCAGGAAGCCACTTAAATTGGACATTGAGCTTTAAATTCTAAGAAGATTTACCTCTAGTAATTCTACATTCCAATACGATTATAAATGACCTGAAATTTAATAGATTTATTACACTGATGCGCTGATGCTTCAAGAACATTATTTGCAGTGATACTCCAGAAGAGTAGGACACTATGTAATCGAAAGTGGTCTCTGCTTTCCAAATACATGTTTACCTAGTGGTTATACTGATAGGAGGAGGAATTGAAATCAGTAGCAGTCCTTACATCCTATAATAAGCTACCATCTGCCTTAATCTAGCTCGCTTTATATTGCATCCTTTGGGAATATCTGTTCAGGATGTTCAGTGTGATTTAGATTACAGACCTGTATGTGAGGTTGAGTAATAGTTGTAAATTTCCCATAGTTGTAAAATGCAATGGCGACACTGGTTATGATGAATGAGTCTTGGGGAAGCGTGATCTCTAAAGAGTGGGAAATCTAACTGTACAGTTTAAATGGGTTACTTAATAGACCAAGCAGGAGTTACGGCAGGAGGCAGGAGAGGCAGTGTGGAGGAGGGCTTGTAGGCAATGAGAGGATTACTGGTCGAGGAGTAAATAGTAAATAGGGAGGAGGGTCGATGCCTCAAATCTGTATATTTTGATATGCAGTGCTCATTTAATATATCACATTTTAAGAACACAGTGTAACAGTGAAGGCATTACAACAGGGGTAAATTGTGTATACTGCTTACCAGCATCATCAGGCCATATTCAGGCTCGATGGCATTATTTTCCATTCGAAATTCGAAATTTGAAGTTGATACTCTCTCTTCGCAAGTGCCAGAACATTTTTAGAAACTTTGTTTAAATTGTAACTGAACTCGAAAGAATAATCTGATAATTAATGTACCATAATCATTCACGTCTAACATGTTGCGATGTGAAAAATGTAGTTGATGTTTATAATACATGACCATAGGGCCTGTGATTTCCAGGATGAATAAAGGAATCGTGAACTTCAATCGCCACTGCCTCGTCATCCAGGCACCAACAACAAATCTATCTCCTATGATGGAGTCACCAGTTCCAAAATGTGATCAGTTCTGGTGGAATGAGTGCTCTAGGTTGTTCTTGTTGGTGCAGTTTATGGGAGGGTGGCGTGGTTGTTTTTAATAAAACCTGACATAGCAAGGAATAAGTACACATCATCCGTATTTTATCATGTGTCATAATTTCCATATGCTTCCTGTTGTTTGTCATCATAAACGATCCGTAAAAGTGGATAAATTGCTGTTGAGTGCATGGGTCATGCAAAAGGCATATTCAAGTGTCCATTTACCTCAGCTTAAGCCGCACCAAGATAGGCATGCATACACATCTGGATGAGTATGATATGCGCCTATTATGCTGCTACAGCCTTACTTCATCACTGGGCAGCTACTGTACATCTTCAGTAAGCTGAGGGTAAGACAGCTAAAGATGGTTCCAGAGAAGAAGCTCTGTTCATGCCCTTTTCAATGCACATGTAATTTCCTGGACTTAGCTCTTGGCCCTACCCAGTACCATTAAGTAGTTTAGTAAGGACATAGTACCCGGAAATGGGAGAACTTCTGTCAAAGCTGGTGTGTTAGTAGTAAGAACATGGCAGACAGTCCAGGTTGTAATCTCTGTGATGTTTTAAAACTAAGAGGCGAGAAAAAACAAACAAACTTGTTACACCGTATGACAAGGGTAATGACAGACTTGTGGTTAGTGGGGGATTTATAACATTGAATAAAACCTCCAAAATCAAAAGGTAGTGTACTCTTATGCTATATGGTTAACACATCCTTTCACTGTAGCAAATCATTATTGACATGCAGATTTGGCAGCATAGATTGCAATAGCCTTAACCCATCTCATTTCACTATGTGTCAAGGTTAATCCTTGTATGGTAGATGGGTTGGGTTCATGTCAAGCAGTGCACAGGAACCCTGTGTGCCACCACCTCACACAGAGCAGCTCAATATTCTCCAAGGCCGCTCCCTCTAATCACTGAGCTACTCACAGAAGTGGCCACAAAACTACTTATGGACAGGGTGCTCAGGTTGAATAAAGGAGTTTGAAACCTGCTTCAATAGATGACCACATGATTTTGAGAAGTACACCTTCAATCCTACCTGCCAGTATACTGATTTTGATGCAGTTTACAATATATTCATGAAGGTGCTGCATAAGGTCCTAAGTTTGGCCCTCATGGACCTAATATTCAATGTCCACCCAGCTAGCACCTTACATAAAAATAACTAGTAATTTCATGATATCATTTTTCGTTCCCAAGATGTCACATACGCAAGAAGTTTTTACGTGTCCTTTTGCATGGGTTCTTGATGTAACAATATTTATGTGCATTTTATATAAACATATTTATATAAAAGAGACATATTTATCAGTGATACCTTTGGACTTAACAATAATGGCATATATATGACTAGCTGTAAAAGATGTCTAAAACATGCAAATGTAGACACGTCAAAAAGATGTGATATGGAGATATCTACAAGCATGTTCTAGGGATGACATAATAAGGATACCTCTGAGAGATTGTAGACATCATATAGTTATGTCCATTTTATGTCAATGTATGACATGTCCATGGGCACTCTGCATAGGAAACAAACACCTGCTCTGTGAAAGACACTTTCCAGGCATTTTCCATTCTTTACAGACACATTTATCCGAGCCATGAGGCCCAGATGTGATATCAGCCCAAAGCCAGAATTTCTTCTTATACAATTGCAAAGGACACAGAAAAGGTGTCCACCCATGTGACTTAGTTATCCAACAATAGTTCAACAAGTCACTGTAACACAAGTGACACCTTATATATCACAGAGGAAATTTAGTCCAACCTTGTCCCTCATTGTAGTTTATACAATTAATTTGATCCAACTTTTCAATGAAGAATGAATGAATGCTGATCAAAATGTGACAGCCTTGCAAAATGAGACCCCTAGTGTTGGAGTCCAGAACTATAATAGGTCATATTCTGACAAGATTGTGATGTCAAAATAATAGGAGTATGGATTTATTCCAATATAACATATTTAAGACATCACAATCTTGTTAGAATATGACATCTATAAGTCAACATTACTATATCCTATCATAGTTCTGAGCTCCAACACTAGGCGTCTCATTTTGCAATGTGATCACATTTTGATCAGCATTCCCCCATTCTTGATTAAAAGTTGGATGAAATTAATTCTATATACTGCAATAAGAGACAAAATTGGACTAAATTTCTTCATAAACATTTAATAAGTTACTTGTGTTACAGTGACTTGGTGAATTATAGTTGGACAGCCAAGGCACATAATGGGACACCTTTTCTGTGTCCTTTCAAATTGTATAAGAAGAAATTCTGGCTTTGGGCTGATATCACATCTGGGGCTCTTAGAATTCACAGAGCAGGTGTTTGCTTCCTATGCAAAGTGCCTGTGTACATGTCATACATTGACATAAAATGGACATAACTATATGATGTCTACAATCTCTCAGAGTTATCCTAAATATCCTATCTGATTTATAATCACTACTCGGAGGGGGGTATACTCAAAAGTGGTATAAATGTCATCCCTGCAATATGTCATGTACATATCTCCATATCACATCATTTTGACATGTCTAAATTCATACATTTCAGACATGTTTTAGGCCTACAGCTGGTCAATTGTATACATCATTATTATTAAGTTCAAACATATCGTTGATATGTATTTTTTTAAATGTAAATATACTTATGTAAAATACCCATGCAAAGGGACACGTAAAAACTTCTTGCATATGTGACATCTTGGGAACGACAATTGACATCATCCAATGATGTCACCACCAATCAGAAAATAATGTAAAAATGCTGTAATTTACATGAGTTTTGCTAGCTGGGCATGTACATACTGATGGGTCTGGTTCTTGATCCCGTATACTGATAGCCCTAGATCTAGGGTCAATAATATCACCAATGTACCTAGTTCTGGTGTTACTATACAGATGGCCTAATATACTAATGTCCCCGTTTCTGGGGCCACTTTATTGATATATCCTTTGCGATGAGAATCCCCAACCCAGCGTTTTTATTTTGCTCAGCTTTTAAGCACCATTGCTCAAGGACATTCAGGCAGCATAGTTAATTTTAGGCATGACTTATAGTACTACCTGATCTGCAACCTAAGAAGAATATTGCAGCATTGATGGGAAATAACACTGGATCATAACACTGAATCCTGCTCCTGAAAAGGGAATCAAAATTAAGCCTGGTAATGGTCAGCTACTGCTGCCTGCCTTACTTACTGCTGACAACCCCCTTAGTTACTGGTCACTGCCTCCTTAGTTACTGGTCTCTGTCCTGCACTAGGTGCTGTGTGGTGTAGGGTAGATTCACCACTTGCGGACGCTCTTTTGCACTGCCGATGCGACCATTTTCCCATACAGTATAGACAAGGCTCTATTTCACCTACAGTTGATTATGTCATAGCTATGGATAGGGGAGGGTTGACACGTTGTGACCTATATGTAGTTTAAAGGTTATGAAATATTTTTCACCTAAATCTTTTCACTCAAAAACTGAAAATTAGAAAGGCTAACTTCACCAGAAGTCGGACACTTTAGTTTTCTTTTGGTTTTGCAAGGAAATAGAAGACAAAGCATTTAATTTTACAGACAGGAGTGATCCAATAGTTCCAGGATACAATACTCATTAAAGATATATAAGATATTTCCATGGGAAATATGTGCTTAGCTACCATGAATTTAATATGTACCAGAAAAGTGTATATTCTCATTAAAAAAGATTATGGATCATCATATTTTCATATTTTCCTGGTAGAACGCCAGATAAGATTAGGATTATTTGATGCATATCGTATTAAAGTCATAATTCTGATTACTCCATTAACTGTAGACTGAAGAAAACTAATTGTAAATTGGTGTCCGACTTCAGGTGAAACTGGAGCCCCTCTTTTAAAAGGTCTCATTAAGTTATTTCTGCTAGTTATGCTTATGTCTTTTTCTATAATAGAATCCCCAATACATCATGCTTATAGACAGGTCATTTCTAATAAGTATCTCAACCAATTGGTTGATAAACTTTTGAGAGTTGATTCTTATGTAATTTTTCCCATAGAATCCGAATCTGCCTGGGGCCATTGCAGATTTTGCATATTAAGGCCCCTAATTAGCATATTTTATGTAAGTAGGTCAAATATCAATATGGACAAGCTAAAACAATGTTAAATTAATCCAATTGGTCTAAAAATGATAAGATGTCTTCAGATATGGGTGATGATCAAGAATGCATACTTTCATAATTTTTCATTTAAGCCTAATTAGCATAATTTATGCGAAACTGGCAATATCCTCACATTCGCGCTGTTAAATGAGCAGGTCATAGAAACACATGAAGCCCTGCAGTAAATAACCTTAAAGTCACCACACACATCCCCCAAGCCTCACAGAGTACTTCTAGATGCATGACCATTCCAGATTTAGATGGTAGCCATTATGGTGGCCATATTTCAAAATGGCCGCCACTGACAACTTCTATTGCAGATATCTCCTCTTCTAATTAACTTAGAACCAAAATTTCAAATGCTAAATATATGTTTTTGGGGTCAAGGAATGTGATTTTATTACTTTCAAAGTGGTAGGTGGCAGCCATTTTGAATTTTAATGAGGTTATTCCAAGCAAAAGTAGGATTTTAATGGTTTTCAGTGGTTATTCCTCGCTAAATTGCTCGATCTTGTTATTCTGTCAACTGCATTCATAAAAGCAAATGAACTAAACCTCTACTTCCACAGTCATGATGGTGTAAGTTTTGTAGCCATCTTGAATTGCTCATAAAAGACTGTATTATCAAATTCATTTCGGCACAATTCATTTGTTCTGCACCACACTACACCCACACCGGTGTAGCTGCAACAGATAACCATGTTTAAAATGCATAGCTTCATCTGTTGAGACTTTACAATCTATAGGAGAAGAGAAGTGAGTGCTACACCAATCATACAGCTGCTGCTATTCAGCCTGGTAATGCGACTGGGGGTATATTCAATACCAGAGAATTTGGTGAAGCTGCATAGAAGTGGTTAATTGATGAAACTGAAGGAAGACATTCAGAGAACTATCTCAGTAGGGGAGCTGGGGCACCCCTGAATGTCATTTGGTCAGCTTTACAACCTCCAGGGTCCTCTGTCTGCCATAATGACCACCCCAGACATGTATGACATTGTAGTGATCCCAATCCTTGGGGGTAGGCTAGGGCTAGGGACTGTCGGGGAACCGTCCAAGTATCTGACTACCAAGGATCTTATAGCTTGCAGCTACCCTCCCAAGGAATGACACAGGAGAATGTACAGTCGTAAAGAGCCTTCTTTATTCAGGTGTTTGCAGGCGGATGGAAACAATCAAGACCACATTACCATACGTCATATGGACATCACAGTTGTTGGATAGGTTGCTTCTATACCCAATGGGTGGATGGTCATCTTGGGAGCAGGGTCCTATCCAGGGTTCTGTCAGTGAGTCTTCAGTAGCTACTACCTAAGATGTATCCATGTGTAACCCATGGAGCTCCCAGTGGGAACTGCCAGTGACCGGTTAAGGCCTGCCTTATATACCTAGGATGGCATACCCTGGTTTACAGGCACCTAGGTGGTGCATGTGTAGAGCTGGTCCTGTCGGGGGCTAACCCTGCAATGGGCTCTTTGATCTATAATTCTTTGGCTAACTTTCCCACTTTCCCCACACACTCTTGGTCATTGTTAACACACCACATGGTATGGTTGTATATAAATGAAGTGAAGCCCTGGACAGCTTTATACTTGTATACAAGTGTTATTCACAGAGGTGTGAAGAGTCAGAGGTGTGACAGCTCCCTATTTTCACTCACAGTGAAGCCGCTGTGTCACCCCGCCTGGCTCACTCCTTGGTTGGGAAAAATGGCAGTCAGAGGTGTAGATGCTTTAGTGTGGAGGTTAAGTTGCAATTCCTGGTGGGTGGGGGGCTTCAAGCAAGCCTAAGGGCTATCTGCAATAATGTGCTGTCTTCAGTTTAGAGTGGCTTCTCCACCCCACAGGGAGCATGGACTCCTCACCTGGTATTATGTAATGGTTGACGTCGGGGGCAGAGGTGTCATGGCGCCCCCCAGCCTGGGTATCCTCTGTGCCCTATGGCAGACCACCGCCAGACCTGTCCATACAGGCCGGGTTGGTCATCCGGGCCAGAAGGGCAGAGTGAACTGCACAGTTCTGGCTGTCACCATGCCAGGCAAGCAGTCCAGGCCAGATGAGTTCACCCGGGCAGGGCTTATAAGCAGGCAGGCTGACAACCAGGTAGTACCATCCAGGTTGAGGGGAGGGGGACATGGAACTGGAGGGAGACAGGGTCGAGGGGGACAGGATGGGAGGGAGGAAGGAGAACAGGGGTGTGGCAACCCCCCCCCCCCCAACTTTTGGCAAACCTACAAAAAGTTCAAACCTAAAATGTCAAAAGAAAAGGGGTAAAAAGGAGTCAGAAAACCTATCAATACCCCCTATGATGGAGGGGACTGGGTGTTAACCAAATACCTCCATGGGTGTTCGCATGGCAGTTGGTGGTTTGTTCAATCATTATAAACACAGCATTTATAGATTCAGGCACCTCTGAATTCCTGGAAATTCTGTTTAAGACCCTGCTAGCCCTTCTGGCGAGCAGAGCTCCATAGGATTACCTGGTTAACATGGTCTTCCTAGAATCTTCCCAATAGGATCCTGTTTTTTTCCCAGTGGATTTCAGGGTGGAAGGGCAGTATGCTTTCTGCTCTCTGATTGGTTAAAATTAAATAGTTCTGTATTAAATCATCAGGGGGGGGGGAACATGCCAATCTGGATCAGAGAAAGTTATTAGAATAGCTCTCTGGGGGTTTCAAATCTTAAGCTGAAGTGTCCCTCTCTGAGGAAATGCTTGGTCTAGACACAAATACAACTGTATATATTTGTTGACTTACATCAATCATTAGTCAATAAAAAGGGGTGTGTCTGTCCAGAAAGGAACTCATTAATGGATGGTGCCATCTCTCGCTACATAATGCCAGCATCTGTATGCTCTGTGTTTAGCTCTATCCAAGCAAACTGCTCTTTGTTTCCTGTTTTCTCTTCTCTCCTAACTTACATCCCTGCTTAAAGGATTTTACACTCCTGGATGCGTCTGTTCAGATTGAGAGGGGTAAGACAATGAGATATCTGGCATTGTGTACATTGTGATCAATGAAGAATGGACTAAAGAACTGAGCCAGAAATGGCATTCATAAAGCATGACTCAATATCCCTTTGCTTGCATTTTATTCACTTTTCTTTTGTTCTGGCTCAGGAATGTGTGATATGCTAAAAACCCTATGTGCTCTTCATTGACTACCGAATTATTATACCATGGCAAGTGTGAGTTGTGCCGAAACCAAAGGGATTTCCTACAACAAATCAAAATTATGTTTGTCAGGACTAGCAAGGCTTACACATAGTTATTCCCGGTTCTAGCATAGTGCTATATGATGATGTCTAAAGCAATTGATAATCTCTGCACCTGTGTAGTAAGATATCAAGGATGGAATAAGCATCATGATGCCACCATTGTGCCCCTTGATTCTGGAAATGTGGATGTAGCCACTTCAAATGAAAGTCTATCTCCCATAATATTATTTGCATGACTATGGCAATAATGAATTTCCATAATGGCTACCTCTATGAGGCAAACCATGCATTGAAGGAGATCTGTGTTGTCTAGTTGTCATTTTGCTAGACGCTGGGAATGGCTACCTGTATTAGTTCCTATTTCAAAGAAAAACTATTTCTCTGCCTAGCATCCACCCAAATCTTGATCAGTGTAGGTAAAATTTCAAGTTTGGTGGGAATGCACAGGGCTCTGTACGCAGCTCACTAAATAACTACACCCAGAATTTGTTAATAATGTTTATTTATGCTAATTACATGTTTATTAAATATTCCTGTCACCTGAAACATACATTTCTGATAGCTCCCATGCATAGTCTATGTGTCAGTTGTCATGAAAATGGGGTGATATGTATATGATTACTTATTGCGATGGTATATCAGTTTACAAATCACAAATTTAGCAATTTTGGTGGCTTTTTTTAACGTATCAGGGAACCGATGAGCGTTACGCTACACCCACCTGTGGATTAAGTGCAGACCAATTGATTTCAATAGCTCATAGATTCAGGTTCCTAAGAATATGAAAATACCAGGGCGGGGTGCAAAGGGGTCTAGGGTAGACCATGGTCTATGTGGTGTGGTGCAGAACAAAGGAATTGTGCTGAAATGATATTAATGATACAGTCTTTTATGAGCAATTCAAGATGGCTACAAAACTTACACCATCATGACAGTGGAAGTAGAGGTTTAGTTCATTGCTTTTATGAATGCAGTTGCCAGAATAACAAGATCGAGCATTTTAGTGAGGAATAACCACTGAAAACCATTAAAATCCTACTTTTGCTTGGAATAACCTCATTAAAATTCAAAATGGCTGCCACCTACCACTTTGAAAGTAATAAAATCACATTCCTTGACCCCAAAAACATATATTTAGCATTTGAAATTTTGATTCTAAGTTAATTAGAAGAAGAGATATCTGCAATAGAAGTTGTCAGTGGCGGCCATTTTGAAATAAGGCCACCATAATGGCTACCAACTAAATCTGGAATGGTCATGCATCTAGAAGTACTCTGTGAGGCTTGGGGGATGTGTGTGGTGACTTTAAGGTTATTTACTGCAGGGCCTATCTCTCTTATAGGAAGCCTATGTTTGAACAATCATCAAAATACAACATGGTAGCAATGGTGTCCGACATGTGGTACCATGGTAATCTAGAGATTGCCCACCAGCATATCAATGCAAAACAGGGCTACTTCACATTATCATCACACATATATTTGATATGTATGGATGCTTGGTTTCAGTTTTATTGTTAAGCAGAACACTTGAATTTTACCTCCCTATTCACACACATATATAAATCATATGTACAGTTAGGCCAAAAAAAAAAGTGTGTTTCAGGCAACATGGTCCAAAAATTTAGGGTGGGTAGGTCGGATATATATATATATATATATATATATTTTTTAATATTGGAGGTACCTTGAATGAGTTGCGTACTGCCATATCGACTCTGAGGTCATTAAGACAAATCACCGATTCTTACTATAACTAGAGATAATATTATCATGAAATTATTGGACATTCTTGTTAATAAGCAATTTCCTGAGGCTGGACAGTTAATTAGGCATTGATCAGTTCTTCCTAACCAAGAAATTGCTAAAATTTCCAAAAAATATGAATATTTTGCAAAAAAAATTAAAATCTCCAAAATTGAAAAAAAAGCTAGGGTCGGCCCTATTTTGAAACTAGGGTCGGGTTGCCTGAAACACACCTTTTATTTTTTTTGGCCTTATGAAAATATAGGCCTAAAGTTGTCCGACTCTAGGTGTGTGTCCGTCTTTGGGTGAATCTACCCTATTAGGCTATTTCGTTTATATATGTGACTAATTCTGGCCATTTATTAGGCAATGGTTGCACACAAAATGTATGTCAGAGTAATGGGCATGGCTTCACGTATCCTAGATAAACCAATCTTGGGCTGAGAGGGATGACAGCCTGCTAGATATATTCAGAGCCTATAGATTTTTTAAGGGTTGAAATATTACAGAGGCACAACTGCTTCGAAATGGTTTATAAACAAAATATGTTTGCCTAAAAGGTCCCCATAATCAATATGTCGATAGCTAATTACAGCAGGGATTGTATTACCCATCTACTATCTTGAATAAAAGAAGGCATTGACTACACTTGGTTTTGAATCAAGATGTCATCATTTGCTAAAGGAAATTATGCTTGTCTCAAGCAATTTGTTTTCTGAGATGATCAGCTCTCCAGAAACTCAGCTCTTTTTAAAAGCTGTTTGCAACACGCCACACGCATGTAAAATAAGATGCATGTTAGGAATGCTAGGAGTTTTAATTTCCATCCATTGGTTTGGTCAGTATGCTTAAAATAATCTTTGGACACAAGCCTCATGCTCTCTCTCTCCTGGTCCTATTTCATGGTCAATGGCATGCATCATGGTGTTTTTTCATTTCTTTTGATGCTGAGGAAAATGTATTTAAAGCTGGCCATAAAAACTCTTGAAATTGATTCACAGGAGCCTAATCAGCATACTGGTAGTGCTGTAGAATTGAGAAATAGTCCAATGACTGGGCCTTGAGAATCACGGAATAACACCAATACAATTTCATGATCTTGGCTAGAATGCTATGTTCCTGAATGCTAAATATCATAATTATCATAAGGTCTTCTTACCAATCACCCATGTAACCTGCTGTTGTGGAACTATGTCTAAAATGCCTTCACAATGGGAGTCATATTTCATGTGATGATGTTTTAGGGTCACATGTGGCTATGAATAATACGGTTTCATAAATAGCACTGAATAAACTTCAGTGTTGCAGAACCAGTATCACACTTTCTTACAAAGTGTGTGAATAAGTGGCAAGAATTATTCCAACAGACTCTTCCTTGCGTCAGCATGTCTGTGTGGGGTAGGGTGGGGTATGCGGCCTGGATTTAGTTTGATAGCAACTAGAACTCTGAACATGGAAAATTATTCTGGCAATCGGTATGGTGATGCTCATACAGAATTCACTTTCCTTCACATAAAGCTCGGCAACTCCATCCCAAGATGATACTACTCCTCATGTTTGTTAAATTATTCTGTATCAAGACCTAAAATGTCCCATCCTGCCTCATCTTAGAGTCTGCAATATGGATGATGTCCCTGCAAGATTCTTGATTCCATTTAAAAGTACACGTATCCATTTTGATCATTGCAGGCATTTCAGTTACAGGAAATTAAGTCTTTGAACGTGGGTACATGTAAGGTAGACATTTCAGCAGCTTACTCCTGACGGGCACTAATTATATTTCTGGGGTAGTTTGATGCTGAACAAAGAAAGAGCTCTGAATTCTTGCCCTAAAGGTAGGCAGTGTGTCGTGCAGACAGATGCGTAATTCCCCTAAAACAGATTGTGACCTGAGATATAGAGATCTCAAAACTATTAGTCTGATCAGGTACAGGACCTAGTTATGGTGTCAATCTAAGTGGTCTTAAAGTATCAAGGACAAATCAATAACTTCTTATTTACAACTGGTCCAGCAGCTCTGTCAAAGGAATAACTTTATTAACTATTTTCTCCTGTCTTCATGGGTCTACCTAACATTTTGTACCTTGTTTGACTTATTATAATCAGGTACTGTTGTATAATTTGAAGTCATGTAATTCAACAGTGTTAACGAAGTCATAGTCATGCATACCATACTTTCGTGAAATCATTACAATTGCTGAGGGAAGCCTCAACAGATAGGCCAATTGATTCTACTTTGAGGTCAGAATCAAGAAGGATCCAATTACCTTCTTCTCCTCTGACCGAATAATTAGTGAACTAATCCAATGACTGAACATCTTAAACTGATTTAAATCCACCCTCTTTTGTAAGAAGCCTTTAAATTGAGCAGCTTCAGTTTCAGATTACATCCTTTCCTTTCAGTTCAGGTCAATAAGATAAAAAGATAAAATTCCCATAGCAATATACTTAGTGGATGAAATGGAATTGTATGTACAATGGACTATGCTAATCACCATGTCTGGTGCAACTATACATATAGATGTAAGCCATTAGTGCTCAAATAGGTGCAGAAACCTTCTGGAAGCAAGTTTCAGCTAGGTTAACCTGGCTACAGACAGAGGTATGCTGATGTTGCTAAGAAACACGCTTCCTTGGTTATGACTATGTCAGAAGCTCGAGAATGTTATTGCCAATCTGGTTGCAATATGAAGTGCAGTGGGACAAAAACCAACACTGCTCTTCTGCAAGCCCGCAGGGTACCTTGGCTGGGCCCACAGAACCACGGTATAGCGCAGATAAATTAGGGTACAAAAACAGCAGACAGAATAATATAAGTGATATATAATGTCAGTCTCTATTAATACAATACAGCACAGAGTTCTCCCCAGCCGCTAAGAGCATAGGGAATGGTCTTGTCTTAAACAGGGGGGAGGGATCGATATGGAAGTGGGGGAGGGGGTCTAGGAAAGGTTACAGGGGGATTATGGCAAAGAAGACAGTATAAACTTTAAAAGTTACAACATGCCATTACTACTTTTATCAGTTATAACATGTCACTTTAAGTGCAATTATGCATTGTAATGCATGTTCCAATAGGCCTGGATATAATAGAAATGGCATTTTCTGAACATAAACAATAGTTTATAGAATTATGAACCCTGACAACATTAGGAAACGCTAGGAAATTATTTAAACAGAGTGATACTGTTGTCAGTGTTGCAGTGTGCCTCTGATACTCCAAGGCGATATATGCTACCTACACCTTCAATGTCTCTGGAGCCCATTGGACGTTCATAGATAGAGTGGACGTCATGGATTGCCTACTGTAACAGCCTGGCAGACTGTGGAAGAACAGCCAGTAAGTTTCTATTCTTGTCATTATATACGCAGAAGAACACTCTCACTGTCTATACACCACATGACAAAATTGATCTTTTGACCATTCAAGCTTTATACTGAGCATTTTTGTGGAAATTTATTTAAATTTCAGATGAAACCTAAAAGTCAATATTGATACACATTTTTTGAAACGGCAAATGCAGTGGTTTTGTTCTTGCCATTACGGTTACCCTGTTATTCATATTATGTCTAAATCCTCAAAACGGCCCAAAATAAACTCTTGTTAACATTTTCTTTTTGGTTCATTTCCACCAGCAGATTGCTGCTAATCATAGGCTCACTGAGCCGGAGAGTCACTCAGCTGGTCCCAGGTCTGATCCACGGCTTCTACCACAGGTTTGGATAATTATGGCTACTGGTATGGGGATATGCTCTGACTGTCAGGCATAATTTGTACCATCAGGCACTTTTGTCTTCTTTAAAAAAAAATTCTTTTACTATAACAACATGTTTAATGCTTGATCCAAGTAATGGAAATTAACATTCAATAGAACTGTGAATCAATCAGTGACATAATTTAACATCTCGTGCACTGCATCAAAAGATGGGTGGAATTTGTGATTGGAGTAATGCGCATGGCAGTCATTGGTGTATTAGAGTTGTGCACTCCTTGATAGAGTACGCTATCTACTGCTATCGCCGCTTCCGACAATGTATCCAAGACACCTCAATATAAATGCACTTTTTAATCCCATTAGAAGTCCTGCTTCTATACCGTCTCTTCTAATTGGCAAGGGGCCACTTTCATCTGCACGCTGTTCAGTATCAAAACACTTCACAGTCTCAATAACATTATGCCATAGGACATCAATAAATATGCAACTTTGATGTGGTGAAATATGGCTCATATGCCTTTGAAATGAGGAAGGATGCATGGGTAGAAATCGTAGTAATTATCTCCTTACTAGGGAAGGTGGGTACATTGGGCGACCAAGAAGTGGGCATAAATTGCCTAATGAGAAGACAACATCTAACTCTGGCAATATGCTGTTCACTGAAACTATTGTTTTAAAAAGGTGAACTTGATTATCAAGCTAGCCAAAGCTTGCTTCCAGATGATAATAATTATGTCTGTATCAAAGATATGTTAAGTCCTCTCTAGCCTGTTTCACAAGGGCTATTTATGATATATTATTGATGAATTGCTTCGTAAAAGAAGGAATGTAGTTATATTTCAAATAAGACATTTGGGAAAAGGGAATATACCGGTAAATTAGGATCGGTCTTTGTTATATGGTAGGTATGTTTCGGCCGGATTTTTATTCTTTTTCTATACCTGGGGCACAATAGGACACAGGAACTGTGAACTGCAGTAATGACCTGGGGTCCAAGGCATTATCTCGTGCCGATAAAATTGACTGTAAATTTAAATAGCCAAAAATGGCCAAAAGTAAATTAGCAAAACCGAATTTGGCTAAAGATTTTCGGCCAAAGTTAGGAATGTCGCCAATGCAATACCACCATTAACCTGCTACCTCCGCAATCGGGACAGTTTCCACTGAATTGCTGACAAGATGGTGGCAATTAATTTGCCATAAAATTAATCTGCAGAGGGTGGAAATAGGATAACATGTAGTTGTCTGGTCATATCTGATAAGTACGGGCGTTATGGTTTGTCCAGTTGACCAACGTTATTCAAAGGACTGGAAATGAAGTCCTTGTTTCGTTGAAGATATTGAGTTAGTTTATTCCATCGGAGAAAAACGAGAACAGTTCAATTGCAGTGTGAAGTGAGTCAGTGATGGTCACACTCCACACAGAACTCAAGAATGGCACAAGTTAATATCTTTTGTATTCCTCGGGCATCGCTAGGCCTGTACATTCTACTTCCATTGAGACACAAAATGGGGTGCCCTAAAGAAATAAGCCACATTCAAAAAACAACATATCCTATATTTTAAGAAATGTTACATTCATTAGGTATATGACAAAGAATTATCTATTAATCATTCAGCAGTTGTTTAGATAATTATAGTCATTACACAAATTGTTCAAGTTTATCTGAACATTCCATACAATACTGACCTGTTTCCATCATTTCATTATAAACCTATTTCATTTTAGAGAATGTTCAATTTTTGTGTTATGTTCTCCATTTGTTACATTCATCAGATGTATTGAAAACAAGATAGTCGTGGTCCAATTGTCCTATTAATCGTATATTAAATATCTAGGATATGCTGTGACCTTGTTTTGCATAAGTAATATACCACAACCTACTGAAAACAATACTATTATTGACAAATATTTCAATATCATTCTGAAGTTTTTCAATGACCTATACTTAATCTAATAACTGATCAGTACGTCGAGAAAAGTTGATTGAATTAGTAGTATCAAGTATAAACAGTAGTTGCCTACAGCCAAAGGGATTCGATCTGACGTGTATACGTGTATACCCGTTCGCAACTGGAGGATTAAATCACAAATCTAGGATATTGAGGGGATAGTTGTCATACAAGAACAGTAGTGAGGGGGATTTAACCCTTCGTATGCATAGTAGGCTTAGTAGTTATCTACAAAATCACATTATAAAGTATTGATGTTAATTCCTTTTCACCTGGCTGAAGGTCTCCCTTTATGTAGCTGCTGTCTTTGGTTTCTCCACAACCTTAATGTTCGGGATGTTTTATTCCGTCAGATGTGCCCTGTATTGGCTAATGTAAATGTGGGGATCAGTCAGAAAGGCCGAGTGCTGTAATGTTAGGTCTTACTTATATATTTTGCATACCACTTCTGTCGCAGTCAGCTTGATACAATTTCTGGCACATTCAGATTATTTGTAAGCTGGTAAGGACGTATTTCTATTCAGACATGATTGTGGGTAACCACATTGCATAACACCTCCCAAAGTACATTAGCTTATAGACGCCTAAATCCCTTTTAATGTTATTAGTAGGCATGCCTTAATGCACCATATTCTAATTAGCAGCACAACACTAAACCCATCTGCACTATGTTAAGTCTTAGTATTCCACTCAGTCACCATATTCTGTAGGATATGGGAGATTTTGATGATGTGAAATATGGCTTATATATGCCTAAAGAGGGAGGGATGAGAAGAAAATCATGGCACTTTCTTACCAGAGAAGACACGACCACTAAAGGTTGGGGGGATTTTACCCAAAGTAGGTGTAAATTGTCAAATGAGGAGACAGCGTCAGTCAGCTCGTAGCAGGCCCTAATAGGCTGTTCGCATGCAGAAGCCATCTTCTACTGCACAAATTCCTTTATTGCGCCACCCAAAGCCTATATCCCATGTATGGGTGCTAACAACTAAGCATACATAACTTACTGTGTGAGTTTTAGGGTTATTAATCTAGGGAGGGTTGAAATTGGATAAAGATGGGGTGTCCCTTTGTGCCCTGTGCTCAAAACTATGCTTGGCATCCAAAACTCCCCCATATCAGTCTAGGAGCTAAAGCAATTTCTATCACTATAGTTAGCTCATTCTTGGCAATATCATCTATCACAATATAACCAACTGGTTGCCAACAAAACCACGATGAGGGATGATTCCTGAAGGAAAATAGTCCTTATAATATCTAGTTTTTACTCTGCCAGCAGTAGAGACCTTTCACAATAGGTGGGAAATCCCTGGCCTAGATCCAGATATGGCTATGGTATAGTCAGAAAAGCGGTTCCTATATGTATAGATATGAGCTGATGGACCTTCTTGAGTGGGAGGTGCTGCATAAGTGAAGTAGATCATGTGACATGGACCAGCACTTTCACTAATAGCAATAGAATCTACCTATATCCGGCCCTGTAATAAATAGGGCACAGACATAGGAAACCACCAGTGTAGTAAGCATTTGATTATTCACAGCTTCTAAGAATATTAGCTTTAACAATTTTGATAGTTCTTCATAATTTTAGACTCCTTTTTGTAGACATCATATTTATTAGCCCACTCCCAACGTAGGTAGTTCTGCTTAAATATGCAAGGGCAAAGAAAGACTTATGCATGAATTGCTTATCTGAAAACTTATAAATTAAGCATACAACAATCAATGTCTGCCCTGAGTCAGGGGCCCAACAAGGTTATGCTAAGCCTTGGGCATTGCCTCTATGTTCTCTATGGGACCCAATTGGACAAAATGACTACACCCATTATCAACCAATTGGATCTAATTGTAACCACCCAAAAATCAATCCTACATAATATACTGATGGAACCCTAATGTCATATAGTGGTCCAGCAGATCTCATCTAAGTATCTGTAAGTGACCTGTGATATTGTATTAAGACCAATCAACCTACTTCTTGTGATCCTCCTAATGGAAGCCAACTCACTTATCAATCAATCGACCGGCCACAAATAGGACAGCTACTGGGTGGATTGGTATGGCTAGTGGTCATCTCAAACCTGACTCAGTCTCACTAAATCGATACAGGTTCAAAATCTATGACTGGCTGATGTCCATGACTGCCTGACATACTGGTTGAAGCAGGACCATTTACACCCTAGATTATGATGAGGGTTTATCTGCAGACCCTTCCCTTAATGCATGGTGATGATAATGACGATTGTCATAATAATGATTATCGTATTCTGCTTTGGACTGTCTTTTCATTATCTGCGACAGACATCCTAGAATTTACTTTCAGTGTAGCGCGCAGTATCAAGGAATATGTCAAACATTGATCCTATTAAATCATCTTAAAGATCATACGTATGCACAAACAAGTATACAATATATTCTTATACAAACCCAGCGGATAAAAAATACTTTTGACAAAAGATTAAGCCCGATCATTCTTGTTATCACTTGGAGATACCACTTGTCACATGAAAAGTCAAAATGGCACTTACATATTGCATCTATCAACACAGAGTAGGATGTATCAACTCCATCAAGTAGAGTATACATAATGATTTTCCCATTGTCCCATAAAACTATTAATGTTTCATAAAAGAACAAACAGAATCCCCAGCTTGGTATCCCTTCTCACTGCCAATGACAGCCTTTGGCCCCTCATTCCCCAGCATTGTATGGTACTATATGTATAGCAACTCCCCTACTTACGACCACCCTCCCACACTTAAACCCGCAGTTCTTACTGCACGTGCAGTAACAGTCAGAGCACAGCCGGGACAGGTACTCAGCCGTATATATATAGGGGCACTTGTCCTTTAATGATCCTAATTTACCCGACCCACACCATCTATAACACGTTCCTCTCGTATCCCCGGCTGTACGACTAACAACCGTATCACCAACATGAAGCCTAAAAGAATGTCACCAGTAGATGAAAAAAGAAAAACGATTCACGAACATCCTACCCTTTCCACTATTGTCCATTATGCTGAGGGCAATCACATAGTAGTCAGTGTTGCTTGACAAAATGTTACCTAAAAAAAGGTACGACACCTGTCATGAATGAGGATGAATGCCAGAAATGTCACTCCCTTTGTATAAATACAAACAGGTGGTTACAGTCAGAGAAAGCAGGTCAGGAAAAGACTTTTATCCAAACACAATATGAAACGTAAGGGATGTTTCCTAGTTGTGATGAACTGGGTACTCGTAATTAATTCTCAGTACAAGAACACATTTCCTGTTTCATGGATAATTTGTTTATTTCATAGTGGGGTCTTCATGTCACTCTATTGAACTAAAGTTCTGCCGTCAAGACAACAAATCTTTTTTGAGAAAAAGCTATTTTGATAATTGACAGGACAAACACTACACAGAGAGAAGAAACAGCGTCAAAAGGGAGTCCAGGTTGCCTCCAGAATGACTCCCTTGTTTAGGGGAGTCCAGGTCGCCTAAGGGAGCCTGGGTGACTCTCTGGCTGACCGAAGGGAGTTACCTGGTGGAGTCATAGCTCTCTGGGTCATATGACTCCCCCAGGTGACTCTCTTAGGTCAGACAACCTTGACTCCCTTTTGACACTGTTTCTTCTCTCTGTGTAGTAATGGTTTTATCCTTCCATCCGGTATTTCGAAGAGAGTATTTCACTTTCAGATGCCTCTTGGAGATCTACATAGCCCTTTCAGTTTTCTTTACCTCTTAGTTGTCCTTACATGCCAAAGCCAAGGGGTATACATGGACTAACAGATGCCCACAACTCCCGTGATAGGATAGCAGATGTCGGTTTGGCACAGTCAGTCTAAGCAAGTGGTGATGTAGGGGTTGTTAAGGGAGGCAGTAATGGATGCACAGCAATTGTTGGCGTCGGTAGAGGTGGGAGATGGGCTCATGGTATGAATATAAAACAGCCAAGAAGTCCTTGACACTAACCACCAATATGGCTGCATGTTTCTAGGATTACCTATGTGACAAATACAATGCAGAGATGGCTTGGGACTTTTGGGGATTGCATGACGCTGTAAGGACATCTAATATCACTACTAATTATCGTTAAAATAGGTAATCTCTTGGGCCATTACCATTTATCACTCTCTGATTCTGATGTTCAACATGGAAGACTATCCTACACTGATGTGAATAATAATAAGTTTGGCTCCCATAAATAACATCTTCTGAACCTCAATAGCAAGCCCTAGCTGCTAGAACACCCTAGATACCAGATGCCCAACCCATGAAAAACGCCTACATCTAGGCCCTACATGAAATAGCATACCTCATTGTGTTTTATGAGTCCTAAATATGGATGAGACTGCATGGAACCTTGTTGGCGGCAATCACGTAAGCACTGGGCCCATTGTGACTCAATCTCCTTGGCTATTGACTGATGTGACTTTCATACAACACTCTCATATAAATCAGCTTTAGGCAATAAGCGGAGTATACATTTTACGATGCCAGCCAACTTTACATAGTATAGATAGGGAGAATGCGTATGTTTTATAGTCCCAATATTGATATAGAAGCGATTTTAGTATTATCCGAAAAGTTGAGAAATTTTAGATTGACTTGATTAATGTAAACAAACGTTGTTTTCATTACTTTGAGAATACACTTTAAATGAGCTATCATTTCTGTGGTCAGGAATACGGCTCAAACTCATATTGTTCCTATTAATCATAATAGTTGATGGGCGAGTGCACTATGCATAGCACAATGCTAAGAGGCTACCAGATAGTGACGGTGAGGCAGAATTAGTACCAATAACCACTCAAAGGGGGCAGCACAGAGGGAGTAATCAGCAGAGATGCATCCCAGCATGCACTAATCATGTTACCACTGTGCATGCACCACGCCAACCAATCACTGACCTGGATTCTCTGAGTGAGCAAAGCGGCAACACTTATCTGGTGGCTATCTTGAGCCTAATCCAATAACCCCATTATTTAGTATCTATTGAATTAATCATATCCTTATTACAAAGTACACTTGCTTGCTTACTTCTAGTTTGATTGCAATACTTTGGAAAATGGGTACCAGTACTTACGCTTGTACCTTAAGTATAATCTGACGGCTTGTGTTGGAGAATTAACAAAGTTATTTACACAACAAATGTAACTGAAAATAACCAATTAAAATCACACATATCATTATTATATCACCATTCACCAAAATATTACACAAATTATTTTGTGGGCATTGTACATCCGTGAAGAGTGGCATATGTCTAATAAAGTTTATGATTTTAACATCACATTGTACGCAGACGACGCTGTTGTGTCCCTAGAATGTCCGATAAAAATGCAAAATGCCATTGACTTAATATACAACTGGTGTATCAGGAATAGCCTCACTATCAATGTACAAAAGACAAAATGGATGTATTTTAATAATTTTAGAAGAATTAACCCTGTTTTTAAACTAAATGGCACTGTGATAGAAAGAGTATATAATTTTACATACCTAGGCCTAACACTAGATCCTGATCTTAAATTTGTGCAGCACAGGCAGAACACTGTTAGAAATATACGAACCAAAATAATCCAAGCAGCTAGAGCCAGATTGTACATAGATATACCTGCTGCTCTCTCTATTTATAAAACGATGACACTACCCTCATTTGACTATGTTGATTATGTATGGGACCGTGGCAATATAGGAGAATCGCAAGAATTACAATATCTACAGAATAAGGCCTTACGAGTAGTATACAAGGTGAGGCTTGAAGCCAACCCCCTATACACCACTGTACAATTACATAATAAGAGTGAATGCATGTTCCTCAATATTAGAAGAGACATACATTTACTTTTTTATGCTTTTACTCTGAAAAAGCAGCGAAACCTTATTGATACGAGGAATTTACCTACACGCAACAACCAAGGCATTAGACTTAAGGTACCCCGCTCTCTAAAACCAATAGTGCTGCGAAGCTGTTTTTATAGAGCTATCTTACGTTGGAATCAATTGAAACCTTATTATACCACTATAGAGAGCCTGGCTGATTTTAAGACTGCAATCAAATCTGATTATACAACCTGTTTCATGTAAAAAATTGTGTTAGAGGATGACCCATACTGTAAACTAGCCACATACACCTCATCTCAACTCATCTCATCACTCGAATATGATCAATAATTATGAAAGATATACACTGTCTGTTCAACTTCGTTTATTAGCAACTTGTACGCCATAGACAATTTCATGTATGATAACCTGTTAATCTAGTCTGATGTACACACAGAAAAGAAGTAGAATCACTGTAACTCTCGACGTGATCACTGAGGTAACTCTCCCCAGGACTCTAATGTGACTCCTAAACATTAGCAGGACTCTAAAATAACTCTATAATGACTCTATGATGACTCTGTTCTAAGACTCCCTAATGACTGGGAGTCACTTTAGAGTTGTGGGGAGAGTTACCTCAGTGATCGGGGCTGGACTCCCTTTTGAGAGTTACAGTGATCCTACTTCTTCTCTCTGTGTAAGGGGACCTAGCGGAAGTAAGGCAATGCGCCTAAGCTAGGTTGATGCATCTACTTTTGTATTTGTTATCTTTTACCCAATAAAACATTAAAAAAAAAAAAGTATGCAGTTTGGCAAGGGCTATTGCTGTCCGAGCTAACGCAGGGTAAACATAAATATATCATATTGGGTAGAAAAAGATATTCAATAAAGTTCTGCGAGACTGTAACAACGCCTGAAAAATATTTTTCCAGTTGACGCTAAATTGCGGTTCCCAGGAACTAAATAATTTCCTATGAATCATAAAGGTAGCTCGCAATAATAACCAGTAGTAATGGTAAAAATCAATCATTAATTTGTAGTGAAGGTTTTTGAATGTGCTAGAATATATCATTTGATAGTAGTGATTATGTAATCGTAATTGTACCTCTATTTTCACAGGAACACTCCTCCGCTCACCACACCAGTTGATGTTATTGCTGTGTGCATAAAAACTGTCCCTGATTGATCTCAATGTTTTGTTGGTTAAGAGTGTGGTGATCTGGTTTGTGCATACAAATGAAGGGTATCCGAGAAACACCAGTTGACCCTAGAGTAGGACATTGAATAACAGAAGAAAGTAACAAGGCTATGGTAAAAATAAGTAAAAGAAGGTTTTCATGACAAATGATACGTACATGGGTCACGTTTTTGAAAGAAAAATTAAAAATCAGCCATGTATTCAGGTTAAATTTGAGGGGCGATTCTATACTGCACACTCGATAGAAACAAAATAATACAGAATAACTTTCATGGAGTTTAGCCATTATCAGAGTAGCACCCCCTCCCCCAGTAATAGTAGCCCTGAAATCACACTGTTTTATTGGTGTTGAGTGCTGCTGCTGGCACTGGCTGCCTGGTTTTGTATACTGGTAAAGGTTAGATGAATCAAATCATCTGAGGCGGCCGGAGAAGGCCCTAGCTGACCTTTTGTACAGGCCAGGAGGCAAATGTCACCAGAAAGTGGGGAGAGAGGTTTTTGATGGTCCCCATTTCTGTCAGGTGAGAGACAGGAGACTCTTTCACTGCCTTTCTGCTTGTTCTGCAGTGCCTCTGATCGGACCGAAAAAGGGTAACTTTGAAGTCAGAGATTTATCTCGGTAGCTTCAACCACTGTCTTACACCTTGTTCTCAACAGTTGCTCCTTTCTTTTTCTCTACCTTTCCATTACCTATGTACTTCCATTCGTTATATTGGTCATCTTGGTTGTGAAGAGGTTCCTCCTTGCTACCTTCCTGCTATTCTTATCCTCTTCATTCAACATGACTTGACTCTTTATATCCTTCCTTTTCAAAGATACAAGCACTTATTTGACTCAGCTCTCAAGGTGACTATTGCCTTTGTTGTCCTATCTGTAACCATAGCGACACGCCTAATTAGCTTTCAGTCCACCTAATTACAGAACAGCGCTTTGTTGGCTGGTCTCCTGCAGAGTATTATAGTAGGTCTGCTTTAGATATGCCATTCAATAGTTCTAAAACAAAACCTCGCTGGTCAGCAGTATGGCACACATAAATACTACTTCAGGAAGTCATTAAGCCACAGCACCAGCTATGGCCAATGTAATTTTTGTTGTCTGAGTCACTTGCTATCCCTCCGCTGCTATAGCCAATATATGCAGTTTTTGGTCCATGAATCATGTTGATAGATAATAGTATGGTTTAGAATGGTTGACTATTACCAAGCAAAAAAGTGTGAGCTTGTGCAAGCCTTGCGCATGCTGAAGGATATAAGTTGAGTTGGCGTTTGTATATATATAATTATGACACCTGTGCAAGCTCGAGTTACTCTGTTGGATACGAAGGGAATAGTCAGCTGTATATATTATATACACATGTAAATTGACAACTGGTTAAATTAATAACATCAAGATAGATACTCATTGGCTTTTCGATAATTGAAGACAATATGAGGTATCTATAGAGTATTGTTGATTAGGAATCATGTCAGCAAATTCCTTCATGTGTGTGTTTATAGTAACATTTTACATCCAATATAGGGCATCAATTAGTAACATACGTGATCTAACGGCTCATATTGAAAGTGAACAAATTGGTCGGAAGCTGGGAACCTTGCAGCCCATTACACCAACATTTCCTGTGTATTCTAAATATACCGACCATGTGAAATAATAGACTCATTAAGAGATGGATACCGTTTACTCTGGTTACCTGAGGTGGCTAGGTAGAAAGGCTAAGGCAACCACAACTGTTGAAATGTAAATATCGGGTGGTAATTCTCACATGGTCCTCTGAAGATTTGTCACTTGTTATTTTGTTGATTAGTCTACAATTAGCATAGTTGGGATGAACACCAAAAACAGATGTAAAACTTCATTGGGAGTTCTGCCTAGCAGCACACCCCGATAAAGCAGCGTCCAACTCCACAACTCAGCTATCACCTTATTACCAGTTATGTATTACCTCCAGTAGCCTACGTCTGGCCTTTTCAAGTCAGGCAGATACTTATCTTACTGTCCCTATTTGCAGTCCAATGTGATCTGGTATGAATTGTTGTACAATATTTACATCTGAACCAGTTCATCTTTTATCTTGTCACATACCTGTGGGGAGGGGGGGGGTTATATATGAGATATGGCGATTGGCCATTGAAAAGGAGACCATAATTATCATTTAACTATAAGCGACTAAATAGTGTTGATAGTCTGGCTAACTCTCACTTTTATCTCCGAGTATTATCACAAATGTTGAGTGAACAGCAGTCATGCACCGGTGGTAATGGATCAGCAGCGGGACCCAGTGTAGTGCTGGCAGTTTAATTACTTGGCACTGCTTTTTATCGTTCGTCTCATTTTGATCTTTACCTTAGGTCAGGTTTAAATAAGAGTTTCTCAACCTCTGAGTCCTTGGTGGAAAAATAATTTACTGCACAGCAAGCAGATCTTCCCAGTAGACTTTGTCATCACAGAGTAGAACGAAGATCAGTTGCAGGAATATAATTTCATCTTTTATTCCTCTATTTATAGTGTCCATGGAATATCGTTTTCATATGGTTATTGAAGTACTTATATAAATATCGTAGAATAGAACTAAAATAAAATGATTGATCCTAGTCCATTACCCAGTGGGCACAACACCACTTAGTAAACGTTGCTTGAGTGGCTAGTGAGCCAGCAGCCCTTACTAGCAGTTCAGGAAACACCCAATAGCTGGTCAAGCTCTGACTGGTATTGAAGTAAAAATATAAAATCTTCTATATTAAACAAAACCATTACAAAACCGTCATAGATGCATAGTGCATTAGGCAACTGCATAGCTGTAACATTTTCATGCTCTTTTTAGACCATCCCAAATTCTAATTTTAAAAGCACCAAATATTAAGCTTCTAATAGTTGATGCATATGAAGCACTGCATACATAGCCCTCATTAAGTGCCTCGGTGCAGCGTTGATTAGTGACTGCATTTGCAGGGCAGCAGCAGCAGTGCTTATTAAGGGCTATTTTTGTAGTGCTTAATATGCCCTGTAGATTAAGCCTCTATTAGTCAGTCACTAGAATACCTTAATAAGAGCTGGTTTTGCTGTGTTTACTAAAACCTACATTTAAGCCCTTATGAGTGGCTATAATCAAAGGGATTCAGAAAATGGGCTTTTTAAGGGCTGCTTGTGATGTGCAGTTTAAGACCTGCATACTAAGGGCTTATTAGCCAGTGTTTGAACATGGCTTAATAAGGGCTGATCTTGCAGTGCTTAATAAAGCTATCATATAGACCTTTATTAGCTATAACTGCAGCGCTTAAGAACCAAGAACATGGATAAGCCAGCACAAGGGCTGGTTAGCCATGGCTAATGTCTTAATAGCCATAGATAACCAGCTGTCTAATAAAGTCCCCAAAAGGATGGGATGCTTATTACATCAAGTATTAATGGGGCCGTCCATAAAGTATGTCACTTTTCTTGGGCAATTTTGGGACTCCTCTCCCGCCCCCCCCCCCCCCCACCGAACCCATTGTCACACTTTTCCCCATACCTATATCATTGGAGACCAACACTCCCTCATGTGTAATATACCTTATGGACAGCCCCATAGCGACTTACCCTGCTACTAAAGTGCTAGGCATACTATTCTTTTTTGTGAATTTAGATGACAAAACACATTTTCAATGATTTCCAGCACAGGCATGAGTATATTAAATGTCTAGAATCAGTACTAAAATCAATCTATAATCCGACAGAAACCCCCTCTCATTATTTTGATTATAACATGGGTTAGACTTCTATGGTTCTGTAACTACTTTTATTAGACGGTAATTAATGGCTAAATAAGTGCTGCAACATATATGCCATCTGGTGTCTAAACTAAGTACCATTTATGAAGAAGTGGAGAAGTAGGTATGGTATTTGTGAGTTCATACACGAGATAACAGTCAAGTGAGGAAGGTGGAGAAGTAGGTATTGTATTTGTGAGTTCATACACAAGATTACAGTCAAGAGAGGATGATAGAGAATTAGGTATTGTATTTGTGAGTTCATACACAAGAGTACAGTCAAGAGAGGAAGGTGGAGAAGTAGGTATTGTATTTGTGAGTTTATACACGTTTATACAGTCAGTATGGCTGGACTACACAGGGTTGTATTAATGCAGCAGGTACTCCTGATAACTTCTCTCATTTATTTATAACTTGCAGCACTCACTAGCCATTCGGGCAACACTCACTAGCAGGGCAAAGTGTAATGTCTGGTGACCTACTTCCTACTAGTGTAAGCTGCATGCAGAGGCATGTTGCTGCTAACAAAATATAACAGTTCTATTTTTAGCACAGCTGACTTAATCCGTGGCTGGGGAGGGGGGGGGGTTGTCCTCTCAAACTGACAGCCCACCAATTTAAACCAACTCTAGCCTCTGGAGCCTACACACCAACAACTAGCACTGACTTCTTTCCACCAGCTGCATTATTTTGGTAAGTATTTAAAGTTTTCCTTCACTTCACATAAGATTTTATCATGTGTGTTGCTGTGAATGAGAGGGAAGGAGGTAAATAGTTGGAGGGAAATAATCTTTACTATAGACTACCACTATAATGTAGTGTGACTTGTATGTGTGGCCATATATGCATTGGGCCTGATGTGGAGTAGTGTGGATCTGTATCCCTTATATAAGTTCTGTTTCACTTTCTCTGACATAAATGATTACATGATGCATTGAATGACCGCTTATATTAATTTTTTTTGAACAAAGTTTAGCTTTTATTGTCCATAGGTATCAGATGCTGGGTTTACATTGTATGACATACAGGTGACTTCATGTAGATGACCGTTTGTGGTTTATCGATGTCAGGTATACACGAATGTTCGAGTACCGGTAATGCCTGTATGTACATATATGTCTTTCATTTAGTTACATAATAATATTACAAGGTTTGGACATAAAAGCTATGGTATGACCGTTATACAATGATAATTTTCAGGTCATACCATATAATGCACGTGTAACAAATTATTAAATCGAGTTCAAATAATTAATTAATGTGACAAGAGGACAGCAGCTTTCATGTTATCACAAATACCAATCGATACTATTTAACTTTCCCCATTTAAAAAAAAAAAAAAAACATATATAAAAGCAGCAAATTACAGTTTCTTAGGGATGGATGCGTCAAGCGTTGCTCGTGCTTTGGCTTTAAAGATATCTTTACATTCAATACTTCTATCCTCAGGGGTTAAATCATTCCATACCTGTCCGCATGTTACCTGTGGACTATGCTCATACGATGTAGCATGTATTATGTTATAAAACAATAACGGTGCCATGTTAGCCCTAGTAGGCCTTCCAACCACCCTTCTGTACTTTGTACCACTATATGCTCTCTTGTGAGCTAACAGTTTAACATGATATTCTCTTCTTAAATCTAACATAGGTAGTTGAGCGGCTCTATGGACCTCTATGGTAGGAGTCAATATATTAAGATGTAAACAGGTCTTTAGACATTTATTTTGGATACGTTGTAATGCTTCTAGCAGATCAGCATGGGTATTTGTATATAATGTGTCGGCATAATCAATCAAGGGAATAACATACGCTTTATAGATGTGTAACAAAACCAAGATGGGCATCATTTTTTTTAACCTATACAACAAGACAGACTTAAATTTCAGATCCTTAATAAGGCTTTTTACATGTAGTGAAAAATTTAATTCCTGGTCAACTATGATACCGAGGTACTTGTAAGAGATTACCTGCTGTAATTTATTTTCCTTCAACTTAACAGTGGGTTTGGGCAACCGTTTCAGGGTGGGAGCTGCGGCAAAGACCATCACCTTTGTTTTACTCTCATTTACAGTTAATTTATTTATAGAAGACCAATGGGCAAACCGACCAAGAGCAGTATTCAAGCGCGCCTCAACCACCTTAAAATCATTTCCAGATACATACAAGACTGAATCATCAGCGTATAACATAGTTTTGTGATCGTCGTCATCCTGAATGCAGTCATTTACGTATAATAAAAAAAACAATGGACCCAAAATTGAGCCCTGGGGTACACCGCAAGATAAAGAGGCTTCCTTTGATTTAATATTATTGGCTATTGTAGATTGTTTTCTATTTTTTAGATAATTTTTTATTAAGTCCAAATTTTTGTTTTTTATTCCGTAATTTTCTAATTTTTTTTCCAGGATTAAATAGTTTACCGAATCAAAAGCTTTCTTGATATCAATGAAGGCAGCCATTGTAAAATTTCCTATATTTCTATTTAATAAAATGTCGTCGACAAAGTCCGAAATCGTATCTGTGGTAGATTTACCTTTCTGGTAGCCTCCCTGAAAGGGGGACAGAATTTTGTTTTCATCTAGATGTTTAGATATTGCGGTGTGCAATAGTCTTTCAAGAACCTTGCCAGGCACTGGCAACACACTAATGGGTCTGTAATTTGAGACATTAGTTTTCTCTCCAGATTTGGGTAGAGGGGTTACAATAGCTATTTTCCAGCAATCAGGTATTTTAGAAGTAAGAAAGCACAAGGAAATAATCTTTATAAACCTGGTTGGATTGGCAAGAACTACATCTTTAAATACACGTGTTGGTATATAATTAAGGGCAGATGACTTTGTACTGTCAAGTTCCTTTACACATTTCAATACATCATCATTATTTACAACAAAATCAGGCATGACATTTTCACAGACTTTTCCCATAAAGTACCAGGGGTCGGTATGCTTTTCGGCTAATTTGGAACCTATATTGGCAAAAAATGTATTTATATATTCAGCGGTATCCTTCACATCAATAGAGCCACCATTATCATCAAGTAAATTAATGCAAGTATTAGATGAACCAGACTTTGAGGGCACCATTTTACGTATATTTTTCCAGAACCTTTTACTATCTTTTACAGAATTAATGCATTCTTCCTTAAACCATTTGTCTCTAGCGTCCTCTCTTTCCCTATTGACAGTGTTTCTTAGATCCCGAGCATTGTGCCAATCAATAATGGAAGATGATTTCCTAGCAACATCAAGCAAATCATTTTTATCCCGTGTTCTTTCTAACAAATAATTAGACATCCAGGGGTCACTGTCTTCCTTAATTTTAAATTCACGAATAGGACAATTTACATTCAACAAATTAAATAAATGCATTTCAAAAATATTCCAACATAATTCTGGGTCTTCAGACATGTCAAATTCTGACCAGTCACAATCTTCTATTGCATTTGTGAATACAGTTGCATCATAATTACGATAAGACCTGCCAGTAAAATACCTGAAACCCTTTTTCACATTATCATGTTTCCTAATCATGTAAACCGGTAGGTGGTCAGAGAGGTGTATATTTAGTAGGCCACAGGAGAGAATATTATGACAGTTTGTAAAAATCAAGTCCAGACATGTATTATAGCCTGCAGTAGTGGTGACACTATTTATCAGTTGTACAAGATTAAAGTCGGCCAGAGTCTCATACAATAATATTTTTTCATTGTCATCTGTTAGCGCGTCGACATTATAGTCACCAATTGCCACGATATCATACGAGTCAATCTCATGTACCTGTAGCAGAAGGGCTTTAAAAGTATTGCAGAAATTTAATAAGACACCACTCGGTGGTCGATACACATTACATATTATGGTCTTCTTGCCTTTACCCTTTTGAACTAATAACCATTGTATCTCTATGTCCGGATTGCTACGATTTAGTATGCGAAATTTTTCTGAAGAACATGATAAGCTATCAGATATATGTGCAATTAAACCACCTCCCCTGTGTATGCTTACTCTATCATGTCTGTATATATTGTAATGTGACAGTTGGTAATCAAAGTTATCATCAGTATGGTTCAAGAAAGTTTCAGAAAATAATAACACGTCAATCCCATTGCCATCCAGTTCATCTCTTATACCAGCCTTCTTATTCCTAACACTCCTTGCATTTAAATGAACGATGGAAAAACCCCTATTAAATATATCAGCCGCGCCCCGAAAGGCCATGTGACAGATACCTTACAAGCCTAAGAGCATTATATACATTGGTGCTGCAACAGTAAATTATAATAATATGAAAAAAAATCAAAATCAAAATGTCCCTCCTAGGAGATGAGCCTCGACTCTTATGGTCACCCATCCCCTCGTGATTTATAGATCACTTTATAAGACCAGCCATAGAAGGCCAGAACCCAATCCCCTCCCCATACCTTGTATGAGGCTTCCAACATATTACAGTTCATAAACTCCAATAACTGTATTATGGTTAGATAGAATAGATGTTCACACGAAACATATCATATGTGTACATTAATCATTCATTTCATTAATGAAATCATATATCATATATCATATTACTTACATACATTGAGCATGAGTCTTACATAACCCGCTTGAATCCATGTTACATTGAATAGTAGGTGTACATACATTATAACAGAGTACCGGTAAGTATAGATCTAATCGAAAGTATGTGGGCGTGGCAGATTTTAGCGAGTTCCAAGAAATGCCACCAGGCGGCGCGCGGGTATTGCATTTACTTACATAGGCGTTCAGAGATGGCGCTACCGGTCTGGCAGGGGTTCGTTTTACAAGTTTACCTTAGTTTAACTAATAGGCCACACCTCTAGATAGCGATCACATTACAACATGATATTTTAATATTAATATTAAATCAGACCACATAGATAAATGCACTTATTGGTTGAAACCTAGTATGAGGTGTAGTAGATAGACTACTGTGCTGGGACAGCCTGGTTGATCGCTATGTCTCTGATCCTCATCAGCAACTTGCCGTGGAGGTTGGCGCCTTTGATGTTTGGTTCGACACACTTATTCTTCTGCCCGAGATGGAAACAACACCCCCATACTGGGTGAAAGCTGGCCTCATACAGATTGCCATCGGCTTGTGTGGACTTGAGATACTCCTTCATAGTAGGATCGTTGAATTTAATCACATTTAATCTATACAGAACCTGTTCAGCTTCCTTGGCCCATGCTTGGGAGTCCTTAATGTCCTTGCCAGCCAGCATCATCAGATATGGGCATGACAATGCCATAATTCGGTCTGCAATCGTCTTGTTACTTGCTCTCATCGCCTTGGTCCATTGGAATCCCTGCTCGACACATGAGAAGGTGTTACCGTCGTCAACAATTTTACATGGGTATAAGTTAGATAACTTATGATGGTTTGACTTGAACATCAGTCCATCTTGGGTGATAGCTTGCGTGGCTTCGTGCATATTCAGACCCTCAATAGGTATAGTGTTCAATCTGTGATGTGGGTAGACTTTATCATCAATGATGACCACTCGCTGGCGAAGCTTGGCGTTGTGACCCTTGTTTCTTGCAAGAAAAAACATACTTCTCAAGTCAAGGAAATTCCTATGTTCTTCTTCAGTGAGCTGGTCCCCAAGGGAGATGCCACCCAAAATTAATCCTTCATGTTTATGTATTTCCAGAGCAGATACTGATCTGTTAAAGAGATGTACTACAAGACAACCTCTAGGATAGCTCAGACAGAGACACTGTAGGAACACATGGAAACAGCTAATTGATGATCCCCATAATAAAGTTACCCCAGGGAGGATGGTTATATTAGTACAAATATAAGCCCTTTTTAAACATCTCATCTGATGCCCTTAATAGCCGGAGGATGGAGGGGCTTAATAAGTGCTACATATTAGTGACTTGAAATCACTGCTTTGTAGGGCTATCTAGCATATCATTTTATCACATAAATAAGCCTTTAATAATAAGTGCAGTTGGTGCCCTTAATAAGTGATGATTCAAAACGTTCATTAAGCACTATCTTGTAGCCCTTAATAGGACCTTAGTTGCAGGGCTTTTTAAGTACTGCAGATTAGGTGATTAATAAGGGCTGCATATGAAGTGCTTTGTAGGGCAAGCTAGCATATCATTATAGCGGGCTAGTAAGCACTACGGTGCAGGGCTTACTAGTCACTTACTAAGTGGTGGTGTGCCCACTGGGTAAAGACCTACTTTTATTTCATCACGTTATTCAAATGTATTACCAAAGCGAATTGGAACTGAGTAAAATTGAAATGCGACAAAAAGACTCATTTCAACCTGTAACAGGTGGACACAGTGTTTTATGTAACCTTGCACCTAGTCATGTATGTATATCAGTGATACAAATCACTGGACCACAAACTAGGAAAGGCTTTGGAGGTGTACAGGAGGTGTATATTGTACCAATCCCTTGTCACTTGGATTTAAAACACACCAATATGCAGGGAAATATATCAGTATAGCAGGTAGCTAGAACAGTAGATGAATGTGTAATGTATGAGTAGTATACAGTCAAATGTACAGTACAGTATACAGCTTGACCATTTGTCAGTGTGGTGGCTGCTCACCCATAAGACAAGCACCTCATAAGTATGGTACTTTTCCTCATGTTGTAATACAGTCTCGTGCCCCGACTGTACATTTACAGTCTGGGGGTTTCCTTATAGAGCTGTACCTACACTGGCCCTTATATACCCTGCTACTGTCTACCAGCACTCAGGAGAACATGGGTTCAAATCCCACTCTTGCTGAATTAGTACTAGTGTTAATATCTGCATAATGCACCCAGGTTGAAACAATGTACATATTCACTTATTCAACATGTAATACAACTATGGCAATAGAGGGGGAATTATGCTTCAAATGGTTCAAATGAATAATTGAAAAAAAACCGTTCTACCCAGTGTGCCATGGTGGGGTTTGAACCCACACTCCTCATTAAAAATTGGTCCAGGATTCCGGATCATTTTCCTTAGATATAAATTTGTCCAGGCGCAGTAATGGGCTTGGAGTGTTGGAGGCTGGTTGTAATAAGCCTATAAAAACTTAGCCAGTGAGCAGGTCACTGACCGCTCTTCCCTCGTGCTGAGAGCAGCTCATGTTAACACATTGTCAATTATTTCTAGTTTTAGTTTTAAAGTCTACATGTATCGTCAGTTTCAGTTAGGCCGCACCTATTATTGTTAGTTAATCTTCACAATGGCTTTATCTATTCTCAGCCTAGCTTGGTGTTATCATCCCGAATGTCTTGTTCCTCCCAAATCTATTGACACTGACTAACTGTACCAAATGAGATCTAGTCTGGTACCCTGGCTGCTAAATTACTTTTACAAGCTCAACATCATTCGTCTATATGACTCAGCCACCTAGGGAAATATGGATCGCATTCCCATTCACATGATACAAAAAGCTCACCCTATCGCTATGGTTTGCATTTCCAACCACCTGAGATTGAAAGCGGACTTAAGTATTATCCCGGTTCATGCACAGAGCAACAGCTAAACTGAATATAATGTTTCTAATTGAAATCACCAGAGGCTGGTGAGAACACGCTTATTATTATACCATTAAATAAACAATGATAGAATACTCCATATTTCATACATTTTCTATTGTTTTCTATTTCCCCCCAAGTAACTGACTAAGTAGGGATGTACAATATGATGAATGGGGTAATAATCACCTATTACTATGCAAGAAGCTGGGTACATTTATGTGTTCCATCATTTATTGTTGACACCCAGATGGACACCGTGTCACACATCAAACTGGGATATATCTGAGTGATGATGGATTGGTCTGTAGGCCCAACTCGTAGATAATTTATAAATCACGATAGCCAGATGCAATATGTTTCATAATGTTGCACGCACTATGCGTACTGTTTTCTTGCTCTACCAGAATGAGATTTGCATGAATGGGCAATAAGTCTTTAGATTCTAAGTATTTTGAAATGCCACTAAAGATGAGTATAGGAATTAAGATCGATCTCAAGCCCTGTGAAATAACCCATCACAATACTTGGAACCCGGTTTATCAATTCACAAATTGAAATATCCCAAATCGGTTACAACGTATAACTTTAGTGGGGAAATCTAAGAAATCATACCCTTACAGGAATTACGATGAACATTACTTTACCAGAGAAAACGCAGCATGTTATGCAATGACGTACCAGGTTATGGTCAACGTTGGAAGAAGTCCCAGTGTTAATCCTATGGATGTGCAATAAACAGAATGATAGAGCAGATATTTGCCAAGATCTATAAATACCATAACATTGTAGTATAGTATAAATGAGAAGCAGTAGAAGGCTGCAGCCTCTTACACATAGGCTTATACATCAACATTACAAGCACCCACCACTCCCCAAAGACCAGCCCCGAGAAACATATAATGGTGCATGGACGATAATAGATCTGGTTGCCGTACCAGCAGTGCCTAATACCTGCTAGTCCTCTCCAACACACTACAGACGTGTGATCTGTGATTACCCATTTGGTGGACCTTATGCCACAGTGAAGAGCAGCTCCCAATGCCCTACCCAAGATGGCAACCTGTGCCTTGTGTGTTCTATACAGTGTAATAGAGACTGACATAATTTTGTCACAAGGAAAGCTGTAAGCTTTAACTACAGAAGCCCTACGGCCTGTTACAACGGGACCAATCTCTCCCACCAAAGGACGCTGCAGGGGTGTGGGAAAGGTCACGTGATCACTGACAGAAGATCAAAGGCTGTGGGTGATGTCACCGCCTCACTCTGGAAGGGAAGGGTCTAATCATGATACCCCTTGGTACAGTAACTAAGGATTCTGTGTGCGCCGCCATCTTGTTTCCTAATGTTCTGATTTGACACCATGCATTCATTTTAAACGGCCTCCGTAACAACAAGCAATGACATCAATCTGTTTGGAACAGCAGATACGCCGCATGAGCACAGGGCAATTTAGTAATTAATCTGGTTGGTAATACTTTTACTTAAATTCTTTTGAAAATATTACAGCTTCGTGTCACACCCACAGACCAGCCACTCCCATAATATCATACCCCTATAGATGTTTTAGTAACCCTGGCCACCTGTTACCTTCCCTCATACCATCCTCAGGTACTGTTTGCTCCCTTTGTACCTTAATGGGAGCTAGGGCCGGCATGGTAATCTGTAAAAATAGATCTGTTATGTGTGCTTAGTTTTTGGCACTAATGTATTTTCAGAGCATGTGTCTGGGTCTATTCTCATGTCGTTATGTTCCTCACGGTTTCCTTGCTTACTCATGTTTCAACCACCTTATAATGCTTCAAGCCATTTTTCTCTGCGTAGCCCACATACATGGGGAAACTTCTATGTGATTAGATTTACAGGGAGAATACCTTATAATAGGCGGAGGAAGCACTGACTTTTATTTCTCCAGAAATTTTTGTCATAGATACATCAGTTCATTACCACATACAAAATACATGATCACAACGAAACTAGGGATTTTAAACTGTATGTGAGCATTGTATCGTAACAGAGAATGCAATAGCAAAGAAGGGGCGCAGAGGAATTTTGTCTTATCTAATTAGCCACACTCTCTTATACACAACATAATTGTGGATATTATCATTAAACGTGGATCACATAATTATATTTGCGGATTACCACACATACACCAATATCCATTTTCTACAGCTGTGTCTAGTGAAGGCTACATCAAACTCAGCCGGTCTGGCGTATTGTGCCCCCTACTTCCAGAAATGAATGGCTACAATAATTTAATCAGTTGCACAAGATCTAGATAGAGAACTAAAGTGGCAAGATGCTTTCCAGTTAACCTCATTCCCATTCACTACAGGGTTGTAGACGGCGGGGTGTGATAAAACAATAATTATTCTAAATTCTTGCTGAGTCACAGGAGAAGAAAGGAAAAGTTATTCACTCCAAGGAAACTTCTACCCAGTGACTTGGTCTATACAGGACCAAGTTTTATTATATAAGTGTTATTGTTTTTCTTCCTGTGAAGGAAAGGGTTCCCCGAGAAGATCCTCCACACACCTAATTTGCGTGGGAGGAGGGGAACCTTTCTATTCTGAGTTTTGGAATATATTTAAATACCTGAAAATGGATTACTGGGACTTAATCATATAGGAGTGCACCTACAGCACAAATGCGATTAGTACCTTGATGTATTGGAACTGCATAAAACTCAGAAATAAAGATAAATGTTTGTAAAAAATGTGATGCATAGAACCTTCTGATGCATCTTACATGTACGTTCCACTACTGCTGGTATGTAAAGGCAAGTCAATATCAATGCCATCCTGTGATAGCTGTTGCATATTATATTCCACGTCATCAGATGGACAGTCGAGGGAAAAAGGGTCCTCCAAGGTAAAAACTCAATAATAAAATTGAGGTAATAAGCTTTCCAATGATATCTTTTATTAGCAGGTACCACCTCTAGTTTTGGAGTACTGGCTCTCTGAATATGTGTGGTCACTGTCCAATCTTAAATGCCAATAAGCTCTATCATACTTTGTTTAAGAGATATTCTAATTAGCATATTTATGGTAATTACCAAATATCCAAATTTCTTTAAACATTTGGTCACAACTTTTGATCTAAAAATGGTATTTATATTTCGTTTTCAGCATAGAAATCGTTGTGGGGCCCTCTACCAATCAATTTTCAGAATTTTTCGATTTTGGATGACAAACATGTTACCATGGCAACCAACATGTGAAACAACACCAATTTAGGCCGTAAATCGTTCTTTTCACATTCCAAATATGGAAGGTTTTCATCATAAATGGAACTTTCGAAAGTAGCCTATTGTGTTCTACATCAAAAAGTACTCTTGAACATTTTTTGTTATATTTTGATCCTGTTTAGCTATATGGAGCCCCCTGGTGACCAAAGCTGGTACTAAAAATCCCGCACGGAGGTCCCTTTTCCCTTGTTGATCCACAGTCAACCCATCACATTTGGATGGAAACAAATACATCTTTCACAAATCATACATCAAAATAAACACATCGAAAACTTTCTTGAAAAAAAAGAGGAAGAAAAGTGTATTGTCATTCACTTGTCAAACCGCGTTGGCCGCACTGTACGAAGTGGGCCCAGATTTAACTTGCTTGCCTTTGTCAATGTCATCACCAAAAGACGACTACGTGATAACACTTCCTTAATCTGAAATGTCAACTTGTGCCTATAAGTAATACAAAACTGATGGAAGACCTCATAATCTCTCATAATGTTTTGCTTTGTCTTGATCTCAACTTGGTACGAGAGTCCAAAGAGTAGAAAATTACCTAGTTATAAGCAAGAAGCATGCGTTCCATCAACATTCTGGTGATGCCCAGATGGGCCTATAAAGAACATCACAAGGCATATCAAACTATATGTATCTGTGATGATGGATGAGCCTATACATAAACGAATCATAATAAAAGGATGCAGCACCCTATGTCGCTTGATAGGATATCACCATTCAGAAGACAGATCAGTGTATATGTATATATATTTTTTTTTATGAGGAGGTGTTAAGTCCTGGATGTTCTAAACGTCTATTCAGGACCAGGAGCACCCTATGTATTTGATACGTTGGCTATGGTTGTTATGCATTAAGCAGTGGTTGAATAATAGTGTCCATGCTCTCGTGGTATTTCTTATGCTCTCAGAAGTTGCCCCTTTACCTTGAGAAGAGTAGATCAATATTAAAGGCATGCTCTAGATCTTTTGTCTCAGCACCTCTGCAATATACCAATAGTTTCAAAGGAGCACTAGCCGTGTTGAAATATCCTGAAGCACTACAAATTGATCTTGTACCGATGTATTACACTGAGGAACATTTCTGCACTTTAGGAGAGCAACTGGTATAAAACCAACTGATCTTGGTCAATTCAAGGGTGTTAATGAAATTGCTTGGTTACTTCTCATTTCTGAGTTATTTGACATTTTAGATGCATAAAATGCCATAAGACACCCGATACCAGTGAAAAGTTTGACAGGAAGCTTAAACTTTCCATCATTAAAATCATATATTCTGGGTAAAACATGTAGCCACTGAGAAGCTATTCTTTGCCTATGAAATAATGTTTTTTAACTTGAGATTCAGTGATATCAGATAGCGGTTCAATAAGAACATCACAGACGTCATCATATATAATGAATATTTTCCTGTTGGGTTTCCCTTGCATTGACATGCTAAATAATCATCATAGCAACATTGTGTCACCCTAAAATAAGAATAGAATATGCTTTGCCCTGTATATAACTCAGTAATGGTACATAAAATATAAAATAATGCATGAATTGGTATGTACACATAATGGATATTTCTAAAATCAGAGAAAACAAGAACTTTTACTGTTATCCCTGTTATCAGTGACCTAGACCAAAGTGAATTTCAGTGGTTTCATTCCAGTTGCTTTTTGGCCGTTCCTCAGTGCTAGCGCCTGTTTTGGGGGTAAACATCCAATTGAATTGAAGAGTGCCCCGAGTCATATTATTTTGCTGTAGTAGTCCCCCACTACAATCATTCAGAACCCTACATATCCTAATACTAACCTTATACATACGTAAGTAGCAGTGGATTGGTACTAATGCCCCTTTACTCCTTATCGGTTGGCTCACATACCCGGCCATGGTAATTTGTAGTCAGTGCTGTCTCTCTCCCCAACCGTCGAAGAAGGCAGTTGTAGACTGGGGATCTATCTCGAAAGAAGAAACAAACTCCAAGGTGAATATCATTCATCCAAATGCATGCCATTCAAGCAGCTCCCATCTATACAATGTAGTAGCAACCCTATTGTCTAGGTGCCCTCTCCCTAGATGTAGTAGAACACATGCTGAATAGTAAAAGGATGTATGGGGCTGCAGTCTATAACACACCCAAAGCACTAACACCCCCAGAACTGGAAACATTTGACCCTGTCAGCAAACTAATGGGGTGTCTTTTTTTTGTATTAGCGAGCCTTAATCCCTCATAATCCCTCTCCAACAGACACAAGGGACACAATAACATGTTTGGTGCACCCGATGCCTTGTTGGAAATCGCAGAGCCGAATTGCAAAAAATATACTTTTATGATTTCATCACATGTTTTGTTCTTACACAGCCTTCAGTTTCTCTAGAGTCACCTCATATAACTATGTTTATTATGTATGTACATTAAATGACTATAGATGCAATTTTTAATGTTATACAGGCATCATAATGTACTGGATGAAATAATGATTGCTATGGAAACAGGAAACATGCATTTCCCTAATGCTTGAATTTCCAGGCAAATAGTAATTACAGAAATAGAAAAAATGTATAATACTCATGATAACAGCAAGATTTCCAATGAGACCCTTTGGACAATTTCATCATATTGCATGCAACATGTACTGGGAATAGGAACCTTAGTGCACACTGCACAGATCGTGCCACATATTTGATTGCCACAATATTAAGGGTTGAACATGCAAATGCATAGTGAAAAATTAGCATCATGAGAAGATGCCATTTGCTGAAGCTAAAACACTCGCATATTTTACCAATCATATAATAATGATGACAAGTAAAAAGTGAACACTCTCCGCTAGAAATATAATGTGCACGCGAGAATTACAGCAACCATCTGACGTTCCATGTTTAATGTAGTATCAGTTGAATCATGAAGCTTGAAACTTTAAATTGCTGCCAGAAAATTCACCATACCATTTAAGGCATTGCTTGGGATGCGCAGTATATGACTGCCATCACAAATTCCACCTAATCTATGTATTAGGACATAAATAGACCTAATAATTACAAGTGGGCATAATCCAGCACTACTTGATTATTGTTATCGGTATTTATTTAGATATATTATCAGCTAACTGAGTGAGCAAATAAAACCCATTCTAGCAAAAAGAAAATACATATTAATTGCTAATAGTCTCCACTCAATAGGTGCCTTCGATTTCAAAATGCACTTTGGCTGTGGGATCTGCCAAACTAACCTATAACAAGATTGGTTCACCTTTTTTGCCACAAGGTCGGGCTACAGCAGGGTTTAATCGCAGAGATAGTGCAGTCTGCTACAATAAGACTAAATCTGCCCGTTAGAGAGGCGTATGTTTGGGGGAAGGGTCAGATAACCGCAGCAGCAAGATCAAAGGCTCTTAGTGACGTCACATCTCCGCTATAGATAGTTGTTAGGCACCCTGGGCTGTGGCAAAGGGATAAAAGGGGTCTATCATGATACCCCTCTGTAGAATAAAGGATAGTGGAAAGGAAACCATTTTGGGCCCTTGAACCTGAGGCAAACCGTGTCAGGTTGTAGTTGTTGGGGCAACCTGCAGATCTAATAGTAATATAACAAACACGGCTCTTTGACACCTTGACCTTGTAATAGCCCATCCTACAAACCCCACTTCTGTGCTACAAACTATCCTAGACTGTAACACATATAAATGGGTTTAAGCATAAAAAGGTAATATGCTTTGTTACGAAAAAAATAGGTAAAACATGTACAGGTCCTCCATCGGCAGTATTAATTTATTTGCCACAGAAAATGACCTTGACCTTGACCTTGAGGATGGTGCGTCACGAGAGATAGATGTATTCGCATCGGCTATGAACAAAATCGGGTATTACTTCGGTTTGATTTATATTGTTACAATACACTAAGCAACAAACTTGTCAAACAAAGTAAAGTATCCAAGATGAGTTCCAACGGAAAACTGGCAATAAAGAGAGAAGACATTCATCAATCAATGAGAAGATTGCTACACTGACAAAAGAAAATGACAAATTGCACATAGCTCAACTAAATCATGGGTTTTCATGTAATATAACGTGCAACAGAGGAAGATGGATATTCTGGAGATTAGGATCTTTTCTCTGGAGGCTGATCATAAAAAAGAACCTTGTTACATCCGTTACAAACATACCGACCGTGCATGTATTCCGTTACAGATGTGCATATCGAGCACTTTGTCTCGATACAAATTTTGGTAACAGTGCAATCCTTGCATTTGTTCCGATACGAATTTTGGGAGCAGTGCAGATTGAGCACAATGTGGTAAGATTTGTAATGGAACAGTGTAATTTGTTCCATTACGAATTTGGGCATCCATAATGGAACATGTAAGATGTTCCATTATGAATTTTAATATTCTGTCCTTGTGCATGTGATGACTTTTAGGCAAATTGAACTCCATACAGATGGCCAACGTCGACACACGGCGCTACGCCACTCTCTAGGGGATTCCTCATGGCTGCCACACACCCAGGGCTGCTCAGCAGGTGATCAGCAGGACTCATAAGGGCTAGATGATAAGCCATGAAAACCAGAGTAATCAAGACAAGGCTGGTCTGAACGATAGCCTTATCCAACTAACCGTATCACCGACTAACCCAAGTAGAGACCTAATCAACTTTCATTAATTTGCACCATAATGTTAAATAGTAAATAAGGGGTTTCTTGATTATTTTGTATCCAGCAACAATTCCTTTTACCACAATACTCACCATATATCAATTGCATTATTTGGCTCCGTTTGATGACGTTACCTAGTTTTATAGTGCATTCAAAGCCCATAGATCTCAGCACCATTTTCATTGGCAATCTAGGTTAATGCATGCTGAAAGAGGGATTGTGCAACTGACGCCCGCCCCTTGTCTCAGGGGATCCCATTACCCCCCCCCTCACAGGCTGTAACTGAGTCCTGCTGCCATTGCATTATGTATGTATAGTGTATGTAAAGGTCTGACACTCCTAGTCCCCGGTCATCTATCCACTTAAGGCGGCACCACTATACATGGGATTGTAGGTAGACCGTGGCACCATCTAGTAGCCTGTGCCCCCACTCGAGTAGCAGTGTGGAAATCAGGTCGGATATGAATGTAGATCTGCCTTTAAACAACAAGAGAACAAGACTATTTTTACAGTGCATCAGCCTTATGCTTTCAGTTTCCTTTTCATATACAGTGGGTCTCGAACACTTGCTACCTCAGATCCCTCGCTTCCCATAAGAGTAGCCCTTGCAGCTGCTCTTACATATTATGTTCCATTTTATTTGGGCTCTCTGGTAATTTGCTTCTTCAGACATTTTTTCTTGGGTTTTTCGAATCTGAGGAAGTGAGGGATCGACTTAAATGCAGTGCAGTCTCAGATTATTCCCTACTTAGATACTGGATTTATTTGTACAAGCAAACTATATGTCTCTGGTTCAAGTTAGACATTACCACATGCCAGGCTGCAAAATGAAGGTGGTCGGACTGTGTGATGGTGTTGGTATGGGTGGGTGAGGTGTAGACTACTGGTACATTTATCTATGAGTTATCCCGACTACCCGGCCATACATATTTTCCCAAGGGAATGGGCCCCTCTAAAAATGTACTGATTTAATTAAAAAGCAAATGGTGGGGTACTTCTTTTTCCTTCTCTCATGAATCCAATAAATGATAATGATAATAATAACGAGAAGTGTGTGGTATAAATAAATATAGGCTTATAAAGCTAAGTGTATTCCTACATGAACGAAATGACTGCTAAATTGCTGACTTCATTGAAATCGTCAAAATGGCCCAGATTGACTATCCTTGAAACGTTTTTTTTTGTCCTCATAAGAATTATATAGAATTTGAATTTGTATCACTTAGTTAATAATGAGCATCTTTCCAAGAAAGATTTGCTAAAATGGTCAAAGTTTGTAGTTAAAACCTCCTCTCAAAGTCCAATTTCAAGTACAACATTGAATATAATAAGATCATTCCAACCTGATGGAGCACCCGTCACATTCAATAACTGTTGTCATAATGAAATGCAAGAATTTCAACAATCAAAAACGGATCGCACAGGGCACAAAAGTAATTATGACAAAAAGAGGAGTCACAAATCACAGTTTGTTATGGGCTCCACATGTTCAGTTCTCACAATTGGAGACAAACTAATGGGTGTTTCCAGCTTCAGGAGGATCCTTTCATCATAAATTTACTCAAGTCATCACTGTCCTGCCAAACCTCCTCTATCAACTTGTAAGACTGAACAGTGTCTTGCCATATAAGAGCTCTGAAGCCATCGCCGAGTGAGGAGATAGTGGGGTGGCCCATAGTATATATACTGTGGTCTTTGTCATAATTATTTGGCCATTTCCCCCTTCATCTTAGGGCACTCTCCCTCCTAGTCAAACTCTTCATTGCAAATTCAGTAAATTCACTAAGATGATATAAAAGATCAAGTTCATTAGGTTTATCAGAAGCAAATTATTAATGAATGAACCTTATTCAGATAGCAATTTATAGGAAATAATGGAAATACTAGATTTAGTTTAAATGAAAATCATGCAAGTTCTATTGGAGACAGGGTTCTAACACCAAGTAGAGCATCCTCTTCAGTGCAATGAGGTCAAGCCATTGATCTTACAGTCTCAGGCCTCGACTCTATAAGCTATTATAGTAGAGTCTGGGCAAACTCACATCAAAAATTGTTTTGCTAACTTCTCTTCATGAGTTCACCAATGAAATCCTGTACACCAAATCCTGTGCACAGTCTGGCAGGAAGTAACAATCTTAATATAGCAGTTCCACCAGTCCCATTTGGAGCCCTTGTGGCGGAAAAGGGTACTGGTTGATCGAGTCTGTTGATCTTACTGTACCTAGTGAGAAGACTCTTGATACATCTAGCATGACCATATTGATTAAGTATCCCTCCTTCAGAGCAGTGTTTTTGTAAACCAGTATTTTGCATGTAGAATTACTGAGATTACCTGAGTTTAGCACCAGTTTGAATGACGTTATACTTATGAGCAGTTCCCAGCAGGAAAGCAATAAGGTTATAAATGTAGAACAATACGGTTATAAATGTAAGAGAGACAGGACAACATAAGCTGATCCTAGAATTATCGTGATCATATATATATAATATATGCATGGAGCAGCATGTAATCAATGCTGTATAACATAATATAGGCTTGGATCTTCTATGAGATATGGTGATAGAAATTAGCTAGTTATGTGGCAGTCAGCATCGAAAGCAACGAGTCAAATGATCTTTTGTATAGTGCTACATAGATGACGACATTTCCCATCCTTAAGATGCAGCACACATAATCTTGATCTGTCTATAAAAAGCCAACATTCCATTTGAGTTGGTCTATGATTTGGAGTAATAAAACATTCACCACTGGATCGGTGGGTGTTTTAACACCAATGCTACTTTATAACCCCAGCTAGGCGTCGATTGCCATACATTTATGATTGGTGTCAGCAACAGGAGGTTTTAATGGACATCAATACCCCGATCTAGTCGTGCAAAGTGCCAGGGCAGAAATAGGTGTGAGGGAGGAGTGGAGGTTAGAGGTTAATGCACCAGAGCGACGTCTGGTGAGCCGAAAGTGGTTCTTTAAATGTGACCCTGTGCCTGTTTGTCGGCGTGAAGGCAACAGTTGAGAAATCATCCGAGCCTACCATAGAACTTAGAGAAAATCAAGTTACAGTAAGCGTACCATATTGTCCACATTCATCTTTTTTTTGAAGCATTTATCTTTATTATCTGAGTATTCTTTAAGGACAGTGTAACATCGAAATATTAATCACATTTGTGCTGTGGTTGCACTCCTATATGGTCATCAGTATCCCTCGAATTAAGAATGTAGTAATATAATATGTTCCAATAAACTCAGAAATTAGAAAGGCTCCCCTCCTCCCACGCAAATTAGGTGTGTGGTGGATTTTCATGGGGAACCCTTTCCTATCTTTAGGAAATATCATTGGCGAAATTATAAATGGTCCAGTCCTGTTTAGACTGGGACCATTCATGTTTCAAATCCTTAATAAACACTTAAATGTATAAGGCAATGTTCCTTCTATAAAAATAATATGGTTTTGCACATTCATTTTAATGAATAATAACAGGTACCTCAACAGCCAACCATACCTTTCTATCGTTTTTGAAACTTGAGTGGGTGGGTAAGAGGCGTACATTCGGGGATAGTGCATTCCAGCACATTGAGCCAAAATGCTCTACAGAACGAGAATATACATCACAATGGGGAATATCTCTAAATAAAACCGGGCCCTGATGTGCTCTTGTCAGCAGGTTTCTATTCACTAGATACTGGGCTGTTTGTGCCCTTTTGTACATGAAGTTTGCCAAATGTGCTGCTTGTCTACTTGCAAGTAAGGGACATTTTGATTTTGAGTGAACCCAATTGGTGTCGGTAAGGTGATCAACCTTTAAACACATTTTGAGACACTTATTTTGGGCATACTGAAGGTCTTTCAGTATGTATTGGGCAGCTGAACAGAAAAGCTGGTCTCCATAGTCAAAGTAGGGTCATATTTTCGACCAGTATATTTTAAACGCTACTCTTGAATATGATATCTACACCTTAAATCTACCCCAAGGTTCTATCTTTTCTACAGTATACCAACAGTAGATTATACTGTTCTAGTAAACTGAAACTGCAGTGCACTGCTAGAAGTAAGTACTGTTCCTGTACAGTAAATATTGCAGGCAACTTTGGTTCCACAATATTTTGCTGTAGATCTACAGCAAGTCAGCTTGTGTGTGTTCACAACAATAGCAATGTACAGTGCCAGCTAAATTGTCTGTTACTGTACAGCAGAATTAATTGTAAGTCCAACTCTGAGGTCTGGTGTTCGCTTCTTAGTGCTGATGATATTTTCAACCCTTTCACTGCCAGATTTCTCCATATTTGCCAAAAGTTTGAGAAATTATAAATATCAAAATTTGAAATGAGGTGTTGTGATTGGTACCTTCTTTGTTAACGCTAATGGAATATTGGACCTTTAGCAAACTCGACGTGCCTCATTAAACACAGACCTAGAAATGCTAAATATATAGGCTACATCTGCCTTTAATGGGATACATCGTCATTGCTAAAGGTTCTTTTTAGGGACTGAGGAGAATATGGGATATAAGCTACAGTAAGAACTATCGTAACGCCATTCTCTGCAATGTAACACAATGTTTCACAAGAAGACACTGGCATAGTGAGACGAATATAAATGCTGCGGAAACTGCACTTTTAAGTTGTATGAGTTGCCATCCAACCTGTGCCTTCTCTTCCTGCGGTGCCCATATGAGACCAGTAATACATCACCATGGTAACCCACAGGTTTTACATGAAGATTGATGTGACTAGACCAGATCCATTTGCAATCCTACACACTATATTCCTCCCCACAGTAATCAGAGGATTTTATATACCTTGTTAGTTCAAGTGTGACTAATGAGGTCAGGAAGTTTTGTGTATAAATATGAAATTTGAACATAAATGTATTATCAGTGTGAATGCACAGCTTTAGCCCCAGTTTTCCTTGTAAACGTGATAATTTGATGTTTAAGTATAAACCCAGATATGCCGGAGGGCCTTATCAAGAGAATTGTCCTTCAGGGAGAATCTCCTGAGCTTTCTAAATCTGAAAGATTGTTGTCTATACTCCAATTATTAGTGAAACCATGAAGGATCAATGTTAACGTTATTGCCTGAAAAATCAGTACCCTCTATTTGCATAGAGACAGTATAGACCAAATTATGACGTCTTATATGTGACGTCCTGATGTCACAATTAGGCTATATCCTGGACTATTTGAATTGCAATATTTTATAACTATTTGGAGCAATACAGAAACTTGAAATAAATTTCAACTAATAAATATACTTAAGATTAATTGAAACTTTTGTATATGACTGCCATATGAAAGGGGTTAATTTTCGTTACCATGGCAACCAAAATCAACAAAAAATGCTATTTCGGAATGCTTTGTTGCCATGGAAACAGGGATTTTCCCCCAAAAGGCCTCAAAAACCACCAAATATGCTAATTTTATCATGTTCTGTATGAAAAATCCACAATGTCTAGGGAAGTGTACATAGAGACACATGATTTAGATCACCGAAAATTCTAGGTTTCATAGATCAAACTCCAAAAAGAAAAAGACTTTTCATGAACTTTCCAGAAAATGGTGACAAATAGAAATGCATGAAAACTTACCAAAAGAGTCCTTTTAAAAGGACGGTAGGCATATCTGGGTTAATGCCAAATTTGTTCTTTACTTTAGTTAGGTGTGGTCTTAATGTCAGTTCACTATCCAATTCTATTCCTAGATATGAGTAGGTGTGACAGTGGGATAGGACCTGCCCACATAGGGTTAAGACATGATCGGCAAGCCGGTCAATTTTACAAGCAGTGCCGAAGTACATAATAGTATATCATAGTTTGTGACAGCTATATTCTGTTACTTTGTCTCCTAGGTGACTATCAAGCGCTACACTAGATGTTAGGGATTAAAGCAGCAAAATTATGGGAAAATATGAAAAGCTTCTAAGATAGGAGCTAGTTGTGACAAACTAAAATCACAGAACAAATAAGGCATATTTTGACAGGCCTTCTCTGTCGTATGAATTAGTTTCATACTTCTTCCCAAGCAGACACTGCAAGTCCTCAACTAGGTTAAAGAAATGACACCTTGATATCAGGTTGATGCCTACTTATGCCTCATAATATTATAAGCTCCGAGTTATCAAATATCAACATATAGGTTAAGTTATCATATCCGTGAAGGGCCACTTCCATTATCAAAACGTCTGTATTACTATGTACTGACACTGATACCTTGCTAAGTATTACATTGGCATAGATAAGGCAGCTTTTGCCAGACCTAGTCTTAGTAATGGCCACTGTCCACTGATCTCAATTCAGCCGAAGGTATGTAGGAAATGTATGAGCTGAATCAGCCGCAGTTCCCCAGTGGATGGTGACCATCAATGAGACTGGGCACATAGCTTTACCTAAAATCCTCTGAACGAAATAACCTACACGTAAAGCCTCTGCTTTGACGCTTCATTATATTGGTAAGTCTCAATTTGGCATTCGGTAAAGTGAAACTGATGTTAGCTGGTTAGGTTGAAAACAGTGCAGATCAGTGAGAACAAGGACTTTCATGTTTGACATTGGCAACAGGAGGATATACACCTTTGCCAAGATATTTTCATCTATGAATGACACCTCATAACTGTGTTGATTCCAGGGTTACCGCTGACATACAAGAAGGTGTATGTTAATCTGATTGGGAAGTGACATGCCCAAGAGGATCCCGACAGGTGATGTGTGGTAGGTTTCTCACATCATGCACTGGCTGACACCTTGACTGTATACATCAAAAGTCCATATGACTGCTGGTCATGAGTCATGGTCTTTGTGTGTCTTGATAGAAGGATCAAACAGCAGCAGATTGATCTGCACACGATGTAAAGCAAGACGTTGCTTTAAATGGGGAATCAAAAGCTCTGTGGAAAGCAGGCATTATCAAATTCGAATCCTAGCATATTGAGTTGAGAGGTTGTTGGTACGACTTATAAAATGGATATATATGCGGATGCATACTGACATTAAACGTTTGAATCAGAAAATGTATGTTGATAATCAATCAGCGTAGATCTATACATTTGGAATTGACAATGTGAAAAATAACTTTGCTTCTAGTATCATTAAAGATAGGTATGTGACATGTACTGGGAAAAGGAACCTTAGTATACCCGGCGTTAAGGGCCCTTTTCGCAGATCGTGTCACATATAAACAATATCAAGGAGTTAAAAGTTGTTAACACTTTCAGAAGACATCATTTCATCTCGTCATCTTAGTCTTGCTGCCAATGCTGCTACTTTATACTTGTAAAGCTTGTCTAAAAGCTTTCATGATATGAATCTATAGTATTTACATTCCCCTACCCTTGAAACAGCAGTCATCTCTTGATAAGAGCTACCGGACATAATTAGCTTTGAAATTGATTTTCAATGTAAATGCTTCACAGGATTAATATTGTACCAAGCACCTCATGCTTCGGCAAACTAATTACCTACAAAGGGCAAAACATTGATGAGCAATATCGATCATGCTGATGAAGTTAAGAAAGGATTTTATCATTTTTGATAATAACGATCTGATAAGGTTGTATGCAAAACATAAAGTTGATTAGTGGCCGACTTTCCAGCAGCTTTATCAAATTAAGCAACTCCGACCCTTCCTTTATGTACAGGCATTTAAGCGGTTTTACACTCTATGACCAATCACACACCTGTGGTTTGCTTAAAAATTGTTTGACCCTGAATTTATCATGGTAGCAATGCACCCTATTTTTATTGTGATTTAAGCTATATTTAAAACAGAAATAAAAATACATGTCAAATATTATTGTTTTTGAGATGGAAAATGGTTTTGCCCAGTTTTTCACTGTTTCATCAACATTAAATCTGATACTTCTTTGAAAGAACTAAAATGTGTAACTTATTTCTACTTAATACATAGATTTCTTTTGTAGATTTTACAATTTGATAATACTGTCCAATTTAAACATCTAAACGCTAAATCAAAATGTCGTGTGATGTGACCATTTAAAGAAGTTGTGTATAGTCAAATACTTTGTTTTGGTGTCACATCCTAGCCAATAATCTTAGCTATTCTCTCAGAGGCTGACAATAGGCATGGTCTGCCTTTTAATACAAAGAATTAGTTATTAGAAACGCACTACCAGGAATCAACAGTAGATTATGGGAAACCAGGGAAAACGGTCTTAGTATACCCTGTACTAATCGCATCTCTGCCAGTTAGATTACGTCACATTCTACATTTGCCTGCGCTTTAAATGTTTAGAGTTTGTGCAACCTCTGAAGCTTGTGTGAGTGTAAACCCTAGGCAGCATCACAACATATTGCTGCATGGTTATTCACTTTGGGGTTTTTAATTAGCTTTGTGCTCATTGCTAAGCGCCTACAGCGCATACTCAGAAAAGTCAGCGTCATTGTCGATAGAACCACCAGAACCGGAATGGTTCTGCCTGACTTTCATGTGAGAGTGGTTCTAGCGACAATGACGCTAACTTTTCTGAGTGTGCGATGGTATTAGAAAACAGAAAGTTTTAATGGTCTTTAATACCCTGTCCTAGTTGTGCTATGTGCCAGGGCACGATTACGTTTGACGTTGAGGTTAATGCACTAGAATGACATTAAATTTTGATCATCAGATTAAAGTGGTTTCTTAAACTATAATTATTATGACCTGTTTGGTATCATAAGAGGGCGGGCTTTAATTTGATGGATATTTTGAAACCTGCACTCATACACAATTGCTGCTGTAAGTGTTTGCCGTATGGGCACTATGTTATTCTTTTTTTCAACCTTTTCGATATTATATATTTTAGCTAGATATCTAATGCTTGTTACATCTTCTTGACTTTGCATTTTTGTATTTCTGACACTGCTCATTGGTCAGATACAGTTAGAAATGGTAAGAACAGAGACTCACCTCGGTCATTGGCATATTGATGAGATGATTTGCCAAAAGACATTGACCCTGTTAAGGGGTGTCTCTCATAGGGCAATGTCCTTGTGAAAGCTGACTAGAAGGTGAGTGATAATCTGATTGGAAGGTGGGATGCCCAAAAGGAGGCTAATAGGTGTTGTGGGGCAAGACATTGCAATAAAACATGGCTGTAATGCAAGCCATTGAAAACAACCAACTATTGGCCTGAGAACCCTTATTCACCCTTCAAAAGTGATAACATATCTTTACATGTTTACTTTCGTGAACTTAATATGGGAACCTGAAGACTGAAGAATACTTTATGGATTCCTATGACATTTTTAGGTTTTCATATGAGCACTAAGGCATCTTAGTTGGACAATCTCAGTAACTAGGCCCCTTTCCCAATATACATTTTAATAAGTCCACTATACACTACCATTTATATCACTCTGCCATCTACTCTACACCACATAACTTAACAAGATTTGGCAGTCACCGAGTTTTTTTACAAATTAATAAGAGTTTTGTAATGGATAAAGCAAAAGGTGTTAAAAATATTTTCTTAAGCACTGCATTACACAATGATAACTACACATTCTCAAATTGTTACTCTACAGCACTACCCATGATCAGTTTGTCCCAACTGTGCTAAGGATATAAAGGTAGCCAGAAAAAGACATTTTCGTCTGTCACATTAGCAAAATATGTCAGATCTTACCAGTGGATATTGACCCTAGTCTAGTTGCTGCTGTCAGGGTTGGTGTCAGTAGCAAATGCCATAGTGACGGTTAATCTGTTAGCCTATAACAAATCTGTAACTGGGTATTTTTATCACATAACTCACCATGTGCCCTGCTGACTTCAGGTAGGTTAATAAAAGGGAACGTGACCTGCTGGTCCTGGGAGCATGTATGTGTATTAGAGAGAGATAATACTGGGAAGTGGCATGGGGAAGAGGTTAAATGGAAGGAGGGGGTGAGGGGAGTGAAGGTGAAAGGAAGCCAAAGGGAAAATAGCCATGACAAATAGTATATGTATTTACATTTGCTTTATCACAGCAGCAAGTGATAGCTCTCAATACATCCACGTTCCCACTACCAACATGGACTGTAAGAGCAGCCCTTGTGAAGTTGCTGTCAGTGGTTGTAAAGAACCTGTAATAGCTCCCAATGGACAACCTGTGGAGCCTGACCGGTCCTCCTTAAATGTAGAGCAGGTTGGAACATGTGAGCAGTAAAGGGTTCCAAACGTGGTACAAAAAGAAGTCAGAGGTCAGTTGCTTAAAGCTCTCTTGACATTATTTTTCCATCGCATCTTTTCCAAAGAATATTACAGAGAAAATTCATTTGTTAAATTAAAGTTAATGTAATTAGGACGTTGCAGTCATGTTGTAGGTTAGTACATCAGTTGACATATTCCCTTACTGCTGAATGAAGACAGCTATGTACATGCTTTGTCTCATTTAGCAATCATTCACATAATCATTCTTATTATATAATTATTTTGGTTTAAACTACTACAGGGCTTCCATGGAACTTGGTTTTCACAATATCCATGGTTTTTCTTTTTCACATACAAGTGAAACACAAGGTTGGGTAGGGAATCAATTCCCAAGTGTTCAAATTGCCACCAGCTGCAGCCACTGTATTAGAGGCTCTCACCATGGGGTATTGATCTCATGTCCTGCCCTGATCTCATTCCTGACTTCCTTATATAAATGCTCACAAAGCTTTATTTACCTTGAACTGACTCTTGCAGTCCCTCCCGAACTATAATCACACTCTATTGACCATTCATATTAGTTTGGGAATTTAACCAGGGCCGGGGTACTATTGCAGGGTAGTTGCTTCTATGTAATACTGTCTGATAATCTATAAGAAGTTTGCTAAAATGTCACTTTTAACTTATAAAGCTTGTAACCCTATCCCTGCCACTTCTACATATTGTATTCACAAGCCAGCTACACTAGACCTGACAGTTTTTGCCATGGCAACTCACATGGTGAGCGTATATATTTAACAATAGAGGCTATAACAGACTACAGCCCTGAGGTATATATGAGCTGATTCTCAGTATATGTCCTTATAAGGAGAAACGTGTTTGTGGTACATCTCAAGTGCCCTAGTGTTCTACCGATAAACACACATCGACAACACATGATTGTAACCAACGCTTGAAAAATTCTTGAGCAATAAAGTTGAAATTTTTCTTTAAAAAGAATTATGCTCCGTTATGAGAGAAGTACACTGTCCTATGCATCTCTACCACTCCATGACAGGTCTCTGCCCATGCTCGACCAGCTTTCTAAAATGACACAGAGCTCAGGCAGATACAAATGGAATGGCTGCTATCTGTCCTTATCATCCCAGGCTCATTCCTACCATGTTGGATGACATGGATGATACAGGAGCCCTGTGTGCTGAATGGTAATACAGAGCTAGACAGTGGTACCATATGTATGAACTGTTGGCTTACACTGCAAAAAGTTGGTTTTCTTTTTTGTAGGTGTACAGTAGATTCTACTTTAGGTGTACAGTCCATTGTAGGTAAACAGCAGAATCTACTGTAAATCTACAGTGGATTCTACTGTAAATATATTTAACAGTAGATTCAACTGTAGATTTACAGTAGATTCTACTGTAAACCTACACTAACTATTTACAGTGTACATAGGGAGGATTGACTCTATCTTGGCCATCTAACTCTACGGAATTAATATTTATAAGCATCTGGCCCTTACAAACCATCTGAGAGCTGCCAGTACACAATATGGGAAACTGAAGTGACTGCCTTCAAAAGCTCTTAGAGGCATACTTTTATAGTTCATATAATTTACTCATTCACACATTTTTCAGTGCTGACTAGCTTTAGAAGTCTCTACTATAAACTAAAACCCTCCCCATAGTGCCTGAGTTGCACTTAACTGATATCTCAAATTATGTTTTGGCTAAACACCTAAAAGTATGTCTCTGGCTGAGTTCATTGCAGAGTATCAAATTGGCTATATATTTTCAAGGACTGATACAACATTATATTGGCAAAATGACAAGAAAATCTATTCTCCTAAATACCCCTTTTCCCCTGCCTGGTCACATTCTCTGTCAGAAATAAATCACAGCAATTATCCTACCTTCAAAATGACAGCAGTCTAAGATGTTACTACACTCACTATATTGACGCAATAAACACTGCAGAGTTTATCGGTTATCTTAGAGCTATATGATATCAATAGAAGAACATAAATTTGTGCTAGCCAAGATTCTTTTCTGCAGCTCTTTTGTAGTATCACAATAGAGAATACCCATAACCCAGTGATTGGGTAAGCTGGGGCCATATCTCACTCCCTGCTTACAGTCATTTATAGACGGAAACTTCTACCAATATTAAAACATAATTATTAGCCCCCTCCCTCACCTCATAAAAGAGTAGTGCATTTTTATCTCTCAGCAGATTACTTATATATACCTGTTTGTACTTACTTATTATTGCTTATATACCTGTTAGTTGTGTAGTAACAGATGGCAGTGCATTTTAGGGCCAGCAGGGTATCTTAATTTACTGTCACTTCATTAGTATATTCCTTTTACTAGCCAAGCAAAAAGGATACACTCCGCAGGATTATTTCCGATTTAAGCCACCAGGCGGCACTACCATGGCCTTGAAAATCCAAGAATTAGGCAACAAATTGCTTTGGGTACTTTTCTCTGTCGAATACATAGACAAAGGTGCGCGAGTTTCAGTCTGTTAGCTGGGTTATTTCACGAGTTGACCTTGGGCCGTATTTCACGAGGCTGTAGGCCGAGTGAAATGCGGGCCAAGGGTCAACAAGTGAAATAACCCAGTCAACAGACTTAAAAAAGTGTACCTTTGTGTTTATTTTTCATGATTTTCGATTTTTTTTTCAACCCTGTTCAAATGTAAACAAACTGCCATTTTGATGACGTTGCAGGCCGTGAAATACGGCGATGGGCTAATTAACAGGGGGTGTGTAATACGGCCTTCCTTGGTTAAGTCAATGGCACTGCAGTATTCTATAAAAAATAAAATAGGATTTCACAAAACATTCTGTTTTTAGTAAAAAAGCTTTTATATTTGGAATGCAAAAAAAAAGTTTTAAAGACTAAATGGGTGTCCTTGTTGATATGTGTTGCCATGGAAACATGATTTTCATTCCAAATAGAAGAAATAAAGATGCCCATTGATAAAATGATTCATGAGGATTACTATGGTCAAAACAGAATGAAATAAATTTTATGACGTGAAGAATGAATCGTGTATCATAAATTTCTTATTATCATAATCATGTTAGTTAGATAGGGATATCTTTGAAAATATGAGAATCAGATCATATTAAGATTTTGGATAGGGCAATGCCCAGACTTATTCATGAAGCCATTTCTCAAAAACTACCCGGTAGAAATGCCATCTTCTAGTGTAATATATCACTGGAAAGCTTATGACATCAATTCTAAAGTTGGAGTACCCTTTTCCCTTGCCTGTACACTTAAATGTGTATTCTGTCAGCGAAGCAATGGTTGACAGAGCAGACTAAACTCCCATAGTAAACATAGGTCATCTGATTACATTGCTGTATCCCTCCTCTCCTTGCCTCAGTCCCAGTCCCATTCTAACACAATACACACGGTTGTCCTAATCTCATTCCATTCTTCCTTAGATTCTCACAAAGCTTCATTTGCTCCGTAAGGACTCAGGCTGCAGCCACTTTGTATGCAAAGAGCTATGGTACCCTGCTATAGTAGGTCTCTGAGCAGGTGAGAACCTGCCCGCGGCTGACAATTGACATTATGATCAACACCTTCCAAACAGCATTTTATTTCACTCATTACCTGGGTCTACCTCACAAAGTTAAATTGTCTTCCTATCATACAGTGCCTGTGGAAACACTGGCAAAACTCTTTACTCACCAATGTCACCATCACAAACAGATTTGGTCAGCCACGATTGCATGTTTGCTAGTCCCCATGCATGTTGACCAGTTACCATGTTTGCTACATCAATTAGTCACCATGCATGGTTTCTGTTCATAAACGACATCAAGACACAATAATGATTGCTCAATCGGTACAGTGGAATGCACAATGGAACCAAGGCATTACCAACAGTGTGTAGGTGTAGCATGAGACAACATCAAATATAAAGCACCTCAAACACCATCCATCTCAGCACCTGCTGCTGGCGGCTTACATTCCCTGCTGCTGTTATCCAAGTAAGGCCCATGATTGCATTGAATAACAATACCTGCATGAGACTATGCAGAGACAGCTGAGAGGTATGGCATTGAGATATACACTGATTTCAGTTAGGGAGAGGAGTAGGCTCTGTTCGCACTGAATTATCCATTCGGTCCAAAAATAATAGTTCTACAACTCATAGTTCTCAAAACTGCTATATTTGCAGTGACCGGCTGTCTAGCACATGTCCTTGGTCTACATCTATGCAACATGGTTAATAGATATAAAACAATTTCATTTACATATTACTCGCAGGGTACCATAGCATCTTCACTGATCAGTAGACAGCACAATCAATATAATGAATTTGTAATTTAAGAGTGGTTGCTACCACTGTAGGATACACAATTAGTTTAACCGGAATGTCCTTTTTGTGATCAGTGGTATGACAGTTTGTAACAAGCAATATATTAACCCACAAAACAACTTGCTGTCGCCCACGCAACACAATCTATTTCCTGTTAAATTTGAACTTGTCAATATGTATCTGCACCAATATATAATAGTACCACTACTCAGAACTGGAACTGTAAGTGGTCGAAATATCAATTCTTGGATCATGAAGGGTATAGCCCTTCACACATGTTAATATTAGCTTAAGTTAGAATACTAAATTTTAACTTTTATTTCACCAAATTCTAAAATAATTGTTTTCCCGTTGGTTCATTCCTGTACACCGCCTCATCCATTATTGCTCTGGTTTGTATCTTATTGCTGGCTTCCCATAGACCCGAGAACAGACCTTTGTCATTTCTGTTACAGCCTAATTCGATGACAGTAGCAGCCACCAGCATGTCTTATTCTTATGGAAATGGGTCTGGTTTCCGGCTATTGCCCATTGTTCACAATGAAATAGAAGTCAGAATGCACTACCCAGGGGGTGTTTTCATGGCTGAATGGGAGACTGGAAGAATGTCTTTTCATATTACGACTCATTGTCTGCAGTCTAATGTATTGGCAGTTATAAACCTCTGTGGAGGAAAAAGTGATATATTGTTAATGTATGTTCTCAACACACCAGTGATGAGAGTCCACAAAAAATGATTCTTTCAATTTTTCTCATATGTGTGATGAGAATCTCATTTGATGTTTGACAGAGCAGGCATACTTCTGCCATAGGCTGTCTGACCTTAACTGAGTTTAAGAAAGACCTGATTCGAAAGAGTAACCCCAGCCTTCAATTATCTTTCATCTCAATAGGGATAAGAAAAGAGGGTCAAAAAGAAATAAGCCTTATCAACCTCTGAAGGACATCCAGCGAGAATGACATTTAAACAATATACATATTCAATCCTGCTTGATATCATTGGTTGTAAATGTCAATGAACCAAATTAGATTTAGCAGAGGTGTCTCTTAATGTATACTCGTTATTTTATCATTTCTACCATTTCTGTAGCTCTTATATAGAGCTGAATTGTTGGGCTAAATGGTCCAGCTTAACTGTCCTGTTGAATTGTCCTGCTCAATCATCCAGGTTTCTTTTGAATAGCCTGGGGTCTACGTAGCATATAATTATGATGACAGACATATGATGTCAGATACATGCATGACAACATGATGGATACATACATGACGGGCAAAGCAATGATAAGGTTTCTTTCTCAGAATGTGTTTGGCTAGGGGTCTGAGACTGGGTGGGACACATCCTGTGGGAGCTGGTGGGTTTACATGTGGACCTAAGCCTGCAGGTAGTTTGTAATTGTATAGTTATAGTGTATACAAGAAATATCACACAATACAATTCAAATGTCACCTCAACAAAACTGGATATCTGTATGATTCACACTGGACAATATACAGAGTATACTTATTGTCATAGTGCTATCATTTTCCTTTTAGAAATATATGACCAGATAGTACCCAGATCTGATTGTGCATAGTGTACGCAATAGAGAAATTCAAGTTTAGAATATTTACTCCACCATAATCTTTCCCGTGAAGTTAAGCGATCAGAATACCATAATGTTTCGATACATGAATTATGGAAAATAAAATATTACACACCTGCCATCTTGTCTTTGAAAGGTCATCAACTGGTAACACTTTAACACTAAAATATATTGTATCTTTTCTACTGTTTTCTATTTTGTTTGGCTAAGTTTCTGACAAAGGATTGATGAATCATCTATCATTATGGAAGAAGCTGGGTTTCATCATTTATTTTATCGGTGACACCAAGATGGACATCACAGATCATGTCACACATTAAACTAGGATACATCTGTGTGATGACTGAATGGTCTCTACATAGAGATACAGTAAAAAAACACACAAAAAACAACAACAAAAACAACAAAAAAACGACTGGATGCAAAATGATTACAGGCAACAACTCATGCCTATATGCTTTCAGTATAAATGAAGGAATTTACAATACAATACATAAATATATCACAGTAGCGACATGCAATGTCTCAAGATGCTGCAGAAATTATGTAGTATCTTCCAGAAAGAGATTTTGTATAAACAGTTAATGAATTTGATAGTATGTAAGTATAGTGATGACTATCATTGTGAATCCCATCTATTAATTATACCACTTGCATTACCTGTGAACTTGGAATTGGCACTCCATTGGCAAGTACCATCTCGGGGTACTGATATAATGACAAGATACATTGCCAAAAGAAACACTCTGTTTACTATAATATCCTTCCCTTATCTAACAAGCAAGGCATTTTCTATGTGAGCCATGTCTTTATAGCCTTTCCTTCAAACATTTCAATCTTGTATGGTTCCCTTTAAGCACAATGTTATGATGTGTACCTCTAAACAAGATGTCATTATCTAGACCTAATTGCACCATGTCATCAGCAGTAGCTTGGCAGATAAACAGGAAGTGTGTTAAACCTGTGGATGAGTGAGATAAAAGACTACTAGTACATTATGTTGTGAGCCACCCATGCAGTCTACCCACCTTAACTCCTGTTTCTTTTAGTCACTGATGCATTAAAGGGGCAGATAAGCTACCGTAGATCCAAGCCACTATGCCATGGTTGTTAAGTTTACATAACAGTTAATTTAGAATCATCCAAACAGAATCCCCCACATGCAGGTATAGGTGTCAGGGCGCATACATGATGGGGGGTCAGACATTCAATCAAGTAACACCAGCTGCATGCCCATAGACTCAGCACTGACTAAAAACGGGGGGCGTTGGTAACACCTAGGTCCCCTATATCCTAGCCCTATGACCTTGTTTTCTCCAGGAAAGTACTCCATGCATAATGGCTCAGTACAAATAGGTTGTTCCTTTCCAGCCGTCCTCTGGTCTAGACAAGTTGGACTGGTGTGACCAGTTGGACTGTGCCAGTTGTTAAGTATTGAGTACTATTGATACCCTCCACTGACTGCCACCAGTGAGTCCACAGAACACGGTATAGCGGTACTCCCCTTGAGTAGGCCATATGCTATCAATTTTGGCAAAAAAGAACATCTAAGTACACAATCATATCATTGTATAATGTGTATACCTGGAATTCAATGTGTAATCATCAAATCTAAGAGGTTACTACAGTTTTATCATGCTTTTATAGACTATTTAATTACCAAAAAACCCTGATTTATTGTCCCCTACTGAAGCCACCTGGCCAGGACATCAGGGTCACCTGGTCCCACTGCTCACTGCACCCTTCACCTATACTTCCCATATCCTTCCATCTGATGTCTGAAACTCAATAATAGTTGATGGATTCGATTCTTATGGCATTCTCATGACGTGGCAGTGAAAAATATTCAGGAAAGGCATTTCATCCCTCACATTAGCAAAAGATGTCAGGTCTCTCCAAATGGATATTGACCTGTGGATGGCCCAGTCTAATGGCTGCCATCAGGGTTGGTGCCAGTGGCCAATGACATGGTGACAGTTAATCTGCTTGGAGAGAGGCAAGACCTAAAAAGAGCCTCTGCCTAAGGTTATTTTTCTCACATCACTCACCATAATGGCACCCTGGCTGGATGTAGCGTAAGGTAAGGTGACCTACTGGTCCTGAGGGCATGTATCTGTATCCGAGGGAGGTATTACACTGGACAGTGACATGGTGAAGAGGTGGGATAATGGGCGGGGCCAAGAGAGTGAAGGTAATTGGAATACAAAGACAAAGTAGAGAGATGTATTTGACAAATATGTATGTATTTAGGTTTGCCACTGGCCGCAGCTATGGCATAACAAGCTATCACCATTGGGTATTGATCTCCTGTATTGATCACATTCCTGACTTCCTGAGATGCTCACAAAGCTTCATTTGCTTGAAAAAGACTCTTGCTGCAGAGTATTTAATGCCTCTCTGTTGACCATTCACATTAGTTATGGAACTAAACAGGGGTAGAGTACTATTGCATACACTATCCTAGAATGTTTAAGAAAATGTCACTTTAAACGTGTACAGGGTGTCATCCTATCCTTGTTACTTCTACATATTACATTCAGAAGCCAGCTACACGAGACCTGACAGTTATTGCCATGGAAACTTGTTATATGAGGATTGATATGCCATCACCAGATCAATTCACAACCCTTCACCTACGTAATACTATCCTGACCAGATGGCCTAGCAGGAATCTGGAACTTGGTAGCTGACACCATCTGAACAGGCTGGATATCCCTTTCCAAGCTGGCCCCATTTCACTGGCAGACACAGTAATTGTAATTATTCACTTAACAGTGAAGGCTATGACAGACTACATCCTTGAGGTGTTATGCTCTGTTGTGAGAGAAGCACACTGGCCTATGCATCTCCATGACAGGCCTCTGCCCATGCTCAACCAGCTTTCTAAAATGACACAGCGATCAGGCAGATACAAATGGAATGGCCGCTATTCATCCTTATCATTGCAAGCTCATCTTGAGTCCTGCCATGTTGGCTGACATCTAGCCATAGGGTGAGCTAGCGATGAGCTCTTACAATCATCAATAAGTGATACAGGACCTCTGTGTGCTGAATGATAATACAGAGCTAGATATGGGTACCAGGATTGACTATATCTTGGTCATCTAACAGGCATACTCCACAGAATTATTATCTATACTCGTCTATGTTTTAGCTGTCAGTAAACAGTATGGGAAATTGAGTTTTTTCCTTAAAAATTACAGTGTTATCTCTCGCTGATCAAATTGGCTATATAATATAGTATAGGATTCTAATAACATCACAATTATTATTGGCAAAATGACAAGAAAATATTGCCAAAAGAGATTCTCCAGGCTGCTGGGGCAAGACATTTTCAGGGTGACCACTAACATACTAGAATGGTCTGTACAAAACTACTTTTAATCCACTTGGTGTAATGTGGGACCAAACAGAGGTTGATCTGCTGTGGGGTATTCTGACTGGACTGCTATACGGGGGTATTCCACTGGCAGCAAATCAACAGATGGACGTACATCTGCCATTCATCAGTCAACATTTAACACCTTTGACCCATGAGCAAATGCCGAATTAGCTGTTTATAGATGTATCACACTTTGACCAATGTTAAACCACTGTAGTCTGCCTCCCCTCGCCCCACCACCTCATGAAAGTGTAGTATATTTGTAGGGCATTTTAGGGTCAGTAGTGTAGGCATTTTCAGCTGTCCACTGTGGTATGATTATGATGTACCTTCTATGTGTGTTCTGTCAGCGAAACATTTGTTGACAGAGCAGACTAAATCCCCATAGTAAACATATACTATGTATACTATACTTTGTATTGCCTGATTAGATTGCCTCATCCCTCCTATCCTGGCCTCAGTCCCAGTCCTCTTTTAACACAATACTCACAGTTCTTCTAATCTCATTCCATCTTTCCTTAGATGCTCACAAAGCTTCATTTGCTCAGTAAGGACCTTGGCTGTAGTCACTTTGTATGCAAAGAGCTATGGTACCCTGCTATAGTAGGTCGTTGAGCAGTTGGCACTTGCCCATGGTTGACAATGTTGGCACTATAATTAACAGGTCACTAAAATCATTTTGTTGCAGTCATTTCCTGGGTCTACCTCACCTATTCCTTTCCAGAACTTTTATAAGCCTCATTCAGCTCACCAGTTGACACCTTAGGCTGATGGCCTTCCCGCCATACATTGCCTGCAGAAACACTAGCAAAACTCTGTACCCACCAATGTCACCATCACAAATAGTCATAATTACCAACAGTCTCAGACAAGTCAGCAATGTCTTTGGGCCTCTTGTGTCACAGCTCAATGAATTACCTTGGAGATAATCCTGTCCGACAGGTCGCAAAATCATCCCTGAGGAGATTAATGCCATGTTTTGATGATGCCTTTTTAAAGTGTAATTGACCCATACAGACCTTTCATCTATGGGATGATCAGTTCTTTTTCTTTTCCACTGTCAAAAAAAGGTTATTGATAATAATTATGCATTTTTGTCAGTCACCATGCATGTTGATTAGTCAGCATGTGTGCCGATTCTGTTATACCTAAAATCTGTATATATATGTTGAAGGGTACTGTCCTTCAAACATGCTGATATGTGACGAAACCTGGGAAATCGTAACATAAGGTGCCTCCACCAACGACCGTTCATCCGTCCGTCCATAAAAACCGCCCAAAAAAGTAGGGAAATGGACGTTTTTGATGGATGGACGGACAAAACCCACTGGATGGACGGATTCCGTCCATCAATCCATCCATCGATCCGTCCATTCCGTCCATCACAGATGGGCCAACATGACCAGAAAATGGACAGATTCTGTAGAAAAATGGACGGACGGAAATTTCAAAAGAAATTGATATTCCCGTCCGTCCATTCCGTCCAGCAATCCGTCCAGCAGTCCGTCCAGTTTGTGGTAAAAAACTGGACGGATTGATGGATGGAATGGCCGGACGGATTCCGCCAATCAATCCATCCAAAAACTGGACGGATTGATGGATGGAATGGACTGACGGTCCTTTGTGGAAGTGGGTTTTGTCCATCCATCCATAAAATCCGTCCAGATCCCTGCTTTCTTGGACAGATTTCATGGATGTACGGATGGACGGTCGTTGGTGGAGGCACCCCTTTAGGGGGAATAGCCATAAATGCTTTAAACATGATATTTCAGGAGAAATAGCTAGAAATGTGAATACTTGAGAAAAAATGATCTTAGACTAACTTTCCCCAAGGAATCTTTTGAAGACATTTGTTGACATTTTGGTTGCCATGGTAACCATCAATTCATTCTTTTAGAATAAAAATTATCCCCATCTAATTGCCTCATCCATCTGGATTTCAGAACTGAAAACAGAATGCCAATATTCCTACCAGATCCAAATTTATGTACAATAATAATTATGCATTTATTGCTTCAATTTATAATGATATGATTTATATGGATTAATTTAAAATAGATTGATATGTGATCGCATTGCAGTCTATTCCTACATGTCCCTACCATCCCATGTTTGAGATGTGATTTCTCAGCAACTATTTCAAATATTCTGATGCTTGAATCATCAAATTGTAGCTGAAGACATGAACTTAAAAAAGGGTGTTTTCCCCTAATGTCACGTTTTCCCACGTTTTGTAACAGATTAGTAAGAATAAAAAAGTTTAACTTTCACTTCACCAGATAATTGTTCTATCATTTGTTAGCATGTTGTCATTGTTGCAAAACACCTCATCCATTATTACCATTGTGGTAGATGATACATCTATCGTTAATGCGGAGGAGAGACACAGTGTCTATCCCCACAACCCGCGGACGGCGTGGGAACGCCTTCCCTGCTCCCGCCGCCTCTCGGCCACAACCCGCAGTACCCGGCGCCGGTGCTGCCGTCTCCCGCCGGCCGTCTGCGTAAACATGTGTACTACGTCATCAGTTTTGCGGGAGAGGCGCCGAGCGACCTCGGGAAGCCTCGGGAAGTATCGGAACTTGTGTACACGTCACAGAACACGCGCGGATCTGGCGAGTAAGAACTTTTAGATTTGTGGGGGTAATTCTTTCAGTTATTTAGGGCTAAAAGGGAGTAAGTAAGCTAACTTAGGGACACACAATGCCAGGGACAAGGAGAACAAGTGCTAAGGCTGCTGGGGCTGCAACAACAACTCCTGTGGCCCCACCAAAGACCAAGAAAGCTGCCAAGACAAAGACAACAAAAACACCAAAACCAAAAGACATGGCAGCACGTGTGAGTACTCTTGAAGGGGAAATTTCTGGGCTCAAAAAGACCTCTGATGACATTCTCTCACACCTTCAGACATTAACTAGTAAAAGAAGGGGCACTAGAAAAATTGCTGAGGCTGACACTACCCCCCAAGGCGATGAGTCTGCCAGTACTGATGAAAATGACGAAGAAATTATTGTTACCCCCCCCCCCCCTAGGGCCAGGTCTAAGCCCTACGACAGGCCCACTCCTAGGCCCCGGCCCCGCGCCGCTGACCGGGCCCAAGTAGTCCCTGCTGGGCTACAGGTTATTTCTGACAATGCTGAACATTTTGATACAACTGTGACTGGCCAACCCCTGGCCTTATGCAGAAGCGATGATATCTATCACGAGATTTTTAACAGACTAAGCATACTTCTGGCTTAAGATGTTTAGGCCGTCTGACCTTTCACCATACATGATTTTCAATTCAAATAATCCTGTCAGCTTAATTTGTGTTCACGGTTACCTTGTAACCCTGCATTCAGATACTCATGGTGAAACCATACAACTCAATGTAAGAAAAACCTGATCAATTTTGAGCAAGTAACCCCAGAAATGCCTTCCATCATCCTTCAGCTCAACAGGGATACAGTAAGACTGACTTTAAAACAGTATAAATATAGATTTAATCCTGCCTGTGCAGATTTATTTTCATGTGTACATGTCAATGAACCATATTACACAGATGCTTCTCTCAATGTATATTGATATCATTGTTTTATAATTTCTCAAGTGGGTTCTAAGTTCTGAATTGTCAATGAAATCTCTTCAACTCAAGCAGCTGAATTACCCGGCGTCTTTAGAATAGGCTAGATTTTACATAGCATTTTTATGTGGTAATATATGACAACTTGACAGCCACATGCATTACAAGATTGAGGAAAAACATATGAGTGGCAAAACAATGATGAGGCTTCTTTTTCTAATTATACTAGGCTGGGGTTCCAAAGCAGGGTGGACATATAGGCCTATACTTGTAGGCTATTTCAGCCCTCATAATGAATACGCTTACATGTGGACCCCAGCCCAATAGGTACAACCCAGTGGGCACAACACCTTGATTCAACATTGACAACTGGTTGATATAGGGTTACAGGGTAGATCAACTTGTTTTCAACATTGATGCAATGTTACTATTTCAACATTGTCAACCAACACCTGTTTTAACATTGATGCAATGTTTGGATATCAACCTTGAATCAACTGTGCGTTTCCCACCTTTCCCACTAGGTGCCTCCACAACCTACTCCTTAGCATTTCTATCTACATGCTACATCTGCTATTTTCCCTAATTGTAAGCTCTTATTTTCTCATCAATGTATACAATTGATCAAAATGTCATTCATTTTCATTGACAACTATGGTGTGTGCATTTGGTTGACATTTGGAATTAGATGACAAGAATACATGCATGGTTTCAGTAAGACACCCTTTATGTAGCTAGGAATAATAGATAAAACCCCAGTCCTGACAAGGTCAGTCTGAAATGGATGTGAATGCCTCTTAGTGTGATCATAAGAGATCATTCATGTACCCCTACCCTGGATGGTGCTAGAATTAGCATTTAATCTAGGGGAAATGGGGGGGGGATGTTGTAATGAAAATATATAATTTGAAAGAATGTGTCTACATACGAATGCTGCATCTAATATACTTAATCTCAAAGTATGCATCACCAGTCAATATTAAATCAATGTAAATCATTTTATTGTGTTTATTCATTGTTGATTCGCAATGGTCATATCAATGTTGAATCACTGATGAATCATCAACGTTGATGACCTCATCAATATCAACCAAATGACAACCCTGTATCAACTGTTGATATCATGTCGCTACACACATTGAATCAACATTGAATCAACTGAAGTTTGCCCACTGGGAAGTAGTTGGTAATTGTATACTTGTAGTGTATACACGTTTGGGAAATGCCCTTTTTCTACAAAAACGATCACACAATACAATTTGAATGTCAGTCACCTCTACAAAAATGATTCCTGCTTGATTTACAATGGACGCGTACAATTTTACCCAATAAAGCTATCATTTTCTTACAGTGTTATCGTTTCCCATGGAGAAATAAGCCCGAGGTTTGATTGTGCATTGGGTATCCAATAACAAATTTATTCAATGTATTTGAGTTTAAAATATTTGCATCATCTACATAATTATTCCACCGAGGTATAGCAATTTGAAGGTCCTAATGTCTTGGCTCATGAATCATTGGGTTTGAGTTTGAGTTTGATAAAGTTTATTGACCACATATTCGTTACAAGCGATTCTTCTCAATATATAGTCATTTGATAAACATCTTATGATATAGTTACAACCATTGAAGGAAGTCCATAACCGAACTGATACATACAGAAAAATACATGACATCAAATCATATGGTCACAGTGGTTGTGTATAGCAGACCTCTCACTAAGAGTATAGAGCGGCAGTGTTTTGAGACGGTTTCCACGAGCAATTGGCGGGTAACATGTGTTGGTAAGTTGGTTAACAAATCCGTGGATAATATTCACATAATAATACGAAGAACAGGTTTGATTCAATGCTTGATAAATGATGCATGTCACATCACCTGTTACTCTATTAGCATTCAATCACTTCATGTGATCATTTCATGATCTTTTCATGATCTTTTCAGGAGGCTTACATGTACGAATAGTCTTGGCACCTTGGCACAGAGCTTTGCAATGCGGACGGATTTACAAGATTACAGAAAGAAAACTAATAAAAAACAAAAAATAACAATGTAATGAAAATAAGATATGATGAACAATGTTTAAGGTGTTTACACTATTACATGAGGAAAAAACAATATTAATAGTGTTAACACCATTATACGAGTGAATCAATTACTCTTTGTTTGAATACATGGATAGTTTCAGAGTGTTGGGTTGCTGCCTCAAGCTTTTTCCAGGCCAGCATACCCCTGTACAAAGGACTACATCTATATGATTCATAAATTGGTCTATTTACTTTTGGCTTAATAAACACATTCCCTCTCAGCTCTCGGCGAGGTATGACAACATTATCTGGTACCTGCACAAACTTATACATTAAATGTAATAAATGCTGATTTCTGCGTGTATTTAACTTGGTTATATTACACAGTTCATGGAGGTCACTGACAGAGATGTCAGTCGGGTCCTTTATGCTCATGCATAACCTAAGACATTTGTTTTGTATCGTTTGTAAGCGCCGTTGACACATTAAAGGACCACTGTCAGTAACATAATCGCAGTAATCAAAAATTGGCAGTATCATGGTTTTATAAATACGGAGTGCCAAGTTCTGATTTATTGTGCGTTTGATATCACAGAGCTGTAAAAAACGAGAACGCGTCATTGCCCACACCTTCTGGCATTGTGACTTAAAGGATAGGTCAGAATCAACCATTACTCCTAGGTAATTAAACTTGACCACCCGTTTTAATATAGCATCAGCGAGTCTAATATCACAGTCAGCTAGGTTGGGTACAGTTCTAACAGGATGACACCATAATACTTGTGTCTTCTTGACATTAACTGTTAGCATATTGGAATAACACCAGCTATAAATACTATCCATATCCTCTTGTAAAAGGGAGGTGATAATGTCAGGGTCTTTGCCACTGACCACTACAGCTAGATCATCGGCATATAAATAGAAAGAAGCATTTTTTATCACATTTACAACATCATTGATGTAGATTATAAACAATAAAGGTCCGAGGACTGACCCTTGAGGGACGCCACAGGTTATGGGTTTAGTGTCTGATAAAATAGAATTAGCTAGGGTCTGCTGTAGTCTGTCGGACAGGTAGTCAGTAAACCAACCCAAGCAGTCCTCACTACAGCCAATGCCAGATAATTTATTAAGTAAGTTTACATGGTTAACAGTGTCAAAGGCTTTCTTTAAATCTAAGAAAACTATTGCTGAAAATTCCCCCCTGTTACGTGCCTCAAACAATGACTGTACTAAATTAAAAGTTGCATCTATAGTGGACCGGTGAGGCATGAACCCAAATTGGTTTTGATTAATTATATCATTTCTAATCAAGTATGATAACAGCTGTTTATGAACAAACCTCTCAATTAATTTACTAAAAATATTTAGTAAACAAATTGGGCGCCAATTAGCTACATTAGTCAGCGTACTTGTTTTTGGCAGAGGAACCACACATCCTGTTTTAAGGCCTGACGGCAGCTCAGATCCACTAATAGAATTGTTAATGATATGTCTAAGTGCATCAGGTTTACTAGTAAGGGCATCTTTCAGCACAATGGACCTGATGTCTGGGATTCCAGAGCTCTTGCCCGTGTCAATTCCCACTGCCAATTTCTTGGCAGTAGCTAGTGTGCAGGCCTCAAAATTGAAAACGGAGGGGATGGGGTCAGGATCATAAGTCTCAGCGCGGGCAGAGTCAAAGTCAGCAGCCAGAGTCTCACCAATTGTGACATAATAATTATTTACAAAATTGGCTGTCTGCTCACTCGAAATTGTTTCTCCGGTGTCAGTTACAAGCCTCAACTGAGGGCTCAATTTGGCACCCTTCCATATAGAGTTGATCACCTGCCAAAATTTCCTGGGGTCGTTTTTGTATTTTTCTAGGTTAGAAACAATGACAGCCCTCTCCTTAGTAATTAGCAATATTTTTATTTGGGTCATTAGTTGTTTTGCTGTTCTCAGCGGACGATTCAATTCACCCCGGGGGATTCGCCAGGCTGCTTTGAGGCACCTGTTTTTGCGGTTGATCAATGCCAAGACTTCATGATCAAATATTGGATCATCAACCTTTACCTTGAAATTTTTTACCGGGTATCTGTCATCCAGAAAACTGCGTATCTTTTGTGTTAATAAATCTAAATTTGCAGACAAGTTATCATTAGCAAACAGTCCGGCCCAGTCAGTGTTCATCATGAAGACATTTATCTCAGCACCCGTATAGTTTTTGTAGGACCTGCCCGAGATGGTTTTATACCCAGTTTTGATTATTCTTGCTTGTTTTTTAATGACATATACAGGCAGGTGGTCTCCAATAATCTCACCAATTAGGCCTTGGCTGGCTATATGCTTACAATTTGTATAGATGTGGTCTAAAGTTGATTTCCCATATTTATGATAAAAAGTTGGACCCGTGTGAATTTTGATTAATTTAGTACTCCTTAGGAAGGCATTCATACGTCTGAACTTTACACAATTTCTACTTAAGCTATTAACATTCATATCACCCATAACCCAGACCTCTCTATTACCAATGCAGTCATTGCGCATGCATTCCCGCAAATACGAGTAGCAGGATTTTACATTACCGCGTGGCGGACGGTAGACAACAAATAGGTACCGGTATTTCTGGTTTGGGTATTTAGTGATCAAACAGAGACATTCAATGTCTGGACTGCTAATTGTTAAATCATGACATATTTCTGTGAAGGGGGCGTATTTGTCATTGACATAAAAGGCTACACCACCTCTACTACCAGAAACCCTGTCTTGCCGGAAGATCGTATACCCAGGTATATGCATGTATGAATCTGGTGTAGTGCTTTTCAGCCAGGATTCCGTGATTCCCACGTAATCAAAGCCTTGTAATGATACTCTGAGGTAGTTATGCTTATCTCTCAGGCTCTGAGCGTTAAGAGTCAATAACTTGAGCCCCTTATCATATTTTAGACTATCAAAGCTCCTATACATCATCAGGACCCACCTTCTTGCCCCGTCCCTTACCTCTCAATCTTGCCTTACATGACAACAAAAGATGACCAATTATGACAAAAATGACAATTATTAGTAAAAGTGCGTCCATATCCTAGCGCTTAAATTCAAGGGCTAGGAAAGAGAGTAGCGTTTTTGCGAGTGTTACTCTATTACGGTAGAGCCAACCTAACAGTGAGACATACAGGCCTTACTAACGTTGGTTGACATAAACCTGGTGCAATTCAAAGAAAAGAAACTTAAGTTCTACGTTAAATACACATCTTCACACTATATGGGTGACAGAACCCACAGCTTTTGCTATCGGTACTCTAAGTACGTACACAATCTGTCCACTCGAGAACAGTAATATATATAGGTAGCTCCCCCCTTCTCCAGGTTGATACACAATTTCTGAACTTATTCAAAGTCCAGCGTGTGTACGTCTGGCACCATGTTTAGATGGCCTTACCCACAGTCAGGCAAGTAAGTACCCCATGTTACATGTGGAAACTAAAATGACAAATGGCACACATTGCTTAGTGCCTAGTGATAGATGCAAATAGAAGAATGCAGTTATCCATGTACTGAATCTACTCGAACACATAAGTATTTCAATATCCAATAATACTCATACCGGGATAATAAGATAATAATAAGCCCACTTGGGTTGTTTCTGGTTGTCCATATGGACCGAGTATTTAAGCAGTATTTTGCGACATGATTTATAAGGGGGAGGGCGATTAACATTATTATGAACAGTGGTTACTTTATGTTACCGTCAGTCACCATATTTGAATCAATTAATTAAATTAAGTAGTCTAATGGAGTGTGATCATGTGACATGTTCCTAACATTGTTAGTTTACCCTAGAATAAAACTTAAATACCTTTTTATATTATTAGAAATACTTGCTGCTCTACAGCACATCATCTTTAAATATTTCAATTATATTGGAATGACAATAGTTGATTTGTATGTTGGCTTTTTAAACATGCATGTCACTATACACTCCTACCGGTAGTCCAATACACTGTAGCGCAATCATAACAGTTTACACTTATGCAATCTTTGTAAGCACTTGTGGATTTGCTTTACCGGTAGTCACCTTACTAGTACAATTCAAATTCAATAGAACTAGCATGATCAGGGTTGATTCACATGCTAATGATTTTAACACGCGCACCACTGCCCATACTAACCGGTAGTCTATTACAATGTATATACGGCATAGAGAGAGCATGACACACTTGATAAGGTTATTTGTTCATTTAAATTACAATTAATCACATTGCAAATAATACATACACCTGATATGGACGTAGATGTGAGTTTGAAATTCCAATTAGGTTAGTTTAAATTAAATTATGACTCATGCAGTAGCGTTAATAATAATATATCATTACTGTTTTACCGGTAGTAAATGTTTCATACCACATTGTTTGTACAAAATACCGGTAGACATAAACATTTAAGGAGTTAATGAGCGCTTTATCCCGAGGATTGTTCAGTATTAATAATGATCATTCTCTGTAAAATAGCAGGAAGATTCGGCGGACTTAGTTAGAAATTTATATTCAATGAAAATACATAAAAAGTTAACATTTAAATTGCCAGTTTGGAAGTTTGAATACATATCAGGTTGTTACCCACTGAGGTGCTCCAGTTCATTGTTCAGTGCTGGTATCCTGTTGGATAAGGGACACTTATGGCCAATAGTCTAAATGAGCAGCCGGTGTTCATTTTCGATGATCGTTGCTACAATTGTGTCGGCCAGCATGTTGACACCCGTGCTGTCTGGGTGGCAGCCGTCAGCGAGATATTCGAAGTTGTTCACCTGGTTGCCGTCCACGTCGCGCTCATGGCATATTTCTGCAGTGGCAGGTGTTAGTACCTGGTACTGGTTGTTGAGACCCACTATCCTGTGATTAATCGCCCAGATTGAGTCATTGCAGGTGCCTTGGCGGGGGTGGGGGAACGGACCGGGTAGTTGGTTGGTGTGGTTTAAGTCCACCCCAAATAATTCACAAACAATGACTTTAACGTTAGGATTCCAACCATGGGCTGCAGCTCGAAGGCCCTCTAGCCTGTCCATAAATGACAGAGTGGCATGGTGGGCGCATGGTATGCGCAGAGATAACTGGCCAGTCGAGTGTTGACGCCTGGTGACACTGCAGATTCCCCCGAGCAGCACCAGGGCGTCGGGGGGCGATGCCGCCTGGACACGGCGTGACACCTCGTGTGACAGCCGTCCCAACGGGGCACCCGGCATGACGATCACATTCCTGATACCCGCGTAACGGTACCGTAGTGGGTCTGCCAAGTGGCGTAGGCGAGAATCACCGACCACATCAATTATTCTCATATTTGTGTAGTAAAGTTACTGTTGTTATAATTCAATGCTTGTGTCTTGCGAACAATCTGGATCACACGACGGATCTTCGGTGACTTGCTGATCTTTCTCTCCCACCGTGCGAGATCTCGCGTTACACGCAACGTCACTCTCCATGCGTATATTTGGAGAGACTGTCGGTGGGTTGGCGCGGTGTTCAGACTGGAACTGTGCTCGGAGATCTGATAGAAGTTGCCCGAGCATATTCTCTCCCGAGTAGTCACAGTCACTGTCCCAACACCTATCACCGTAACTGGCATTACCCGACCAGTAGGGATCCATCTCACTTTCTATCAGAGGTCGTTGGCCGGTCTGTCTAAGTAGGTCACGCAGGCGCCTTACTTGACGGTATTTTTTGGACAGACACAGCCTCATTGCCGGAACTCTGTGCTTGTTCCAAATACGGGATTCTAAGCATGATTTTGATTCAGCTAGTGCTTCCTCCGCTGTACTTGCTTGATGGACACGTCGTGCTGTTGCTTCATCACCCAGTTCCATGCACCTCAGCCACTCATACAATTGTGTGCACGAGTTGAAGGTTAGGCCATCATGCTTGATTGGGCTGTTAAAGCTGTTACTAAGGTAGCATTTAACACCACAGAAAACAATTCCGGCTTTAGTTTCCTTCATGTATAGTGCAGGTTGTTGTTTTTTGGATTCAGATGCAGGAGGGGCGGGTGATATTCTCACTGGTTGTACACTAGTGTTGGTGTTACTGGAGTTACTCTCATTTTTCTTGTTAGGCTTCAACAGCTTGGTTAGAGTGCCTGTGTATTCCCCACCTACAAGTCGTTGTAGGCGCTGTACAATGTTGTTGTTCTTGGGGCTGAGGGCATCTTTCCTTGATTTTGGTGACGTCGATTTTGGTGACGTCATTGGGTATGCACTGTTCCCCTGCACACCAGAAGTGGAGGGTGCAGTGGACATGGATGTGCCCTCCCTCATTTGCAGATGATTAGTTGCCTCATCCCTGGTGGCTACATCCTCTGACTTCTTGGCCCGGGGAGTAACTTTGTCGGGATTATACGAGTTATACGTTTTACGGTGATAGTTTTCCGCATAGTTGGATTTGCCGCGTTGACGAGGCTCAAACATTGTCGGGTGCTTATAACCTCTAGGCATAAACTCCGTCGGGACTGTGTTGGCCACCTTACCATCATAGGGCGTGTCATCGATGATGATGTAGGTACCGCGTATTACCACGTTTGCTAAATCATTATCACGACAGAATCGGGCGATTCCTCTTAGGTAGCCCTTTATACGCCTTGTGTCATCATCCTCATCAGCATTAATAAAAATGTCACCATGGTTCCCAATGGTTGCCAACAATGGTTTTGCTCGCAGACACTCGTCCCTTCTCCAGGTTGTGCTGAAGCACACCAGGAGGGGGCGCGGGTCATCACTTGGTTTTCTTCTGTTTATCCTTTTGACTAGGGTAATCTCTGTGGGTTCAGGGGTGACCCCAATCAGGGACAGAAGTTTTAGGGCTCTGTTTAGATGATTTTCTTCCTCTTTCTCAGGTAGGCCTTCAATCACAATGTTAAATCGTTTATGAGACCTGTACTCACTGTTGGGGTTTTGCTGTGCTATAGCTGAGTAGGTTGGATCATGTTTTTTCACATCCCACTCACATTTCACTTGGTTGGCGACACCTGATGCTTGATGGGCCAGGTCACGAGCATCATCAATCAAGCCACGCAGGGTATTTAAGTCGCTGCGTGTTTTGTTAGATGATTTTTTGGCTCTCTCCTCGATTCTGTCCATGCGCGCATTCATGGCTTCTTTGGATTCCTCGAACGCAGTGCGCAGGCCTGCAATTTCGGCTTTCACCCCCTTGTTTGATTGAGTGATAAATAATTTCAGATCCTCAAATCCTTCGGTTTTCTTGGGTGGTTTCTTATTTGAGGCTCTTTGTGAGTAGCTGTAGTAGTCTCCAGGCTCAAAGTCCTCATCACCACTGTTAGTGGCCCATGAGCCACCATCATCATCAGTGTCAGGGTTGACAACATCACCTTGGATAGGAGCGGGGCAGGATTCAGACCTGGAATATCCACTGGCTCCCAGGTCCGAATGCCTCACTCTGCGCTTAGCCTTTTGATAACGTGTCTCGTGGGACGGTGATACTTGCTCGCACAGTCCGTCTTTACGGGGCGAGGCGTCCTCACTGGGGCGGCGAGACCGCTTTACTGACACCGAGCGGTGAGTCTGACCTTTAATACCATTTTTGGGCGGCCTACCTCTTGGTCTAGGAGCATGGTAATCCTTCATATTCACCTGGTTGGAGGTGGCCGTAGTATGCTTGCTCTGGGACCGCCGGTTCATGGTGGCAGTGGAAGTCGGCGTCTGTTTACACTGTGACACCGCGGTTGTCAAGGGCCGTGTCAGTTGTTTACCTTAGTGACCTGGCGGACGGTGCGCAGTGAAAAACTAATCAATGAATAATCCGTGAATAAATTCATTAAAGTGTTCAGTAGTGTACAGGACTCATCTAGACACCATCATGTGGGAGTATGCCAACTTTGGGTGCTCAGTTATTAGTCCGAGTTGAAGAATTCCGTGGATTTGCGGGGGAGCCATTGGGGGTCGACTACTCACGCGCCATGACAGGTGCTAAAAGGAAATAATTAAGTTTTAAACAGCCACCATTTTGTTAATGAAATATCATCAACTGGTAACACTGTAAATTGTGTAATACTATGAATTTGATGTTTCTCAAAATGCCTGATGCGGCTAGACTCAGTTACGGCATAAACCACATGGGTTGGTGTCTTCCAAAGACATACGCACTGGCCCTCGGATGTTTATTGTATATATATATGTATGTATTGTTCACGATAAACCTTGTCTATCTTACACATAATACTTTGTATGCCTCTCAGATTTGAGGCTTGTATCTGTTACAATATAGACATTTGGAGGGAACATGCATTGCAACATACTCCAGATTGATGATCAATAAACTCAAATTGCAAAGGGAAATGCCAAATTCCAGAAACTTTCACTCGTCTTACTCAAGGAGAAATATCGAAAACAGATTCTCAGCTTAAATTAACCACAGAGCTATCATTAAGGTTGGTCGATCCCTTTGTAGTTCACCAACACACTACCAAAGGAAGGCTGTGTTAGACTATTACATGGTAGTGAGCAAGTTCTGGAGGTAGTTGCACTTGAAACCTATACAGTCATGCAGGTGCCTCAGTATATATCCATTTCTTCTCAACATTTCTTTAATCGCCCAAAACATTTGAAATATGTGCTAGACCATAATTATGTTCAAAATACATTTTCTAGATGGAGAATATTAAGGACTGCACTATGAGAGCAGTAATAAACTGTCTCATAAATCAAAGACTGAATGTCGCAGATAATAGCTCCAGACCCCACTATTTTCTCAGCTGATTTGGAAACTATATCCTATAATGTTCTTGTGGTGAAAATCTAGAGCCACCTTAGTTGATGGCCATGTACACTACTGGATGGTGTGACCAGTGAGGGTACATGTCAACTGTCATCAGCTCATAGAACTCCCTACGTCTTTACTCTGGTGACTACCCCTAATAGCAATCTTCAGGGACGCCATATTGGATTTGTCTCTCTCAAACATGGTAAAGGGGAGCACTCTCCGAAGAGAACCTTTATTTTGCTACTTTGGTATTGTGAACTATGCACAATTGCACATGCGCTCAGTACAAATATAGTGTATTAGATTTATTCCTCTTAGGGAAAGGGTAAATATAGGATATGGACAACCCATTTCAGCATGGTCACTAAGATCCTGCTAAAAGTGATGGGGCTCTGCTCTACAAACATGTTCACAAAAACAAGGTTAAGGCAGAGTGCTATAATAGAGCATTTGGAGAGTGGAGCAGAGGGCTCACCTAATTGGTGTTTAGCCTAGGGATTTGCTGGAGGTGGTTTGGTGTTCTTTATTCATTGAATGGTGCATGGGCATCCTGTGTTGCATATCAAAAGCTAATTACGGGGTGTTTTGGTTTCCACATCACACTTCATAATGTCTGTACTGACAGGTGCTTTATATCAACAGCTTACATAACCTAAGGATGAAGTTCCTTTTACCTTCATCTGGTAGTGCTTATAACAAATCTTAATCAAATTGGTAAAAAACGTGATATCAAATGCAGTTATCTAATGAGATGAAAAAGAGGTTATGCAATGTTCAAATAAAATGGTTAACACATAATTATATAGGTGTTTCTCACCATTCAACTGAGTGACAAGATTTAAGAGGTGTATATATTAGAGGTACACATTGTACTATTCAAGATGCAGAATGTGTTCTCTTTCCTGGATTTGCCACTTTTATTCTCCTAATAGGTCACAGAATTGAATATAAATGTCTGAAGTAAATTGACTTCTCACAACTTTGGGTAGGTTGCACTACCATGTTATCAGTGAACACCCTTAACAAACTCAACAGTCCTCGACAAGGATAGGGCTATGTCTCACCACCGTCAGTTTGTTTCTGGCCGGCTGTTTCTGCTCGCTGGAATGGCTGTTTCTGCAAGGAGCTTATATGGATAGGAGGTGTAAGTCAGAGCCTCGCCTGTGGGCATAGTGTGACAGGCCACCCCCTCCCCCATTCTACCCCACTTTACCACCCAATGATAGTATTGCGTGTTTAGTATTAACTGCTATGCAGGATAAGAGGTTTTATGTGGTTCTCTTGGGTCTTTATCAGAGTGATTAAATGGGAAGAAAAAAACCTTCTAGACCAAACAATCCTGCTGCATCCAAATATTGTGATCTCAATTCTTAAAAACTGACCATTCAAAAATGAGGTTTGATGATGCAAAGTATTAGAAATTGTACAAAATCACATTGAAATTAATACTGAACACACAAGGTCCCCCACTTTCATGGCGGGGGGGGGGTGGGGGGTGGGTAGGGGAAGGTAGGCCTGTCACACTATGCCAGTCAGGCGAGGCCCTGACTTACACCACCTATCCAATAATCTTCTTGCCTATACCACCAAAATAGCTTTGGATAGGGTTAGGATAAATCAGTACATCAATGTTATCAACACAACAATTATTATTCTCTTTGAATATGCATAGAACAAAGGCTGTATTTGGAGCTGGTTCCTGGTAAACATCAACAATAGGCAGCAATCATTTTACTTTTGTTTGCTTTGGGGACTCAAAACTATTGCCTACAGGAGAAAGACAATGTGGGGTTGGAGGGTTAATTACACCCATGGAAACAAACTGGTTGCATTTTGTATTGTAATTATGGCATCAGGAAGTGAGTTTTTGTTGAGCTCTTCAGATTGTTTATTCATGCAAACTATTTGTGAACCTACACTTTGATTAAAATGTTGCGCCTACACCATACTCACCATAATATAATTATATCCATTGACCTCTGATTTGGTGTATCCATAATCTTCGGGCAGAGTTCACTTCGAAGTGTTGAGGCTGTAGATCCATCATACTGTACCCCATATAGATTAGTTATCCTTGTTGTGTTTCACGACACCAGCCTGGCTGCCACATCTGAGAACCTACACAGACTGTATGAATACAAATTATAAGAAAATTTGTCTGCTACTGATTAGGTTTCACACTCTTTTCCATAAACTCACTCCCAAATCTCCTGATATCAGAGTTGAGCATCTCCATATTAACCCTTTTGTGCCTAGAACTAATTTGATAAAAGACAGTTATTTACAACATAAATTTGACATTGTGTAACAGTTCAATAATTTGTGCTGATGCTTTTGGAATATCCTTACCAAAACTGTATGAGAGAACGTTTTGATTTGGGTTACCATGGCAGCCAGAAACTTTCTTTTTACTAATATTAAACAGTGTGGTTAACAGTTAACCTATCGGATATCATCTCATTGTTGCTGTGCAACAGCTCATCCATTATTGTTTTGTATCTTCTTGCTTGCCTCCCACAGACCTGAGAACTGACCCCTGCGGTTTATGTTGCAGGCTAATTCAAAGACAGCAGCAGCCATCGGGACTTCCCATTCCCATGGAAATGGTCTCTGGTTTCTGGCTATTGTCCATTGTTTACAGTGAAAAAGAGGTCACAATGCAATGTCCAAGTTGGGGGGATGTGTATGCATGGTAGAATGGAAAGCTTGAAGAATGTCTTTCCGAAGTATGGCTTATTGTCTGCAGTTTAATGTATGTGCAGTGACAAACCTCCATGGATGAAAACCGTGATTTATTGTAAAAGTATGTTCTCAATGCACCAGTGATGAGAATCCACAAAAAAATCTGATTCTTTCCATTTTCTTCAAATTTGCCATGAAATGTTTAACAGTGACATATAATACTTCTACCCTAAGATGTGTAGGTTGTCTGACCTTCCTCCATACATATGGTGATGTGCAATTTGTATAACCCTGTCAGATCCATTTGTATTTGCCCTTACCTTGCAACCCATTCCCATACTCATGGTGAAAGTGTAAACCTCGGTGTAAGAAAGACCTGGTTGAATGAGTAACCCCAGATGCATCTCCCATTATCTTTCATCCCAGCAAGACTGATTTTCACACAGTATATTCAATCCTGTCTGATATTACCTGATGGATTTAATTGTTGGAAATCAACCAAAGTTCTCATTTCATCAGCCCACTTTCATTTTATGTTCATACTTCTGCAGTTTTATCATCCTTTGCTAATGTTAATGACCAAAATAAGATTCAACAGAGGTGTCTCTCAATATGCATTGATATCATTGTTTTATGGTTTCTCATCTTATGGTGTAATTGTAAAGGTTTTGAATGTCAATGAAATCTGTCCTAAATCCACAGGGGTCATTTGAACGTTCTACCAACCTTAATCCCAGTTACCTAAGTACTACACAATCAGTTTTAGGATGGTCTATTTGGACAATCTGCAGGATACTATCACTCTAAGTTGTCATTATGCATTGAACGACTCTGCATGGCGATTGCAGCTCTTATACATAGCTGAATCACCTAATAGGTATTTGTAACTGCAGAAGTGTGAATGGCAAGTTATCCTGATTCACTCCTTGTAATAGATACCTATACAGAAACGGATTTCTGTGAGCTTAACAGCCCAGCCAACATTGCTGTGCATATATGTGCTTTTACGTGGGCAAGCTGATTTGCCCATATCTGGGTTATGGTCCTTTTTCTCCAGGGCTACCAGTGGGAGTCTAGATGGGCCAGCCCAGATTCAAAGTGCCCGGCTCGAACCCAGATAATAAACTATAAAAATGTACAATAAATGGTGATTTCTGGTGGAAAATCAGATGTCAGCATCTTTATATTCAATATTTACAATGTATTTGTGTGAAAAAAAAAGTTTTCCTGGGAGTGAAGGATAGACCCAGCAGAGCAATCATTTGGTCATAGTGCTTTAGTGCCATTGAGAAATAAGCCTCAGGCCTGATGGTGCATGTTGTATTTATTTGTGGACAGATGAGGAGAAAGGGCCTTCCAAGGTGAAATGTATGTTTTCAAATTGAAGTCATAAGCTTTCAAAAGAGGTATCATAGATGGAGATATCCCTTCTACCGTAAATTCCAGCGTATAACCCGCACCTCGCATACAACCTGCACTCCGACTTTGGGAGAATCATATAACCCGCATCTTGGGTCTGAAAATTGCCGTTTTAGTACTGTACTATATTTATAAAAACCCTCGTATTACCCGCACCTAGACTTTGAGAATATTGTATAACCCGCACTGGATGTTTGGTTTGGGTATAACACGCGGGTTATACGTGGGAATTAATGGTAGTGCTTGAGAAATTGCTTCATGAATCTGAGATGGTGCTTCTCTTGCCAAACAGTCAATAGGCTCTATGTCTTGTTGTTTTAATTGTATTCCCATAGCTAATTATCATGATTTTGCAAAATTTCACGTATTACCTAACCACTATTTTTCATATTTTTAATCATAAATCTGGATATAGAAATGATATTTACATTCTGTTTTCAGTGTAGTAATCCCTACATTTCTCTATTGATTGGAATTATTCTTTTTTCTATTCGGGAGGAAATTTTGGTTGCCATGGCAACACATTTTAGGCAAAAAGCCTTATTTAGGCCTCATATTGGCTTCAAAACGTTCCATTTACATACCAAATATGGAAGGATTACCCCAGAATAGAATGTTTTAGAGAAAACCAACATTTTCTATGTAAAAAATCACCTTAGAGCAAATTTTGGCCAATTTTCACATTTGTGGTCATTGTGATGCCCCCTAGTGGCCAAACCCCAGCACTAAAAATCCCTCCTGGACGTACCTTTCTCCTCAGCTGCCCACATTTAAGTACACTGTTGATGAGGGTAAATGCCTTGCCTATTTAACAAATCAAATTACATATTACCAGTATGGTCCACGGCTATATTAGGACATACATTGTCTCCAAATATAAGGTAGTTGGATAATGCGATGCTCTGGCCATCCCCTCTCAGTCCTCCTAGCTTATACACTACCACTGAGTGTGAAAGCTGAGCTCACCGCGACCTTTGGACATTCCCACAGAACAATGGACAAGAGGAGTGGGAGGAGGGGTCTCTGTGCAGAGCCACAAGTTTAATTTTATATTTGAAGAGTTTCATTGCAAAACGCAACAAATCCATTCCAGAATTGAATCATGTAGTGTTTTCTCTAAGGCTACCATATTGGCAGTTATAAGTACCTTGGATATAATGTGTGCACCAGAGACATGAAAAAATAGAATTTTGAGGAAAAATTGTTTTCAATTGCATTTACCTATTTCTGACTTACACCTTTGTCAAAACTTGGTTTCATTTTTCAAAATGGCGCTTATTGCGTTTTCAAACTCTTCATTTCTCCTCAATGCAATAGTACAAACTTGATACACAGGAAACCAATCTATCAGATTAAAAGTGTAATTAATTTCACTAATTTGCAATAAAGATAGAAAATTAGTTATAATTTAGGTTGCAAATACAACATACCAATAGTGCCTGTATAGCACTGTCAGTCTACATCCACAGTCCCTTGTAGGTTTCTTTTGACACTGCTTGTAGATTTTTCTCATTTAACCCCACTGAAGTGCCCTATATAACATGACGATGTTGCATATTTCATATTTATAGTTAAAACATCCCAAATGTTGTTTGGATACAGCCTCCAGGCTCGAACAATGCAACACCGGGTGTATTTGACCCAATGGTGTTAAACCTTCTATGCTAACTTCTAATACCTCATCCTTCACTAAATAAGTCTGAATACCAAGACCATAGATTGAATTGATCATAAAAGTATGGTGGTGTTTTCTTTTAAGATATGGACAATCTGTGTTCAGCATTTTTTCTTAGATCCTGCTACAGCTGATGAGGCTCTGTTCTGCAGTGTACAATATCTTTATAAAACTGTCCACAGGAATAAGGTTAAGGCAGAGCGTTACTATAGAGCATTTGGGGAGTGGAATGGAGGGCTCACCTAATTGGTGTTTAGCCTAGGGATTTGCTGGAGGTCGTTTGGTGTTCTTTATTCATTGAATCTTGTATGAGCATCCTGTGTTGCATATCAATAGTTAATTACAAAATGTTTTGGTTCAAACATCACACTTCATGATGTCTGTACTGACAAATACCTTATATCAACATACCATCGATTTAATGAGATTGAAATGAGGTTATGTAATATATTAAGATAAATGATTAAATTAACTGATGTTTTCCCATCATTGAGTGACTCAAGAGGTGCATATTCTTAGACATACAAATAGTACTAATCAAAATGCGGAACGTGTTTGTCTTTCATACATTTGCCACTTTATTCTCCTAATAGGTCAGGGAATTAGAACATAAATCCTTGAAGTAAATTGACGTCTGACCATTTTTGGTAGGCTGAACTGGCATGTACAATCAGTGGGTACCCTTTACAATCGCAAAAGTCCTGGAAGATTCCTGAATCCGGTTCAAAGAGCCTGGTGTAGAAGCCACAAGGCTCATCACCCGATTGAAGATAATGAACCTGGCCCCCTATACCAACAAAATGATTGATTAGCTTTGGATAGCGTTAAGATAAATCAGTACATTAATGTTATCAACACTGTAAGTATTAGCCTATTTGAAAATATATAGAATAAAGGCAGTGTTTGGAGCTGGTTTCTGACAAACATGAGCAATAAGCAGCAACTAGCGTAGGGTATGTTCTAAATAGTTAATCATGTTAGTTATTGGTGAGTAGTCTATATTGTTAGTTTCTCACTGTTCCTACTAAAAAGATTACCCAGTGCATAAATATTGCTTTAAAGTTCTTTTTGTTAATCCACTCATGCACCAAACTTTTATTTTATCACTAACGCACCTCGGGAAAGGACTAAACACGACAGGCGGCTGGGATGATTTAAATTTATTTATAAATTTAAATGTAGACTAATACACTATTACTAATAATTAATGGTTACATCATACACAAGTTGACAGTGGTAGTTATAACTTGATTTTACATGATTGTATGATTGATAAATTTGATAATTGACAGAGCCTTGGTGGCTTGGATAGATGTTGAATGTAGACATTTTAAGGTGTGGGTGGGTGGGAAAATAAGTGAACCGCTTGCGAAGAGTTCTGGAATTGGAATGGCGGTTTGAGGTTTGAACCGCATGACGTATGATGTGGGGGATTGTGGGTAATGTATGTTGTTTATGTAACTTTTGTGTTTATATGATCCTCACCCAGAGGGCGCCAGTGACCCCCCCCGACACCACCTAGTGTGCCGTGGGTACACCACTAACGCACCTCGGGAAAGGACTAAACACGACAGGCGGCTGGGATGATTTAAATTTATTTATAAATTTAAATGTAGACTAATACACTATTACTAATAATTAATGGTTACATCATACACAAGTTGACAGTGGTAGTTATAACTTGATTTTACATGATTGTATGATTGATAAATTTGATAATTGAGCGCCAAACCTGCCAAATTTATGTTACATTATATGTGGGGTGGGTGGGTGGTGTTGAATATTTGATTGGTATGATATTCAACGCACAGAGTTTTTGAGCGCTTGATAGACGCGTTTATGGTCAGTGTCGATGTAGACCTTGTGGCTGTTTGACCGCCAACCCCCGAATTGCTTGATTGTGAGGTCGTCGGCGCCATGTAGGTGTGCCTGTGTGGCTGCTGTTTTGCGTAGGCAGTGGAGAGTCCATCTCTTTGATTGTTTGCCGATTGCCATTATTGCAGCGTCCCACACCTTTTTTATGTGGGAGACCGGTACTGGGTCTCGCGAATGTTTGTACATCAGAAATGGGTCCGAGTTGTGTGCCGTTGGGACGTCTGCCACAGCCTCCATCATTGCCGTGACCGGGCACATTGTCGATTTTTTGACCGCCTGGAATGTGACCGTCCTCTGTTGACCTGATAGCTGCAGGTTTTTGGCTGCTCTTATCACTAGCTGTGCCTTGTCCTTGTTGATGCTCACGTCCCCGCGTGTGAGGTTTTTGGCTGCTGTGAACAGGGCCACCCTTTTCGGGGCAACCTCTGATTGTCTCATGGCACCGAAGTACATCATCAGGATGGCCGCCTTGACCTGTTTGTCCTTCGACCTTGTTGAGATGTGGCGCACTATTGCCTTGAGTGACTTCATGTCCACTGGTTTCTTTACCCATGGCGTATAGGCCTTGTTCCTCTTCACTGCTTGTAGCGCCCTCTCTACGCGTTGGTGGTATGCCCCTTTGGTATTTCCGCGGGCTAGTTTTATGTACTGCCTCACGTGTGACACGTGATTTATAACTGTCTTTGGTGATTTCACGTGCATTGCTATGTACTCCACGTATGCACAGATCATGGTGTGGTGTGGGGCTCTGTGGTTGAACCCCACCCGGCGGGCGAATGCCAGGTATGTCCCCACCGCCGACTTGTGGCCCTTCCATGTGCTCTCCGCCCTGGAGGCCCGCTGCCGCTGGCGTGCCTTCAGTAGCAGTGAGTCGACTGCCGGATCTACAAAAGACAGGGTGTGATGTGAGGTCGAGTGAGTACATACACGGGGGCACAATGCACAGGTTGTTATATTGGACTTCCTTTTTTGCTTTAGCATAATCACTACTTGATATGTGTGCCCTACTGAGTCTGTCTGCCACTATGTTGTCTGCCCCAGGGATGTGGTCATATGAGAGGTGCACGCCGAATATGGATTGCATCATCCATGCTCCCCGCGCAGCCTCCAGCATGACCCCATTCTCACCCCTCCCTGACTCCATAACTTGCACAGCTCCCATATTGTCGCACAGGATATGAATATGGGTGCCCGCGTCGCTGGAGCCCAGGAATGTGTGGAGGGCAATGACGATGTTGAGTGCTTCTAGCTCACTAATGTTATTGACTGGGTCCTGCACCGGGCACACCTGTGCCGCGTATGCTAGCTTTCCGTCGGACCCGCCCACTCCTGACAGGCATGCGTCGACTGTGAGAACCCTGGAGGGGGCCTGCTTTGGTATAAGGCCTATGCCGTTCCAGTCTCCACAGAACTGCATGAACCAGTCCAGGTCTTTCTTCATGTCGGCGGACACTTTGATGTACTTCCGTCTCATGCCCCTCAGCGACTCCAGTAGCCTATTGACGAATAGACGCGCCGGTTTAATACATTTGGCGACGAATATAAGGGAGCCAATCAGCGACTGCAGCTGCTTTTTGCATATTGATTTTTTGCCTCTGAACCTCGAGACTTTTTCTAGAATTTCCTCGACTTTCTTTGGGGGTATTGACAGGGTCATTTCTGGGGCGTTGATGTCTATACCCAACCAGCATACTACGGGGGCCGGTGGTTGGAGCTTTTCTACCGCCTCCGGTAGGCCTAGCTCCGCTAGGAGCTGGCGTGCCCTGTTGTAGTGAGCTACCCCGTCTGCATGGTTTTGACTAATGATGATGAGGTCGTCAAGGTACATTTTCCCCTCTATTCCCTCCCGACCTAGTATCTCCACGATGGCTCTGGCCACCCTCTGCATGTGCATGCTGCTGGTGCGGCAGCCGAATGGGACGCTGGTGTCGCACATGTATTGTCCCCTCCATTTGAGGCACAGTAGAGGCCAGTCCATTGGACAGCATTTCAGATTTTTAAATGCGCGTTTAATGTCTATTGTGCTCATCACCGCTCCAGGTCCTACCTCCAGCAGGTTGGTGACGAAGGCTTCAACTGTGGGGAGGGAGTGCTCGCGCGGTTTGCCAAAAACCGCATTTTTCATGACGTATCCATTCACTGACTGTGGGGCCGGGAACGTCATATCTGTAATGACTCTGCGTGCTGTAGTGCCCTTTTTGGCACGGGTCATTAGTGGGGAGCAATGTGACCATGGGGTGAATATTGGCTTTGTGGATGGGCCGACCATCCCGCCCAGGGCGAGCTCCTCCTTTATGAATGTGTCTATGTCCTCTGGGTAGTCCTCAGCACTTGGGTGGTTGGCGCCTTGGTCCACGTTTGACTCCCCGCCCATATATCCTATGGGGAAGCCGAAGCACAGGAAGTCGTATAGCTGCCGGTGGTCCGGGGTGTGGCTGAGGTAGTGGTCCCATGCAGGCAGGTTGAGGTTGCTTGGGACGACCTCTTTTGCAAGCATGCAGTTTGGTAGCCCCGTGTCCTTGACCTTTGTGTATATGCGCCTGAGGTCGTCATGCCCACCTAAGGCCGGCATGCTGGGCCATGTGTCCAGCCTGTGTTGTTTGAACACCCGTGGGTGAATGTCCATGTTGGTGTCCGCGTCGTTAGATTCACACATTTTCCTAATATCCGTGAAGTTGGGGTATATTTGCCCCCTGCTTGCTCCAGGGTGGACGGGGGCTGGTGCCCCGGCCTGCTTTGTGGAATCATGTGACATGGGCGCCCGGGGTGTTGTTTGTTTGGTGACCCCGGGGGCCGGCATGTGTGTGTCTGTAGCATCATAAATGTCATAAACACCATAACTTGCTTGTAAATCCAGTGCAGTTGGCACTGCGCGGGTGTCTGGTGGCGTGTAGTCGGGGCTTCGGCCCCATGCGGGCGATTCCCGCCCGTCGCACTCCTCCCTGTCGACTTGTGTGCGGGGCGCCGAGGCGTAAACATGACCCGCGTGGCCGGGAGCCACGTGCTCCGAGACCACGTGCGTTTGTTTACCAACATCGGGGGTGCGCGCGCCGTCGCTCTGTTTACTTGCCGCGCGGTGCGTTCTTACGCTCGCCGCCTCTGCTGCCGCCCGCCCCGCCGCGCCGGGCCGGGCGCAGGCGGCTAGTTTTTTGGATGCCGGTCGTCTTTTTCGCTGTGCGGCCGGCCGGGGGCCGCCTGCTTGGCGGGATTATCTCCCCTAATATCTCTCACCTTCCGTATGCATCCGACGATCCCGTGGTGGCATTCCGATCCGCACGAGTCGCAGTATGCGCAGAAGTGAAGCAGACCGTCATGGTGAGCTTTCTGCGGGCATCCCTGCCTACTGTTGAATGCCCGGCAGAGCGCTCCCCGCTGTGACTCGGCTGCTCCTCCGCCCGGGGCGACGCACAACATGAACCTGTCGTTCTGTATCATTTGGTAATCCGCCCAGGCATAATCCTGTCGCTCTATGGCATCGAACACGGCCTGGCTCCATGTCCTCACTGCCGGCCAGTGGCGGGTGCGTGCGTCGCGCGTGACCTGCTGCAGGTGGCGGGCGATATAACCCCTGTCCGCTGGGTCGCACGAATCTGGGTCATTAACTAGGGCAGACAGTGACTCTATATACTCTAGGTTAGACATGGACCCGCGCGCGTCTAGCTTCTGTTTGAATGAGAAGCATGACGGGCGGTCGAGGTACATGAATGGTTTTACATCCATCTCCCCCTCCGGCTTTCCGAACATGTGATTCATCTTACCTGTATGCCTGTGTGCATACAACTCCTTTTCGAATTCCCTCTCGATGAAGTCGTCTGCGTTCATCGCGCCGCGCAGCACGCGGGGAGGGGGGATTCCTGCGGCGTCCCCTCCCGGGCCGGGCTGCGTGTGGCGTGTTGTCGGGCGCTGCCCGGGCGGGGCCGGCATGGAGCGGGGCCGGGCCGGGCGGGCTTGTCATCGGTGGCTGGTGCCGTGCCCTGCCGCGGGGCACGCCCGGTGGGAGGCCGGGGTCGATGCTGCTGTCCCTCCCTGAGGGGGGTGAAGCGACCGCGGACCGCGATCGCCCTCCGTGGGCGGCGTCGGGCGGGGGCGGGCTCCGGCCCGCACCGCCGCCCATGGACCGCTCGAGTCGCTCGGTGAGGCGTCGTACGTCGTTCCTCATGGCGACTAGTCCGTCCTCCATGTGCTGCAGTCGTGACGCCGATGCTGACGACATCCCTGTGGCGTTGGAGCGCGTTCGAGAGCTCCCGCTGGACCGTGTGCTGGAGCGCGTGTCCGAGCGCGTGCCGGATCGTGTCGCGTCACGGGTCGCTGACCGGGAGGAATTTCGGCTCCGGGATGCGCCCGCCGACTGGCTGCGGGGAGGCGATCCGGCGCCATCTCTGGAATGCCGTGTGTGGAATGTCACCACCCCGGTCTCATCTACCGTGTCATACCCTGACATTGGTATGGTATCCTCCAGTGACAGCGACTGCAGGGTGATCGATGACGCCGGCTCCCGGTAGCTCAGGGTCCGCTGAGTGGGGCCGGCGCGGCTTGACCGCCTCTGCATTTTCCGCTGTTCTCGCCGTGCCGGGTGGGTATAAATCCTCCTGGCGTTTAAGATTGATAGATGGCGGCGTGGTGGGCCATGTGTAGCTGGCCTATATGGATTCCAACTTCCATTCGCGCCAAACTTTGAAGTTGGCACAAAATAAGTGAACCGCTTGCGAAGAGTTCTGGAATTGGAATGGCGGTTTGAGGTTTGAACCGCATGACGTATGATGTGGGGGATTGTGGGTAATGTATGTTGTTTATGTAACTTTTGTGTTTATATGTGACAAAACGTGGGAAAACGTGACATTAGGGGAAAACACCTTTATTTAAGTTCATGTCTTTAGCTACAATTTGATGCTTCAAGCATCAAAATATTTGAAATAGTTGCTGAGATGTGATATCTCAAACATGGGATGGTAGGGACATGTAGGAATACAGAATAGACTGCAATGCGATCACACATCAATCTATTTTCAAATAATCCATATAAATCATAATTATTAGAAATTGAACCAATAAATGCATATTATTGTAGGCCTACATAGATTTGGATCTGGTAGGAATATTGCCATTCTGTTTTCAGTTCTGAAATCCTCATGAATGAGGCAATTGGACAGGGATGATTTTTATTCCAATAGAATGAATTGATGGTTGCCATGGCAACCAAATGTCAACAAATAGGCTAAAAATGGCTAAAAACGTTCTTTTTACATTCCAAATAAGACCAATTTAGAATAAAAATAGAATTTGGATGAAAGCTTCAAAGGATTCCTTGGGAAAAGTTAGTCTAAGGTCATTTTCTCTTAGGTATTCACATTTTTTTGCTATATCTCTTGAAATATCATGTTTAGAGCATTTATGGCTATTCCCCGTAATGTTATGATTTCCCAGGTTTTGTCACATATGATCCTCACCCAGAGGGCGCCAGTGACCCCCCCCGACACCACCTAGTGTGCCGTGGGTACACAAATCAACATCTCATAAAAGTCTAAACTGTGTATTCCATTGGAAACAAAGATTCTGTATGCTTGGTATTAAAAAGAACAAAAATAGTTGACTAAAACTTGAGTATGTTCTATTCTCTGTAAATGACATAACCACTTGAATATGGAAAAGTCCCTGAGTGGGTTTCGTTAGATATGTCAGTGACCATTACTCTACTCTCTGTCTGAGGTACTGATCAGGACCTTATCACTGGCTATGTTATTTGACTGGTAAGGTCATTTGATTTTGGCCACAGGCCTTAACTTCTGCTGATTTAAATGATTTACTGCATGGGAGACTAAATGGTTTCATTATATTGACCATAAAACACACCCTCTTTATAGGAGTATGCCAAATCTGTGGAGGTGGATCGGGGTTGGTGGTGGAGTAGGGGGTAGAGGGATGAAACATGAGGGTTGACACCTCATCAGGTGTTTATCTGCCCAGACATGTGACTACCTTACTCTCCAATAGGGTGAATCCTTACAACATATATGTGTCTTGTATAGATGACCCTAGGAGCAGCTCAGGGCATGGGCCCCTAATGCTTAAAGCTCTGATACTGATAGACTTTAGGCTCCAGAATTTAGTACCTACACTGATATTCCTAGGCTCTCCATACGACCAATCTCTCAGTCACTAGTACCTCACCTAGTTAGTCATTTTTTGGCTCCCTATACGACCAACCTAGGTAAGTTATTATTGTCAGGTTGGTCAGTATTGACCATCATAGGACACAGCAAATTAAATAGGAGAAACTACTTTTTCAGGGCCTACATATAATTATACCTAACCCGATGAAGATCACTGCAGCACTGTCCCCACCTGCCTTACAGAATGCAGTTTCAGATCTCAAAAGATTGGCATTTAAACGGTTACATTTTTAGAGTTAATGGCAAAGCTGTGAATTAATAAAAAAGCCCCATAAGGATCTTGAATTGGTCCAGATTGCGTGTTAGTCTATGATATTCTCGTGTTAGAAAGGATGTTCCTCATACATTATACCTATCCCTTATATTGATGGCGAATTTATAGACCCCTTAATACCCTGATAGATCTAGTGTTACCTCTGAACGGCTGCTATTGATAACATTCTTTGTGCACACATAATTATCAGCTCTTACCACCCCTCAGGCGGCCTCAGTGTGATGATTAGTAAGCTAAGGTGGGTATTGATTAGGTACCGCGCATAAGCGAGTTATACCGGCGAAATCGCCGATCCTCAGAGAAAAGATGTCAATCTTTACAAGCCTCCAGAGACCAGGAAAATTAATGTACAGAAATCTCAAACCCCTCAATAGAAAGATATGGATCTGCTTGTTTGAAATATCATTGGCATTAAATAGGTTGTACTTGCTATGCATGTGCAAATAGGTCTTCACTGGGGGTCACTTTGGGTCAAATTACAGGTTTTGTCACCTGTTTTCCTGCAGCTGATTTGACTCTCTGTCATATAAACTGGATTTCCCATTGCACCATACATTGCACATAAAATATACCAGCACCATTGATTAGGATACACATCAGGCTTCACTGTGGTCCCCGGGACAAACAAAAATTATTAAAAATTATTACTTTTGTAGCATTTGATAGAAAATATTAGGTTAAAAAACATATTATTATTGAAAAAAAATGTTCGTCCCGCCCCTCACACTGAAGTTTAAAATAGTTATTACAACCATGTGAAGAGAGCTAAGCAATCCTATGGATGGTGCAGTGGCAAAATTAAATCATGGTTATTTTTCTATACAAATCCTATATGGCATACTGGTAAGCTTAAAAAAAATAAAGTTAATTTCCATAAAAAATTATTATGGTATTGATGTTGACTTGTCATGGGTAGTATGTGTTTCGAATTACAAGAGGATTGGACTGCTAGTTAACGATCTATGGCACCATTTGCAGTATAGCATTTGTGACAAACATACATTTTAGTGATCTTGCCATTTTTAAATGAATATGACTCAAAAGATACACATAGGAAATGATCTGAGAAAAATTATTCATGCTCTATGAAACATGTAGATACATTACATGTAATACCAAAGTCCTCAAGTATGTATTACTTGAACTAGGTATGGGGTCAAAATGGCAGAATGGCCATTTTCAGTGGTAAGGCATTGGTATTTCTGCCATGTTAGAGGGTACAATATTTCAATACAAATATGTCTGAACATATTCTGAAGATATTTATGCAATGTCCATATATAGTTGATTGGGAAATATCTTTTTTCAACTGCGAATTGTCATGAAAATAAGTGTAATATCACTCTGAAATTGGCCCATTGGCTATTGAAAATGAAAGATGCTAAATGGCTGAAACTTTTATTTTTGGAAAATTCATATAAAATTAACTACTGAACGGATCTTTACATAGTTACCATCATTCTTCAGCAGTCTTTATCAGCTTCCTAACCAGTATAACAATTTTGTTTAGGGAAGGGTTTCTTCAAACTATCCGTGGTACCTATATTGATAAGGGGATAGCTATGAGAAGGATTTATGAGGAAATGATAGCGAGCACTTGGTGTGTTAGCATTGCAGTCTGCTCAAGCTCATGATGTGTAGAGGCAAGGGAAAAGGGTACTCCAAAGAAAAAGACAACTTTAGAATTGATGTCATAAGCTTTCCAACGATATGTCACACTAAAAGATATCAATTCTAGTTTTTGAGAACCAGCTTCATGAATATGTGTGGGCAGTTCCAATAAGCAGTATATCTCATACTCACCTAGATACCCCTAGATAATTTGCATAATTTGCATAATGAGAAATATATCATACTGTCTGTTGGCAGAAATCGGAACTAATCCCGCACGGATTATCCTTCCTGCTTGGCTGCACACTTGTTTCCTCCAGGAATTGACACTATTGATGTTGTACTGGGGTTATTAAGAATAAGATATGGGTGTATTTCGGACCATATAACTGTGGTGATGTACTATTATACACCATTATTCTACACCTGCTCGAGGTGTGCTAGCTTAGCTGGTCAAGACCCGGTTACTTTACCCGGCCCGCGTACCTACTCGGCTCAGCTGCAATTATATTTGTATAATTCTGTCCTAATCTTAGGAGTTCAAAGATATATAAGATGCATATAATATGAGGTAACATTTCTTGTCGAATATGATAAGTAATGGTTAGTAGTACACAACATGGAATTGATAATATTTTGGGTTATATTCTTGTCGACTAAGATAAGAGCAAGAAGATAGTGTAATATGATAAAATGTGTCGATTGACTATGATGTCAAATACAGTAGTATATGATAATCATGGATGTATGGATGTCACACCAGAATTTCTAACAAAGCTTATCGAAATAAGATAAGCAAGCATTTAATTGTACACTTCATAAGATATGTTAAAAAGGAGACGCCTGTGTAAGATGCGTCAGAATAAAACGATGAAACAGTCAAAAAAAATATTAAAAATTATTACTTCAAAGTTTCCCCTGATTGCCTGACCTGGATGAACCTAATCTAGCCCGGACAACCAGAGGTTGCCCCCATGGCTGGCCTGCTTTATGAGGCAGGCCACTGCCGGACACTGGCAGTTCACACTGGTAGCTCAGACCTAAAAGGGTACTCCCTGAGGGCCCTAAGGTCTTGTTGCCGTAGAAGACTCCCAATGACAAACCTTGGACCAGCCCCTGCTCATTACATGGATCATCCACCCTTTGGGTAGATGCACCTGGTTCTGTAGAAGTTTAGATACACTGAGTGTAGCTGTGAATGACTGTACCTGTTAACTTCACAACACCTGAATAAAGATGGCTCTTCAACTGTACACTCACCTGTGTCCGTTCTTTGGGAAGTCACTGGAAGCCGTACGATCCTTATAGTTACTAGTAGTCAGATACTTGGATGGTTCCCCAACAGTCCCTAGTCCTAGCCTACCGCCCAGATATCTACATAAAATAAAGAAAAGCAGGTACGCTAAGGTCTTATTTACGGTGGCCGTCAAGGCTCACCCCAAAAAAATATATCACTATTTTATATGAATTTTTTTTTCACTTTTCTGGGCCGTTCAAGCAATTTCTCAAAATAGTGATTTTTTTTTTTTGGTCAACATTGGCCGAGCAGGCTCACCAAAAAACAAATTTGCTCTCAACTCTTTGTATCACTCTCCAAGCACATTCTGCTATCAGCACATGAGACGAGACTTCTGATTGGTCCTTTTCATTGGGTACTTGAAGTAGGGCAAAAAAATACTTAAAGTAGCGATTTCTCTGCTGGCTCAACTCGCTCCATAGGCCTATAAAGGAATGAAGATTGATGTTTTTCTATGTTGAAATAACCTTTCTGGCCTACAACTGACCTAGTACCGGTGTGGCCGACTGGCTAAGGCGCTTATCTATCATACTAAGGGTCTGGGGATCGAATCTCGGCAGGGGTGAACGTTTTTCGCGGTGACGTTTTTCATAATGAGGGAATTTTTCATGTCACAATGAATCACATAATGCTGCATTTTAAACTTATTCCATGCATAGGATCTACATGGGCTGCATGTAGGCTATTGGTATGATCGAGACTTGAACACGTCCAACTATGCCGTCAGCAAGCTCCCTAACTGGGGGTGCAGAGGGGTCCCCCCCCCCCCCCGACTCAGGGCCTGAGGTCGGAAAGTCGCCGAAAATTACGGGGTCCATGTCACAAAGTCGCTTTTTTAGACCGCCTTTAGTACTGTCAATTTTATTTAAAAGTCGCCAAGTCATTAGGTCGAAAGTCGCCAGGTCGCTTTTGGCCCCTCCGGAGCCACCTAACTGTGTCCACCGGGGGGGGGGGGGGGGGGGGGCGACGAACAATTTTCACTATGTAATTTATTCACCCCTCCCCTCCTTCCCCTGGCGCTGGCTACCGGTATTATCAATGTGAAATTATATTTCTGAGTGACCCCGGGTAAGGAAGTGGTAATTTTTTGACAAAGGGGGGTGGGGGGGGGTCAGTGGATCTTTGCGCTGGTTGCCTTCATGAATCATGAGGAACTAGAACATAGATGCACAATACTGCCTAGGTCCTATACATGTGTAGGCCTAGGGTTAGCAAACAAATTTACAGTTTATCCTTCAGTAAGTAGCCTAACTCCCTACCTATTGCTATAGTACGTAGCAAGGACTCGCCTTTGACATTAAAAAAAGCTTACATTGCTGAGTTCCCTTAGGCCAAAAAAAAAAGTTTTGTTTCAGGTCACCCGACCGACCCTATGTAAACAGGGCCGACCCTACGTTTTTTTATGCAATTTTGAAGAATTTTTTTATATCTTTACACTTTTGGGGGGTAAAATTTAGGTTTTCAAAAGTTTTGAAAAAAATCTTCCCATTTTCATACTTTTTTGGGTCAATTTAAGGGTTATGTAAAAAAAAAAAATCCGACCTACCGACCCTAGAGTTTCATCCCATGTTACCTGAAACAAAACTTTTTTTTTATTTGGCCTTAGCAATGTAAATGATACATTTACATAAATGACCCCCCACTCTGCATGTCACCATTGACCATTAGCGCTTCTAGAGTTGAAGACGTGTGTTGGTTACAATCATGACGTCATGACGTACGTTTTATTAACCCAGATATTATTTGACCCAGATTATCAGATGCTTCCCACCATCCGAATCAGACCTAAGCAGCTAAAGCTATAAATAGCCTGTTTGGCGCCCAGGGTTTGCTGCGTTCCCCAGGCGGAAGGGGTGGGGGGGGGGGGGGTCACTCTCACGTGACTTGTGACCTGAGGCCCTTAATTTTGGCGACTTTCCGACCTGAGGGGGGGGGGATAACAATTCTCGATTGCTCCTGAGGGGAAGTAGAAAATCCTGCCCCTCTTTTCACCCGCTCATTAGGCCTACTATAGTTCAAAAGAGGGGGGGGGTCCTACCTTTTTATTTTGCCCCCCCCCCCCGTAGATCGAGGGGTGGGGCCCTTGATGGGGGGGTCCCCGTGTCCCGTGTCGATCTTAAGAAATGCTCATGTCGCCACATCGATCTTAAGAAATTCCCCATGTCCCATGTCACTATCAATTTTCTCCTCCTGTCCCATGTCACTATCTATTTTCTTCTCATGTCCCATGTCACTAGGGCCGAAAAAGGTCCATGTTGGCGTGTCGAATGTAAGGGTCTAGGGCCATAGGGGTTGACATCCCCCCTCCTGTGGATGAGTAATGACCACTCCCAATTATAAAGTCTTGAACATAGATATAGGTCATATAGGCCTATGTAGGCTCTTATGAAGGGTAAATTCGACACGGGGACAAGGTAGATTTCTAGGCCTACCTTCCCTGTAGGCCTACCTACGCCTCCCAAGTTTTTTTTGCAAGAGGAGGCACCAGGAGGCATCTTTTCCCTGTAACAGACTAATCAGGGATATTTCTAGGGCCGCGCAGCGCGCTATACACGCATTTAAATGCAAAATGGCGCATTAAAACATTCAAATATGCGCTCATTGGTGCATGAGGCATATTGTAATCCTAAAAGTTAAAGGCGCACTGAACCCACGACGTCATTTGCGTACAAAACTCAGCAGGGTTAGGTCCTGGGTTGAGTGCGCCTTTAAAAAATATAGGCCTATTCCCGAAAATATGTGTCAGAATTCTCTTTTCTGTACCCCTACCAATTAGCCAAAAGGAAACGTCCAAAGCACCCCCCTTTTGGCGGCATAACCCCCTAAAATCGGCCAGAAATTTACCCCCTTTTGGCAGCATTCTCTAAATTGGCCAAAATCGGACCCCTTTTAGCGGGATACATCCATGAATTGGCCAAGAAAGGACCTCTTTTAGTAGGACACCCCCCATAGATTGGCCAAAAATGGACCCCTTTTAGCGGGATACCACCCTAAATTTGGGGCAAATTCCCACAAAATGTATCCCTTTTTACAGGAACTTTTTGACAAATTGAATGACTATTCTTGGCCTAAAAACCCCGGTCCCTGCACTTAACATGGGAAAATACACCATCCATGTTATGAAAACGCCGAGAAAGGGGTGCTTTTTCACTTACTCTGCACGTCTGTGAAAATCATAAATAGGGGGTGTTTTTCAACCCAAAGTCAGAGAAAAAAAGAAAAGGGGGGTAAATATATATATCAGCTCCTTGAAAATAAGAAAAGGGGCAAAATTCTGACCCCCCTAAATTTCTGTGTAAGCCTAAGGCCCACTTGGCTTTATATTTATTTAATAGCTGAACAGAAAATGAGGGTGTTACCCAATAGTTTTCTTTGTAGAGTAAAAAAGGGCTAAATAATGCTGGAAAAAATCTGTGTTTTCAAAAAAGGGGGTGTTTTTAGGGACCAAAAAGTCAGCGTTTTCATACTTAAAGGGGGTGTTTTACACCCAAAGGTCAGTGGTAAGGGGGTATAGGGCCTATTTAAAATCCCATAACACGGATGGTGTTGTTAAGGTATCAGAGTGCAGGGACCGGGCTAAAAACATACCCCTTTTGTCCCAAAATGGCCCAAAAAGGGCCCCTAATGGCGGGTCCGGCCGGACCTGCCAGTGGGACCCAGAAAGGACCCCTTTCCCGGGTTTTTGTGTACGCACATAGTTACTATAGAACACATAGGAAGTGGTCCCCCCGGGCCCGTCAGGTGACTTCAATTTGGGACGCTAAAGCAAACACGACGTAGGCCTAGCTCATTAAACAAGTCATTAGACAAGTCATGACACATAGGTCAGTAATGACCTCCCTTTTGTTGTCAATAAAAGCTATTAATTAATTAAACGCAGACGGGCCTACCCTATGCTTACAGCACTGCTACGTCTGCGTTTAATGAGCTTTTACGAGGTTGCTAAAGGTCCCTTTTTATCTGTTGTTCCGAGGGTCTAGTGACAGCCACAAACGTGTGTGGCATGCTCAATAACTCCCTTTACCCACGACTTACTGCAAGAAAGCGATGTGGCCAAATGGCTTAGGCACTCGCTCTTAATGTCAGGGGTCCAAGGAACGAATCTTGGCCATGGGAGGACATTTTTTCGTTATGACGATATTTTTCGTGTCACAGTGCATCAAATCACACTTACCTTTGAGCTAATTTGATCACAAATATATTGGAATTGTGTTCATTAGGTATTGAATCACACAATTGAATCGAGCAGTAAGGCTAGCTTAGAAGAAATAACAGGATTTACAGCATGGGAACGGTTGGACTATAGCCAGACTATAGAAACATGCTTAGAAACAGGACACTCTCCTGCAGCCAATAGGAGGCCCTGTTTCATTCCCCAAAGCAAGATGTGCTTGGAGAGTATGTAGTTCCGGTGGCGTATGAAGACAAAAGGTTGACAGCAGATCGGTGAGCCTCCTCGGCCAATATTGACAGTTGACAGCAATAATTTTAATGTCTTTTGGGGGTTGACAGCAAAAAACAAAAAAAAAACATTTTAGAGAAATACCTTAAACGGCCCAGAAAAGTGAAAAAAAAAGTTATAAAAAGTAATATTTTTTGGGGGGTGAGCCGTGACGGCCACCGTACTTATTTGTCATTATACCACAGCAGGCACGGAGAAAAAAGCATTTCAAACCTCTTGTATACTGTATACGGCTAGTGGCATAGAGTAGTTATAGGACTAGTACCAATCTGTAGGGGTATTCAGTATAAGGCTCCTTCACTGTATTTCGCGTATAGCTTGGTACACATCCTATAACTACTATGTACATCTCACATCAAATGAGCAATAAAGCCACTTATGTTGGAGTACACAATGTAGTTGATTAAATTTACCACCAAGCAGTTAAAACTAGGGCCACCTCTTCTGAATAAAACCCCCAGTAAAATAACACTTAACTTTAGACCAACGACACATCCCTTGTAATCTAGTTGTTTCAGAATGTGAAATCATAGATGATTAGGAGTAAAGAGACACGTGCATTACTTCCTCTTCCAGATCCAGATACCACTCTTGGTCACTATGCATTATGAGTCATGTATATTTGTATCTCTCCTTTACATAAGGTGATAATTGAAAATGCTGTGAACAAGCACAATGGTATATCATTATGAGGTATACTCATACACACAAAATAAGTTGTAGCAAACTAGGGTAATGACATTCTGTTGTTTCACTTTTTCTTAATTGGGTACCCATCGAATCGAATGCCTAGAGGGGATAGGCTATGCAGGGTTTGAAGAAAAGCTAATTACACCCATGGGAACGAACTGGGTGCATTATGTATTATCAGTATGGCATCAGCTGTCCGCGTACACACCAAGTAATCATTAACTTTGAGGGAGAAGGTATTTTTTTTGAGTTCTTCAGATTGTTCACTCCTGCAAACTATTTGGGAACCTGAAAATTTCATCAAATGTTGTGCCTACTCGCTAAACTAGAGCTATATTCATAAATCTCTGATTTGGTTTATCCATAGTCATCAAGTGGCATCTGGCAGAGTCCACATTGAAGCGTTGAGACTATAGATCCATCATACCCTGATATAGATTAGCTGTCTTTGTAGTGTTTGACACCAGCCCGACTGCAATGTCTGGGAACCAACACATACTCTGTAAATGAATACAGATTATTAAGAAATGTTTCTGGCACAGATAGGGTGTAAAACCCTTACCAATAACTAAACTCTCAAAGTCTGATGATACTAAAGCCTATCTCCATATTAAACAAATAATACAAAATCATAGACATTGGAATATGACATTCTTGTCAGCAGTCTAGATTTTCTGAATACTTTCAAGAGCTAGGCTAGCTATAGATCCGAAAAGGACCAGCTGCTCTGGATGCCAGAGTGACCACTAACATAATAGCAGGAAACTGTTTATCTGCTTGATGTCCAAAGGAGGCTGCAAACCCCCTGGGAAACCACTAGCCACTCGCCAGATCGCCAATGGCAAATCTTGGCTAATGCTACCAACTGAAAATTCTCCAAGTTGGCGAATTGTGGGACTGTTGGGCTTTCCTTGCTTTCCAAACTGCAGGTTCAAGTTCATGGCTTCTTTAATAAAATTTTCTAAATCATTACTGTATACCCGGATGAAGAACCTGGATATCTGTTTTGGGAAAACAAGTTCATATATCGAAGAGTCTTGGAATGAGTTTTTAGCTAAATCCCAGACTTCCATGGAATTCTGACTGTTATTCTCAAATCACTCACCTTGTGCTGTTTCACATCGCTTTGTTGGCCACGACGCCACTCTTTTTGTATTAGATGGATGCCATTGTGATCAATAAGACTTCTTTGGTATGAATACTAAGAAAAAGAAGGCAAATGTAAATTAAAATTGGAAGCTTCCCTGGAAGAAGTGAGCCCCTCAAACTACTGCTGACTCTGACAGCAAACTACGACCGACTCTGACCACAAACTACTGCCGACTCTGACAGTTAACGACTTCTGCCAGCTCAGACAGTAAACTATATCAGTCTGCTGCCGACTCTGACAGCAAGCTATTGCAGACACTGACAGCAAGCTATTGCCGACTCTGACAGCAAATTACTGCCGACTCTGGCAGCACACTACTGCCGACTCTGACAGCAAACTACTGCCGACTCTGACAGCAAACTACTGCCGACTCTGACAGCAAACTACTGCCGACTCTGGCAGCAAACTACTGCCGACTCTGACAGCAAACTACTGCCGACTCTGACAGCAAACTACTGCCGACTGTGACAGCAAACTACTGCCGACTCTGGCAGCAAACTACTGCCGACTCTGACAGCAAACTACTGCCGACTCTGACAGCAAACTACTGCCGACTCTGACAGCAAACTACTGCCGAATCTGACCATAAACACAAATCAAAACAACATGCATGACGTCACTGCTAGGTAACATAGTGACGTTGCTAGGTAACATAGCGACGTTGCTTGGTAACGTCGCGACGTCGCTAAAACTGTGCACACTCACTGTACACTCTCCATCCAGATGTTTAGTCGAGTTGCATTGAGAATGTACTGATGTATTTGAATGTGCTAGGAGAATGTGAAAATACAGATAATGTCGGCCATTTTGTCCCACTTCAAAGATTTTACAGCATTGTGCAGAAAGTCAACATGAATAGGCCCCCCTTACTAATTTATTTACATTATTATATGAAGGTAACTGAAAGATTTTTATGATTGGAGATCGTTTGAGACCTTTTAAAGTATTAATGGTCTTGAACTCTCTAGAAATCAACCATTGAATCTGACCATGGAATGCTGCAAATCGCCCATGAATTTTGACCACTGCATAAAGTGCTGGGCAAAGCCTAGCCTGAAGCCACTTCGTGGCTTCAGGCTAGGCTTCGCCTAGGCTCACTTTAAAAAAAAACATGAAGATTAAAAGTATGCAGGAATAGAGCCATGATGAGTAACCTCCAAGTTCTGCATTCCCGTCTAGCTCACAAGGAACCTTGCTTCTAAGAGTGCGAACAGTAATGCTACATGGTTTTCCCAACTGTTTTCCCTGAAGCAGGAAAAAGGACGTTCTCATGGTTTTATTATGTTTAAATGTCAGGAGGGTATAATTTTTTTTGAACAAATTTCCTTTATTTACGGTTTGTTTATAACAGTTACATCGAGGTATTTTTGATCCAAGTGTGATACCGTATAAAGGAGGCTGCGTTTCAGTTCTATCTGGAGCAGAACTGGTTTTGGTCGGCATGTACCAACAGAAAAAAACTATTAATGTCATATTAATTTCGAGACCACTTTTCGTATTATTTCTGGGATGTAATGCATTGAGCAGTTGAGCTGTTTGGCAATACAAGTCTTGAACTTTAGAATCAGAATCAATCTGCCACATATTTAAATTGGTTGCCTTGCATTAAACCTATTCACTTCCCAAAATAGATGGGCATACCCATCTTGTGGTAAGATTCTGTTATACCCTCTTTTAAGGCATATCCCAATGGTTTGCCATCCTTTCTTTCACTATGTTGATGCTATATATTTGTGCACAAAAGATCCAGAAGCATGTCTGGCACTGACGAATTGTACCACAGCATCTGCATGTTACTAGAGGACTAAACCTATCTTAAAATCAGTTCATATTTCAGGCATTTCTGCCAGCAATTTCCATGTTCTAATTCATGAGGTCTGCCTTTACATAGTGGTTATAGATTTACATATGGTCAGTTCTAAAGACTCCCTGTTGAATTATACATAGATGGCAATATAGACTATAGAGAACCATTAAAGTCTAAGTTTAACATACCCATGGGTACAGCAAGAAATGCAACATATATGACAGGTGGTCCCAGCGACCGCTTAAAGTTGAAAAAACATCCAACATGTACTGTGATAACCAACCTGAACTGCAGACCAGGGCAGCCCTTACGATGTGTTAAATTGCTTTCAGTGGCTGTAAAGGGCTTTGAATAGGTCCCAAGGGGTTCTGAATGGGCCTCTTTAAGTGTAGATCAGGACTGAACAAGCCTGCAAGAACCATTCAGAAGCAGTGGGTAGTATGAGCAAACACCCTACAAGTACTAAGGGCAGGGAAGGATGTTCTATGGGACACCATTTGTTGCTATGCATATGGGGGAAAGATGTTTGCTAACTTTAAACCTTGAGTTCACTTGATTCTGACAGTGTGAGTTTTTGTCAAAAGCAAAAACACTACATATAATCATGTACGATTCAAATGGTGTAGAAAACATGTATCATACCCACTACGTATACGACTCTTGCAGCTCCCTGATGTTGTCCAGATAAACGCCAACTTAAACCTGTACTAAGTTAAGTATAACATAGACAATCATCAACTATGAGTCAGGTACCCCAGTGCTGTCTTCCAGATAAAGGATCTTACAGGCAGTGCCTGAGTCATAGAAATAGCCCCAGTGATAGCAGACACCCAGGAGACAATCAGCCTGAACTCCTCATTCCAACAGATATTGGTCTCAGATTTCAGGCTATTGGCCATTGTTCACACAGAAATAGAAGTCATTATGCACAGATTCAGATGAGGTGATTGGGGCCGATGCTATCCGCACGCCCACAGAGTGCGAATAAGAGCCCTCATTCCCACACTAGGTAGGGTCTGCATGATACTTCTTATTCCCACACCATATAGGGTAGGCAATACGGGTCAAATTGGCACCCCATCCTATTCTTGTAGGCCTATGGGGTGGCAATTGGGGTGTGAATTAGGGCCATTTTTCACCCCCTATATAGTGTGCGAATTAGAATCATTATTCCCATGCTGTGTGGAGTGTGAATAAGAGTACTTGTTCAATGGGAGGCAGATCGTCTGTTTTCGGATTATGGATTTATTAAAAAGAAAAGTCTAGAGGATAACATTTATCAATAGTCTTAGTATTAATGAAAAAGATTCTGAAATATTCATTGCTCGTATTCTTATTAATCTCCCATTAAAATTATTTATATTTCATGTGAATATTTAGAGCATATAGTGCCAAACAGACTTTCCCATTGTGACTTAGTGTGAATAATTATTGTGTTTCCATCTTCAAAATGAGTGCCTTTCTTTTTACCGGATCCCTTTATACTTGTTGTTCACACTTTTTCCTGGGACGCTGCAATGGAATCTCTTTGTAAGTTTCTCTTTGTCCTAAGTTCTTCGAAGAGTCTTTATAGAGAGTTTTGTAGTTAGGAGATATTGCCTTTCTCAGACTCAGGACTTCATATCATAAAAAAGATCAAAAGACCTTGTCTTTGGACGATATTTTAAACAAAATAATCATTGACTCAAGACGACTTGGAACACCAATACTGCAATGTTGTTACATTGTATAGCCTTCAACTGTATGTTCAAAACTGTGTTGCAAGTCGACAGACATTTTGTTTGTAGTCCTTCTTTACATATGTTCACCTAACTAAAGCTGACACATACTGGCATTATGGTCCTGATGATTAGGCCACTTTAAAAATGGCCCCAATGTGTAGGCATTGTTGGGACATTTTCCATATATATGAAGAAATATGGATATTTTGGATAAATACAATTATGTGCGAGAGGTTGGTTCCAGGAGCACTACCTTTGAGCATGGTCCCGAACTTTCAGTAATTGGCGTACTATTCTGCTATGTACTTTTAGCTGTTTAGGACAGATTGAAACAGAGTGCTTTTGTGGATATTGCTAGGAGATTAGTAATTTAGCGTCCCGTCAATCAGTAGAGGTGATTTGGTGTTCTTTATTCATTGAATGGAGAATGGGCATGGTGTGATGCTTATGAACATGTAATAGGATGTTTCCAACTGACACTACATAATGGCTATACGTTCCAGTACATCAGAGCCTCTAATGGTTTATGCAGATCATGGGGACAGGGATGACCGGACCTGGAGTGACCGGGGCAGGGATGATCATCATCAAAGACGACATAGAGAGACCCGTGATACAGACAGACACCATCACAATGATGATAGACGTGATAGGGAAAGATCTTCTGATTCTAGTGATAAGAGGCATACACGTAATTACAACTACGACGCCAGGAGGGAAGATAGGCCAAACAGACGCCATGGAGGTGAGGCGGCGTTAGCAACTGGAGTGCCTAGACACAGACAGGATGAGGGTGATCGCCAACACCATGGGGACTTACATAATATGCCTACTTCCTATAAGCCTCGACAAGGGACTGATCATAAATGGAAGAAAAATGAGCACGGGCATAAATCCTCAAAGGGACGTAGAAGTGAGGAAGATATGCACTGGAGGGACAATGCTGGAGGGAATACTATGCTGCCTAAACACGCAATGGCCAAATTTGAGCAAGATAAACAGCGGGAGCAGATGGTCAAAGACAGGGCGGCGCAGGCCACATCTGGTGAGCAGCAGCAAAAGAAAGCACCAATGGAGAAGCCCCCTTTTAAAGAACAGCCGAGCTCTGGTAGACGACTACGCAGCTGGGGTCTTCCTAGTGCCGACTCCAAGGACGAGACACATGTGGATCTCCCTCCTCCCCAGAAATCTATCAAGGACAAACTAGCAGAGGCCATGAATATTGCCATGAGTGGTACACTTAACATGAAGCGTACAAAATCAGGCATTATCTTCAATGGAGCTAAATGTTTCCTGAGTAATTTCCACCCGTGCGCAATTCATCATGATGGAAGGGACTTCCACTCAAGCGAGCAGATGTTCCAATACCTCAAGTGTATTGAAAATGACGACGAGGCGCGAGCTAAGGGTGTAATGGCAACAACAACTGGCCTGCAAGCCAAGCGGGCCGCGGACGGCCTACGTACCAACAAGCAATGGGAGAGCAAGAGGACTGATACTATGAAAATATGTAACTTTAAAAAGTATATCCAGAATCCTGCCAAGCGAGCTGCCCTAATCGAGACCGGGACAATTCCCTTGATAGAAGCCACTAAAAATAAGTACTGGGGTGGTAACGCCATCTACGGCTCAACAGTGTATGATAGCGAGAGTTATAATGGTGAAAATATGCTGGGCATTGTGCTTATGGACATCAGAAACTCCCTCCGAAAGAGCGCCGCGTCTAAGACGCCTACACCGGGTAACAATGCTAAGGCGGGAAAGGAGTCAAACATCTGCTTGGAGAGCGCTGCGTCCCCTAACGCAGGCAGCGAGAACCTGCACAAGAGGTCAGCGGACAGCTGTGATTCAACACTGCTGGCGGACGACGCGGCTGGTTTGGAGGAATCGATTACTAGTCTACTCAATAAGGACGTGTGATGGAATATAGCAGAATCAGGATGATGACTATGGATACGTGCAATAACGTATCTGTAGATGTGTTTGGCGACGACCGGGCGGAGTACTTGGATTACGATCTGCGCCCGAGAGTGGGTCGTCTTCGGAATGTGACCTACTTACCGGGGTTGAACACGGACGAGCTGGGTACACATGTACTCAGGCATTTAACAACAACAAGGCATGACCCGGTTTCTGTTATTGTTGTGGTAGCGGGGTTGAATGACCTAATAGTGCGCACTGATGCGGGGTGTGTGCTAAGACAAACTGATGTAAGGGCTGCTACTGAGAGGATTGCAGGCGGTTTCACAAGGCTAGTAGATGGTTGCTGGGAAATCAACCCGAGTGTTAAAATAATGATTTGCCCACTATATGCTGTCGACTTCGCTGCAGCCAACAAGATACATAGACGTCACATGCATCAGACGCTGTGTGAAGAGACTGTCAAGTGCATAAACCTACGTATAGACATGCTGAATTACACCAGCGGTGTAATAACACCTAGAACTGAGCAGGTTTGTCATGGCTACCACTCACTGACTGGGTGGGGTGACAAGTATTATAATCTCAGGGACGGTATTATTATGTTCTCTGACCTCTACACCAAGATAGCAGTCCGGATAGTGAAGGCACTGAATAATGAGTGGCATTAGTTCAGATTGCTGCTGTGATCACCTTTTGAAAAGTATCCATATACCTCTAGATACTCTGTGTTACTAATAGTACTTCAATTTCTTCCTATTTATCTTAAACATTAATTCAATGGATCATACCGGGTATGCATTCTTTATGTATCTATATTTAATTCTAAAAATGAAACAGTTCAATATATAAGCATAGAAATTGTATTATGGTTCAACTTCAATTTCATTACTGTTGGATCATTGAACCTTCCTACAATTGGGTGAAAACACTGTTGTATTTAGTATGTCATATAAAATCTGGCGTGTATAGAAATGTGCAAATGATTGGGAGTGTGCTGCAGTAACCTGTGCTGGGAATGCAGGGCATGACTTGTATAATATATGAATTATTATTATCATATATAATCGAATATAAAGGATACACTGCTGGTATACATGTATATGTGCGCTGGACTTGCATACTTGCTTGTTTATGAGTTTGCGATTGTCTAGGGCTATTGGTATTGATATGTGATCGATTGTAGTGTGGGCGAGTGATGTTTAAACGTAATTTATTGTCGGCTTGGGGGAGCCACCAACAGAGTTTGTACAACTACAAGGTAGACTAACAGCTAGTACCGTATATTTAGGCCGTTGTTTGTTTTGTTGGCCTATAGCTATAAGTATTGGTAATATACACATCCTATACTTAGTGGGTCAACCTAAATGATGGCTGACTAAGTGGGGATTGTGTTCCTCACCTAGGGCAACACCTTGACTACACGTCGTCATACCGATGCTCTCTACTCCAGCTACTAATATATAGCGCTGGTTTACTCTATGTTTGCACTTTGTTTTTGTACGTCCTTGTATGCAGGAAGAATGGATAATTGTATGAGGTTGGGGTGGGGGCTAAGGTTGAATGACTTATTATAATTATGACCAACTGGTACACTGTAAAGGTCTGCGTCTGTTGTGTATGAATGTTCAAAGTTTAAAAAGCAAGATGAATAAGTTTAGGAAAATCAACTTTGACATTGATCACATCAGTATAACTGAAAGTTGGCTGAATACTGGTGACTTAGATTGGCAGCTCGAGCTCCCGGGGATGAAGCTGTTCAGGTTGGACAGACTGGTTACCGGGAGAAAGAGTGGAGGGGTGGCCTGTTATGTGCCGACACATTACGCCAAAAATACTACAGTTTTGGACGAATTGTCTTTTACTGAGAAGGATATGGAGTGTCTAACCATAATGACATGCCACCCGGGCCATAAGTACCGTATAATCATGACCGTATATAGACCACCTAATGGTAAAGTCAACCAGTGTTACACCAGACTTGAAAATATGCTGAAATTACCGGTAATGAGGAACCGGGAGGTATGGGTCCTCGGGGACTTTAATGTAAACACGCGTGCACGTAATAACCCTAAATATAAGAGAATGAGGGATTTTATTCGTGACTCTAAATACACCTACCTTAAAACTCAACCAACTTACTACCATACATATGGTAAGTCAACTATAGATCATGTATACACTAACTGTACACATGTATCGGAGTATGGAGTCATCAATGATTTGAATGGCGACCATGCCCCTATATATGCTGTCAGGAAGCAGAAAACGGTCAAGCACACACGTGAATGTAAAGAGATTACTGGCCGATCGTATAAGGGCTACAGTAGCGAGGCTACAGTGGCCTTTGTAGATGATACTGCCTGGTCTCTAGATGATGACCTAGACGCGGGTATCTTAATCGACTTGTTCACTGAAAATGTGAGTGCCTACCTGAACATTACCTGTCCAATTAAGACCTTCAAGGTCAGTACCAATCAATCAGAGGGGTTCACACCCCGAGTGATGGCACTATTTAGGAAAAAGAGGAAATTGTTGAGGAAGTCGAGGAGGGTACCGCGCGGGGTACTCAACCTATTTTTGCCAGGGGTAAAGAGCATTGAAAAACATGCCCAAGCGCTTTTGGTGAAGAGTAGGAGAGCCGAGGTCAGAACTAAGCTTGACAGATATAGGAATGACCCCAGAAGATTCTGGTCTGAGGTAAATTGTCTGTGGAAAGGACCACGGAAAGATGTGGAATTGAATTTGTTAGATGATGACGGCTGTGATATTCCCCCCACGGAAGCCGCGGACTTTGTCAATGAATACTATAGTGGTATTGGTGTGAAGCTTGCTAGAGTTTTCCCCCCTATAGTTGGACTTAATCCGTCAGATCATGCAATGGATCTTGATAGACCGCAGTTTGCATTTATGCCGATCGATCGAGCAGCTGCACTGAGAATTATCAAGAGTATAAATGTGGTCAAATTGGCTTGTATTCCCAATATAAGGGCGGGAGTGATCAAAGACATTCTTATGCATAAACCTGAGGTATTGATGGAAATTGTGAATGAGTCTTTAGTGTCAGGTGTCTTCCCGGATAACCTAAAGCAGGCAAGTGTCATTCCGCTACCTAAGCAAGGGGACCTCCGAAAGGTGACAAATTGGCGCCCTGTTAGCCAGTTACATATCTTCTCAAAATTAATAGAGAAGGCTGCACACACACAACTAATGGGTTACTTGCTTAGACATAGCGTTATCGACGATCTGCAGTTTGGGTTTATGCCGGGTCGCTCTACCATGGATGCTGTCTATGGACTGGCCCAGGATGTCTACGAGTCTAGGAACCGGGGGGAGTGTGTGTCGATTGCCTTCCTCGATCTGAGGAAGGCTTTCGACACAGTAAATCACCTACTACTACTCAGGGAGCTGAGGCAGCTAGGTTCCGACGCGGCGACTCTTGGGTGGTTCGAGAGCTATCTGGGGGGACGTAGACAAGTGACTAAAATTGGCAACATAGTTTCAGATGCAAAGGGAATCACCTGCGGAGTCCCACAGGGGTCAGTGCTTGGCCCCTTGTTATTTGTTGTGTATATAAATAGTGTCACTACTAGAATTGTCAATAGTAGGTATTACATGTATGCCGACGACCTGGCGGTGGTTGCAAGCAACCAGGATGCTGAGTTGGCCAGACAAATGCTCCAGCATGATCTGGACAGTATTGGTTTGTGGTGTAAGGAATATCAGCTGACTGTAAATACTGATAAAACCAAAATACTGTGGTGTCATGGCGACAGATGTAATGTTGACTTCACAGCCTATCCCCTGACGCTAAATGGTGACAGACTGGGTGTTGTGAAGTGCTTCAACTATCTCGGTGTGGTCATAGATGCCATACTGGATTTCAAACCGCACTGTAAGAAGGTTATATCGTCTGGAAATCTGAAACTATATAATCTAAGAAATCTATGCAAATATATTGACTCGGCTGAGGCGGTACTCATATACAAAACCATGATACTGCCGGTGCTTGAGTATGGGGCATTGGTTTTAGATGGGGGCCCGGATACTTTGGTGACTGAAATTCAGACCATCCAAAATAACTGCCTGCGTGCGTGCCAAAAGATATGGGATCCGAGATCTATTAGCATCGAAGCACTACATACTGACTGCAAAGCAAAAATGCTAAAAACAAGGAGAACTGAGATGTTGCTCTGTTGTATGTATAAAGTATCTACCAATGCTGATAATGTGGTGGTACCTGTGAGGACCCTCAGGGGCAATGCGAAGGTGCGACTAAAGGTTCAGCGTCCCAAGGGTGCCCGCTACAGGAAGAGCCCGAAGTATAGGGGCTTCCTGGAGTGGAACAAACTGGACAGTAATATACAGAGACTTGACTCGTACCAGAAGTTTGTAAACAAGGTCAAGAATCCTTGATATGTACTAAAAACCCGGATAATGAATACTCTGTTAGACGTTTATAATGAACCAGTCATGTGATGCAATGGTTCACCGTTTATTATACTAGAATGTGATATATGTGATTGCAATTTATTTATTTATGACAAGCATGTATCATACATAACATATGGAAGATAGATGATGACGAGTGTTGAATACGAGATTGGTGCTGTGTGCATAATTGCAGTGTTATATTCCAGTTGTATTGTATTGTTGGAGGTCACCTGAGTCTGAGAGTAACCTACCTTATCTGTTATATATGATTATCCATTCACCAAGCTTCCTGTTGTATATTGTACTGATTTGTCTTGACCGAGTGTCTGAACAGCATGGTTTCATAACAAGCATCGTCAAGCATTTATGGCATTAATTTGAAAGGCTTTACCTGTAAATGTAATTATTGCCAAATAAAAATGTTTCAATCAATCAATCCTATTAGTACGTGCTAGGCTGTTAGGGTTCAGATTTCACACTGCTTAAAGGCTATCCAAAGGATGACACCAGATTAATGTGCACAAAGGAAAAGCTCCCTTTCAGTTCATAATACTTGACATTTTAGAATAGGCCTAGAACAACTGAGCAAGTCCCTTGCGCCTGGGCTTATCTAAAATGGGCTAGCATTTTGAATAGCGGAGGTGAGCTGGTTGAAACATGAGGACTGACACCTAATCTAAGTTTCATCTCCCTTGGCATGTGACCATCTCACCCCACATATAGGATGAAGCCATACAGCAAGAGCTTCTCACATATATGAGGTTAGTATTAGTTCAGGTGGCTCAGGCAATTTGCTGAACCCTGGAACTGGGTGATCTCTCTCACGTGTAGGCCCAAAATGGAAGTTTATTTTTTTCTACCACCTGACTGGAAGTGGGGGCATGGTCGTAGCACCAAGGGTTGTCGGACACTTCCCTTCTCTTTAAATAAGCTGATAATTGAAAATGGGCTGAAAAAGCACAATGTTAAATATCATTAAGAGCTGTAAAACCAACGCAATCATATCCAGAATTGATAAATTGTTGTGAACTAGGGTAGTCCCTGCTCACTATATGGACTACTAGGGTAGGGGAGTTCTACTTTTTTTACTTTGTTTAAACCCTGGGAACTTTGGGAACCATCACAACTGACACCTAGAGGGACAGAACAATCCAGAGTTGGGGGAAAGCTGATTACACCCATGGAAACAAACCGGGTGCATTTTGTAATATCAGTATGGCGTCAGCTGTTTGTGTACACGCTCAGGTAATCACTGAGAGGGAGGAGGTGTTCTTCAAGTTCTCCATAACTGTTCATTCTTGCAAACTACATGGAGCAGTTCAAATATTTAATGGGAAAGTTCAGATAAGCTTAGACTTATGAACAATGCAAAAGGTCAGAGATTGTTTGTATTGTTATAACTGTTAGATTAAAATGATGCTTATAGGAGTTGGACTATAGCAAAATACATTATTTCGTTTTCAGCTGTAATAATTACCCCTGGAGCAAGGAAAAGGGATAGAGTTGAGTTGAGTTTGATTTGTTTTTATTGTAAACACATCTCCGGTTAAGGAGTATTAATAGTTTCACAATATATTGATGGACACATAAATCATATATGACAATTGTTCAGAACTGACAATGTCCAAATAATTCAACGCAATTTAAATGTGTAAAAATGAATGAAAATCAGAGTTCTAGAGCATCTTGTTTTGTCCAGACAGGTGCCTTCACCTGAGAAGTGAATCTCGGGTCTAGGAAATGTAGTTTAGGTAATACTTATAACCACAACGGTGGAGTAGTTCGTTTGTATACAATCATGGCGGTTGATGGGGTTGTGATGGGGCGTATCAAATGAGGAGTTGAATTAGAATTACTGGTATAAGAAAATAGTTATAATAATGAGAGATAAAGAGCTGTCGCGAAAGTGTCCGACATGTCCAGGGGTAATCTTATATTAACTACATCATGTGGAAATCATATCTCCTCAGCATCCCTGTTCCTGAGAGCTACTTTGAACCCACTTAGTGCTATAGGGCTATTGAGTAGCAATTAAAACAAGGATTGCACGATTTATTGCTCTCCCTCTCGTATACATTCTATCCCTTATCTACCTGAGGGCATGAGACGGTGGTATGAAGGATTTCTTGAAAGGGTGTAATGTCTGTCGCCAAAGCTTGTATGCTAGCACAACCCTATGGAAAATATGCAAATGCTGCATTCGTAAATTTACAAGCTTCATTAACGAACACATGAAAATACTTGTAAATTAACATGCCATATATGCAAATGATGTGTTAGTATACAAATATGCTATATTACTGTACAAATACGGTATGTTACTATCCGAAATTTTGTGTCATAGTTTGCGTCCATACAATGGTATGGCTCTGACGTTCCAGATTCAATAATAGACAGTATACTTTACATCTCTGCGCTGATCTATAACTGTGAGCCTAAAGTAATTTTGTCATCGATCCAACGTGAATAATTAATATGAAACGTCAATGCAAATTTGCTGTGGCTTTCTATTAAACTCTGACACTGGTCTTGCCGCCAGTTATAGATATATATCAGATTCTCTTCATTTTGCTATGTGTAAAGAGTATTTGCCTGAGGTTAAACTACATAATCCCGACTATAACTATGTCTGTGCACAAAAGCGCCGCCAGCTTAGGTAATAAATTCTGGCGATGGCAATGGTGCTCGTAACAATCGCATATTCTAACCATTATAGTATCACGTCATGTCAATGCGCAACCTTACTTGTGGGAGGGAGACCAATGCTTTGGCCTTAAATAGGGCCGGTGGGTTTAAGATGTGTTAAATAGCTATTAGCGGTTGTAAAGGGTCTTAAATAGGTCTCAAGGGGGCCTGGGTCCTCTTTCACAACAACTGCCGTATCTGTCGGGCCGTCAAAATATGTTGCCGACAGTACAAAGTGAACCTGATCGTCATCGTCAAACCCTAATTTATGTACCCCGACAGATACGGCAGTCGTTCTGAAAGAGGACCCTGAGCAGTTCTCCTAAAGCAACTCAAGTGTAAATCGGGACTGAACAAGCCTGCAGGAACCATTCAGAAGCAGTGGGTAGTGAACATGTTTTTGTAGAACTCCCTATATACAAGGACAAAGGTATGGAAGGGATGTCTTGTAACATTGGTACATTGTTGCTGCTATGCAAGAGGTAATACAATAAATGATAGCCTCCTATACAGGTTTGGTGTCTGAAGGTTTTAAATCTTGATAATAATTATCATCATGAAAAAGTAAAAATACCTTGCCTTTAGACGACATTTTCAGCAATCAGTATCTTCCATTGACTCTTTCAAGATCACCTTTAACAACAATATATGTCATGTACTATAATAGAGTGTAAGTGTTTAGTCTCCAGCTGTAATGCAGGTGGGCAGACATTTCTTTGTAGATTTTCTTTAACTGTTGTCATATAACCAAAGCTGACACGTAATGGTATAAGGGTTCTTCACCCTAGGTGATTATGGCTCTTTAATTAAAAACTCTCCTTCTCCATGAGAAAAAAAAGTTATAAATATAGGTTAGATACACGTAGATACAAATTGCAGACATAGGCAGCTTGGTGATCCAGTAAGTGATGTCTAAACCCTGCTCTGCCATGAATTATCTGGAAAATATTAAACCCCCATACAAGATTTGGGCCTGTAAAGTAGACGTCTATTGTGCACAGTGCTTGGGGAGTGGTAGGGTTAAGTCCGTAATCCTTATCGAAGATGTATTAAGAAATTTTGGTTTCGATCCGACAGCACCACATGATGGCTATACATCTCAGTACAACATAGCGTAGTGGTTTATGTGGATAATGGCATGCCTATATTAAGGTTATATGTTGTTAGGGTTCCAATTTCACCCATCATATCATAAAAGAATTTTTTTTTAAATCCAAAAGACAAGAACAGGTTAATGTGTATTAAAGAAAAGCTCATTTAGAATTAATCAATTCTATATGTATGCATGCTATAGCACAATCAAACAGCTATACAAATCATGAATAAGCTCTAATTGGCAGACTTAAGTAGGGAGCTTATCTATTTACACACATAGTTGACAGTAACCAGGAGTCCAAATTGTACTAAAGCTATGAATGTCAATAGGTTATTGCATCTCCCTGGCATAGAATAGGCTACCGTTAGAAGAGGGAAGCAGAGGTGGTTGACACATAAGGGCTAACACAATAATCTACCTCCAGGCATGTGACCAGCTCCCCCTCCAGTGGGATGAAGCCATTCCGCAAGAGCTTCCCACGTAGATAAGGTCAGGGATAGCTCAGGTAGCTCAGGGTCCTGCAAAACCAGTTATCTTTAGGCCCCCACCCCCTACATATGTACATAGTGTTGAGTAGCTCTCCATGCTCCACTGCAACTGCTACTGTAGGGTACCAACATATGGCCCTTTAAGGAAGTATTACATCCTTGAGGTTAGGCCATGAGCGGAGCCATAATAGACTGACCCACCGGAACTTACTGTTGTTACATAATGTCCACTATACATCAATGTTACTGATCTAACACATTAATAGTAGGTCCCTCTTGTGGGTAGGTTTTGAAAGTCTCAACCGCCTGACTGAAAGTATTGGTACATCTTGGCGATAAATGCATTTCTAGGTTTTGAAGCATCACAAATTCCGTAAAGGATGAATATCTGCCGTTTGTAACGATATGCTTATTGACTTGAAGTATTTGGTCTGCGGTACAGTAAGATGAGCACTCATACTGTGTATAGTTTCATCAATTATTCATGGAGTGCTGTCAGAGCTATGGACTTTGAAACCTCAGAAGGTAAGTTCAGGGATTATCTTCCCAAGGGGAGTATGGCACAAACTGGAATCATTGAACCAGCAGAGTAATAACCATTCAAAACATCTGAGATGCTGTTTATGTATTTTGATGACCTCATATAGGCTGTGAGCTATTCGTGAATGTTATTAATTCAATGGCTGCATGAAATTTCACAATTAGTTAATCAACGGGACTGTTGTATTTAGAATGCAGTGCATACACACTGTCCATGTAGTTTGATCATCAAATACCCCATGTGACTAACTTTAGTAGGTGGTTCCCCTGGACAATATCCTGAAGGCATCCCCTTGGTTCATTTCCCAGGGGCAAACGGCTTGTGATAAAATGACATACGGCACATGAATATTTCACACCCTTCCAGCGGGAATTGACTGCTTTGGGGGTCTAAACTGAGGAAGTCATAAAGAGTAAGTGCTTTGTTTCGTTCAATACTCCGTGTCCACGTAGGGAGATGGACTGTAGAGGCGGATGGCACCGTGTGGTAGGGGCGCTACAATTTAAAGCTGGCTACAGTGATGTAAAATTGTTATACATGTATTGGTTCTAAAGTGCTTTTAATGTATAGGTATCTAGAGTAGGTAAGTTGGGTGTTTATTCTTATTAGCCTTCTATGTGAACACTGTGTGTAACACTATAATTCCTAGTAGTATGAGACGAACTTGACTTGTAGTATATAATATGATCAATACGTAAAAAAATGCTGGCTGAACTGTATAACTAAATGCATTATACATAATGCCATTCATTTTAATCATTCTAAAAACCCCTCCCAAACTCTTTCTTTTATTAAGGCTTTAAAAATTCCCCAGAAATTGAGTTCGCGACTTCAGTGAGGACTTCCTGACTCTATTTGTGGACCATGTGGACCTTGCATGCTAGGTAGGGTTAGGCACCCTGAAACACACCTCTTTTTCTTTCGCCTAACCAACTAGATTTTGGAGGAGTTAGGACTTGGTGAGTGTGATGTATTGGTGTTTGATGTACCCTTAGCAGGGACAACAGTACAACAGGAAAGGAGGCTGAGAGGGACCGGTAGTTGGACCTCGAATGTATAGTTGACAATCGGTGCTAAGGATAATAGCAGGTTGAAATGTCTCTTATGATGTCTACTTATGGTACTCAGTCCTAAATGTCAAATGGTCTCCATGATCAATGAGAACATACTATTCATTACTCTTGTGTAAGAAACAGAAGCATTCATTATGTTGGATATTGGATGTTTTTCAAGGAATAGACAGCATATGAATACTGACTGAGGACCCTCAGTACAGGTTTTAACTTTGAATAAGAAATGAATGAAACTCATTTGTAATTTTACTACTGTCGCGACAAGGGATACTCAACGTAAAACCCAGAGTGAGGGAAAAACCTTACATCAAGGATGGAATTGAAGCCCATGCTAAGAAATACACACACTGCCATTGAACAAGATAGTATTCCGAAATATTCACACCGCCTGGACCATGTTGTTTTCTGATCTTCGTCTTGGACCTTTCTAATTAATCTCTTTTATCTACCTGAAGTATCCTTTGCAAATCGCATAAAAAGCTGTTATTGATGGAAGTGTTCAGTTGTGAGAAAGGAAGTTTCTAAAATAATAGATCTGCTCAATGAGTTTGTTGTTTGTGTTTGTGCCATTGCCTTACGCAACAAGGGAAAGATAAATATGAATTTATTCATTTTTACTCAAATTATGTTTTTACAATAATGTGTCTCTAGAATCTGATGTTGGTCATGATACACATGTATTACATTACAAGTAAGATCCATGATTTATTGACATGGGATGAAACAAAACAGATGAACGCATATGTGTTACAGCATTGGCGTAGGAAAAGGGGGGGGGGACAGGGGGGCCCGCCCGCCCCCCCAATCGCTGAGGAGGGGGGGGGGCTAAATATGTTTGGCCCCCCCAAAAAAACATTGGTCAAGACCTGTAATGTATTACACACAATTTCCAATCCTTACCTCTCCCGCTTAGGGAAAAGTGGGGCACAGGGGCCTGGGCCCCGCCTCAATTAGGGGGCTCAAATACTACTTTTCTATCCGATCCGTCTATATGATGCATGATGCATAAAAGCCTATACTTAAAGATGGTTGGAGTGGGCCCCCCTGAGCCTCCCCAATGGAGATTTGCTTCCTACGCCTCTGTACATGACTACAAAAATATACATTTTGGCCAGATGTTATATTTCTTTTAAAGATGGTATATCAGCTAATAGTCTCCCCAAACTTTTTCTTCAAAATGTATATGATTTTAATGTCAAGGGTTTTGTCATTATTCTAGCTGATATGCAGTACTCAATGTTAAATATATTTGTATATATTTGCGTGATTTGAGATAGAAAACAATGTTGCTTATTCACCTCACTGACTCAGTGTCCCCCTATGTGAGCATACCGGGAACTAAGCTAATAGGGAAAGCACTGAGCCATGCAGTATAAACACATAAGGAGTTTTAGTGTCGACCTACAGTAAAGATTATGGCACTGCTTGTGCCAATTTCATATGTTTATATACTGCCAATCACCTAATAAGTTGGGGAAAATGTATAGAACATGGTATACATTTAGTGATATAGTATTAGTTATAAGTCACCCAGATTTAGCTGATATGCCATCTTTAATGGACCATATGGACAAATGTATACAGGAACAAAAGTGTATTTTGCTGCCAATCGGAAACGCACTATGGACACAAGACTATCATTAATAAATATAAATCATGGGGATATCGCATAACAGTTAGGGTAAAGAAACACCATTTTCTACAACATCTAATTATGTAACCATCGCCCATATTCTTACTGTCACTTTCATGGATATAATCTTCATGTTGCCCATACAAAATGACCAATCTTAATCCTTAATACATAAAGTTCTGTGGACTTCTCTCTGGCCACCAACATAGAACTGAGGCACAGACAATGCCACAGAGCACAGTGTGACAATCATCCAGCCTCCCCTCCAATAGTCTGCAATCTTCTCATCTTGCTTGGCGCGTCCTTCCTTGTGAACAATGGCCAATAGCCGGAAACTCGAAACCATTCATGTGAGAGTGAAGAGTCGTGGCGACTTGTCCTCTCGGTTGCTGCTACCATTGTCGAAGCAGATATTGAAAGAGAGGGGGGGGGGTTCTAAGGTTAGGGCTAGCAATAAGCTGCATGGATTTACTGAAGCAATCATGCCCATGTGTTTGAAAAGCTTAGCAATACTCTGAAATTGGTCAAAGTAAGTGAGGTACAGTGGATATTCATGTCATCATATGTTTTGAGATTCTTCTTTCACTGACGTCGTTTTCTCAGCAGCTAATGAACAGTGGCTGTCATATAGGGCTATTCAAAGTAAGGTTAGAAATAGATAGGTCCTCATCTGCAGGAAAATAGAAAGATTTTGCTAAAGATCAATGCTTGCCGTGCTCTGGTCTATTGTTATAATACACAGTGAAAAGCCTTGAACGAATCTGCACATGGCCGGCCATTTTGTAAAATTTGACAAAACAAAGCTGCATACAGGTAAATGGTATCAGGTTAGAATATACCTCAGAAAATCTGCCACGTCCTTTTGTTAAATTAGGACAATAGACAAAGAGTGATAGCCATACAAAAGGCACTAGTTACCAGTCAAATTCAAACATTAAATGCTCCCTTTTAGAATACTTTAGTTAGGAAAATAACACCCTCTGCAATTTAGGAAACACACATTATTCCAAATTTAGAATTATTTATTATCCATACATTTTATTATTTGTAATCATGATATTATTGCCAAAATCCGATTATCCACCAAATCCCGGCCTTTCAGATCAGACTATGCTCCTCTCCATGTCTGGTAGACCTGCATGGGGTCCGCTACAAAGCCATGTAAATCAAGATGACTGTGTTCTGTAACAGATTTAGATCTCTGGAACAGACCCCAGCTTCTTAGCACAGCCCCCCTCCCCCAACACACCCGACCCGGTGCGTCTATGTTGTCTACCCGGTGTCCTCTATCATGGACCTTAGTTGGATAGCGTCGACGGGCAAGTTGAGCCGCCATCACTTAGCTCTAAGACGGATAGTGTTTGTGCTGCTTTATATTTGATGTGGCAATCTTATACCACGTGTACACCCGGTTGGCGAGGATGATTGAGGTTGGTTGTCAAGGTGTAGAATACTTAACAAGGTTGACAAGAACTATGGCTGTGCAATGAACTTTTGGTGTGTCCAGGGTCTATGGATAGGCTGTGGAGAGTATTAGGAGCCATGTCAGAAATCTACCCAGCATAAAGTTGAGGCCTAGCATTCTCTTATGCTGTTGGCTCGAGTTTCAGAATTGGAGAGGTACCGAAAGATGTGAGTTGGTGAGCATAACAAAGTCTCTTTAGGGCCGACTAAATCTCAGGCCAAAAGCAACTCTTTGCTAGGCTGACAGAGTTTGTCATATGGATAATGTAATATTATACTAATGCTTTTGTGGTTCATGATCTTGAGGGCCCGCCAAAGGCTCAGAGACGTCTTATATAGTTCGGTGCCTCAGTACTTTGCATACAAAGTGACTGCAGCCTGAGTCCTTTCCAAGCAAATTGTGGGCATCTAAGGATGGAGAGAATGAGATTAGACCAGCCCTATGGTTTAATGTGGTTAACCCTTTAGGGAGATTCTAATAACAAAATGTGCTATACCTTCACATGGAGATGTATGACTGCAGCCCTGAGGTGTACCTTGTCAGTGCTATGGAGTTGATGCACTCCTGAAGTGACCAATGCAGTGCCAGTGAATTACTGCCTCGGTGCGTGCATCATGATGCTTTAGTGCAACATACCATCCTTAGGGGTTAATGTAGAGGGGAGCTGGGGCTAACACAAAAGATAGCGGGAACCGGTTGAAATCTAATCTGCAGATCTATGTTAAGTATGGTAATTAATTTTGTCTATTTTATCAGGCGTCTTTTCTGTAGTAACACTCTAGGAAAATAGTTCCATCAGGACATCATATCCAGAAGTATGAAACTTATTTCAGCCCTTACGGGAATAGTTATGAGGATCAAAATGGGAATTGGCATGATGAAGTCACATACCATGGTACAAAGGTACACCATCTATAGCACACTATAATCAATGTAGCAACAGCGAAACATAAATATATAGTGTGAATGGCGACAAAGGCCACAACGGAAGTAAGTAGAGATGCATTGGTTTCATAAAGAGTGTAGCCGCACTTCCACAAAGATACTGTCCACTATTCAATGCAGTCAAATCCCGATAAGATCCCCTCAGAAGTTTGGATGGGGTACATCATAATAAGTAAATTGAGACCGTGCTTGCTATCCGGCTCAGTCCATAATCACATTGGGTTTCAGTGTGCCGCACAATACCAAGCAGTCCAATGTAAGAAATTACTGTTTCTCAAAATATTGAAAATATGAAATGCACCTTAAGATCTGGGTGAGGACAGGATACTGATAAATGAAAAGCCATATATTTTCAAGGGGGAGTCTGATGATAGTACATGTATGTTTATTGATCAGCAGAACGCAGATGCCATTTATACACAGTACTCTCCACAATTGGGATTAATGAAAGTGTTGGTCATCCTGTATGACTGACATCCCAGCTAGAAAAATACTATAGTCAGCACTATAGTTTACTATAGTAAACTACAGTTAACTACAGTATACTATAGTATACAATAGTTTACTACAGTATAGTGGGCATCCTGTACTGTAGTTTACTACAGTATATTATAGTATATTATAGTTTTTCCTGAAACAGACTCAGATGGTGTCATACGATATCATTTGTTACTATAGTTTTCTCTAGTAAACTATTGTATATTATAGTATGTCTGGCACACCTTGACACTATAGTAAACTATAGTTCTTTTTTACTAGGGTTTACTGTAGTTTACTATAGTATACCATAGTATCTGCCATACACCCTCGCACTATGGTAAACTAATATATTTTTTACTATAGTTTACTACAATATTTCTTGCACACCTTGACATTGGAGTAAACTGGAGTATATTCTACTGTACTTTACTATACTTTTTTCCGCACACGATGACATTAACGTAAACTATAGTATAGCTTACTTTAGCAAACTATAATATAGCTTACTATAGTTTACTATATTATTTTTCAGACACCTTGACACTATGATAAACTGTAGTATACGTACATTCATCTACCCCTCTTGAGCCAGATAACTATAATTCTCATCCCTATCAGTCCACTGGGTTCCTGCCTTATCAATTAATCAATTAATATCAATCAGCGTGTACACATACATAGTGAAGTATTGTAGTATATTATATTATAGAATTGCTACTATACTATAGTTTACTATAGTATTTCCCGCATATATCACAGGAAAAAATAAAAATACATCCATAATGCTGACAAGATATTCTAACATCATTGACATCTACCTTATGATAATAAATAATGTTTATAATGTATTATTTCAAATGGGCAACCTTCGCAATATAGTAAACTGTGGTGCATTTTACTATAGTTTACTACAGTATTTCCCGCACACCTTGACCCTATAGTAAACTATATATTATATTATTGCAATTGTTTACTATATCATATTCCTGTTTGTTGGTTTTCAAAATAGATACGATAAAGTTCTAAAAAGCAAAATCCTATGGGAGCAATACATATTTATGTATCTTTGCCAAGTGTATCTCTGTGTAATGGGGACTATTTAATGAGCAATAGACCACATATATATATTGCTGATGAAACAAATGTTGCTGGGGTATAGGTCCTAGGGTAGACCTTGCATACCTTGACACTACATTAAACAGTAATGTATTTTACTATAGTTTATTCTACTATTTCCCGCACACCTTGACCCTATAGTTAATTTAAGTACATTTTACTATAGTTTACTATAGTTCCCCGCACAGCTTGGCACTATAATTAATTTAAGTATATTTTACTATAGTTTACTATAGTTTCCCGCACACCTTGACCCTATAGTTAAAGATGGTATATCAGCTAATAGACTTCCCAAACCTTTTCTTCAAAATGGATATCACTTCAATGCCATGGGTTCCATTATCATGTTAGCTGATAAACAGTGCAACATATTTGTCTATTAATACATAATTTGAGATTGATAACAATATACCTGATTTATCTCACTGACTGAGGCATTCCCCCAAGAGAGTATTTGGGGAAACTAATCTGATAGAAAATGCACTAAGCCATTCAGTATCAACATATAGGGAGTTTAAGTGTCGACCTACAGTAAAAAAAAAGATGGCAATGCATGTGCTCATCTTTTAGACTAAGACACTGCCAATAATTTTAAAGGTTAAGGAAGAAGTATGGGATAGGATATACAATAGTAATATGATAAAACTAAAAATTCTCTAAACATTTAGCTGACACACCATCTTTAATTTAAGTATATTTTACTATAGTTTACTACAGTTTCCCGCACACCTTGACCCTATAGTTAATTTAAGTATATTTTACTATAGTTTACTATAGTTTCCCGCACACCTTGACCCCATAGGTAACTGAAGCATATTTTACCATGGTTTACTATTTTCATTTTCCGCACATCCTGATACCATATAAAACTGTAATATATTTCAAATAACTTAGATAATCATAATTATATCCCCATCCCCTTGTGCATTTGATATTGTATCCAGGAGCATAGATCTCATGTAATGGCATAAACTCCCCAGTTATGTTGTTTCGGCTATTTCTGGCCCTTTTCAGGATTATACCCCTACAGAATAACCAGTTTCGGACCAATTTATTCAAATTTTTGGAACATGTGAGAAAATATCCTAATAATTTGGGAAATCTCTATTTTGTGTGTATTGGCCCGATATTTTCCGTTTTCTGGCTCTGCAAAGGCCCAAAAACCCCTAAAAACGTCAAAAATGCTAAAAATGACATGTTTTACATATCTCCCATGTGTACTGAGGCAGTAACAGCTTATTCCTAATATCATTTTCTATTAGGTCTATGGTTTAGTCAATTGATTCACGAGGATTGCACTAGATATGTTCCGTATTTTTTTCTCCACAGTCATTTAAGTGTGTTTTGTCAGCAAAATATGCAAATGTTATTTCAGGTTGATACCTCTATATAGTAAATAAAGAAGATCCACACAGTCTCTATTGTATCCCAGATTGTGAGGTAACTCTTGTGTCTTCTGCTGGAAAGAAGAAATTTTGAAAAATATCCAATAATCTTGCCTCCAGGAGCATATGTCTATTGGGATACATATTTTCCGTCACGGAGTCACCTGGAATATTCATCACGGAGTCACCAGCCACCCTGATGAAAATTTAAACCTTCATAGAATTATCAATACCCAATATATTTAAGTTATCTCTGGTTTTCCTGTGTCCTACCCACTCCCTCTAATGTTCTAATGCAAAAATCCACCATTTTTATGCTCATTTTTACAAGAAATAATTTCCGTCGCGGAGTCACCCGGGTGACTCCGTGACGTAAAATAGGTTAATATGGGTACTTTAGGCCTATACTGTGCAAATTTGGTCAAACCAGATATCATGATGCTTCATATTTCTTAAAGGACACATGATCAGGACACTGTAGAGTGAATTTAACCAATAATTGGACCCTTTTGAGGAAACTAGGGTAAAGTTGAGAGTATGTAGTTGAAATGTTCATATTTCTGATAAATGTTCAAAATTCATCGGGCTGTATCTTAGAAACTATTACTCAGAGGATATCCATTCTTGGTATACTTCAAGATATATGTTGGCCCAGCTTGTAAACAAAATTATTAGTTGCTGTGATGTATTTAGCACATACTGTTCATGATCATGGATTTTTGGTCACGGAGTCACCTGAAAAAAGGACAATAAACTTCACGAGGCGATAAAAACTGAACCGCTAGGGTTAGACATGTATCAAAAAGTGTTTCAAGGAGCCAATATATATACCTTTCAATATACTTAACTTGTTTAAACATATTAAGAACTTTCTGATTTGTCCTTCCTCTATCCTAAAACAACATAAGTCAGGAGTTTGATATAGTTTCATTTAAATTGTTTGTATTCATCATAGAAGAAAAAGAAAAATATGCCCTTGATTGTAACAAAGCATGAGACTCGATTCTAATATCATTGACGATGAATTTACAGTTATTAAACAAATTATTATTTTAGCTGGATAACTCTCCCCCCCCTCAAGGTCATACCTCTCCCACATACCACACACACCACACAGGTGCGACCCATGAAACAATATGCCCCTAAGACAATAGCCATACCCCCATACATCTAACCTTAGTCAGAGGTGTTAGATAAGGGTTATTTTTAAACAGAGTGACCAGTACACCACAAGGCAGCAGATTGTGAACATGTACATGTATACATGAGTACTTACATGTAAGTATAGCCAAGGTTAGAATATAGGAATAGTCTATTTAGCAAGTATACATGTACTAAGGATATTGCTGAATATAGGACTGAGAGTAAATAAAGTTAACAATTACAATTTCATGAATTTTGTAATATTAAGTTGGTTGGAATATACACCTAATATGTATACAGTAGATTATCAATATAACATTGCATCTACAACTCATAATTGGTTAAAATAAACCTAATTATTGGAATCTATGGCTATTTTTACATCTAAACATGTATTATTTGTTTAAATTTGAGATATTTTTAAAACCATTTATTTACAAGTTCACATGTTTTTTCCAGATCACCCACAGGGTACATGGGACCCCCAGGGGCCGGGAGGAGCGTCCAGGGGGCCGGGAGGAGCGTCCAGGGGGCCGGGAGGAGCGTCCAGGGGGCCGGGAGGAGCGTCCAGGGGCCGGGAGGAGCGTCCAGGAGCCGGGAGGAGCGTCCAGGGGGCCGGGAGGAGCGTCCAGGGGGCCGGGAGGAGCGTCCAGGGGGCCGGGAGGAGCGTCCAGGGGGCCGGGAGGAGCGTCCAGGGGGCCGGGAGGAGCGTCCAGGGGGCCGGGAGGAGCGTCCAGGGGGCCGGGAGGAGCGTCCAGGGGGCCGGGAGGAGCGTCCAGGGGGCCGGGAGGAGCGTCCAGGGGCCGGGAGGAGCGTCCAGGGGCCGGGAGGAGCGTCCAGGGGCCGGGAGGAGCAGATATTGTTACCACCAGATTGCAAAGGATGGATCACACAATGATGAAATGATGATTGATGAAGAATAAATTATGGTACCTGTCCCAGCCCCAACCCCTGATCTCTTTACTGTAGCATGTTACAGTATACTCTAAAATACCACGGTCAATACTGTCGTTTACTATAGTAAATCTACTTTAGTAAACTATAGTGAACAAAAATATTATAGTACATTTACTACAGAATACTGTAATATACCACAGTAAATACTGTGATTAACTATAATAAATCGACCATAGTAAACTATAGTATACCATAGTGTGCATGTAGTAAACAATAAAGTAAATTTACTGGAGTAAACTATAGTGTTTACTAGAGTAAACCACAGTATACTGTAATATACCACAGTAAACACTGTAGTTTACTATAGTAAATTTACTATAGTAAACTGTAGTATACTATAGTGCGCGAAAACACTACAGTAAATTTACTACAGTAAACTATAGTGTTAACTATAGTTTTAATATAGTATTTTTCTAGCTGGGATATTGCAAGGGTCGACTATGGATGTGGTATAGAATACTGTTTTCTCAGCCAAAATGCTCTCTGCCAGATACTTCAGATGCTTCAGATACTTCAGATGGATGCATGAAAGATGTATTCAGCAAATTCTTGGTTAAAATGTTCTATCCATCATGCTGTCACTTTCCTCTTCCTGTTGCAGTCGTGCCCTGATATAGCATAGTTCAATTGTTCCAGACGGTCTGGGCTCAACCCACTGTTCCCTTATAGCTGCGGACAATTTACAAGAATTGAATTTCTGCTAGCTGTGCCAGAACCTCTGCTGACAATTTATACTAGCGTGGGTCAGGGTCACACAGACATCTTGGCAGGCTTCACTCAAGTGGAATATTGCAACTCTGAGTCTTCCACTCGATATGAGCACTTCTAAAAATTGATTAATGTGGTTATTCTTTGAATTTAGAGAGCGATGTGATAAGGATGATACAATAACCTGTCAAAAGAATTCTCTGTGCATGGCCATAATATTCCTCCCCCCGCCAACCTTTTTTTTTGGAAATGCTCATGAATTATCCTGATTCATGTAGAAACCACTATATAGCTATTATAATAAACTAATGAATTTACCCACACAATCGACCTTAGGTATGTCAGACCCCCTACAGATTTCTTCACATCTAGCTTACAACGCTTTGAATCGTGCACCCTCCTGAACTGTATTCAGTGCAGCTGTGTCCCCCAACCCCCAAAGCCAATTTACTTCCGACACCCCTTCTCTGGAGAAAAAGAGAGAAAGAGAGGGGAGGGGGCTGAATATGTCTGCCCCCCCCCAAATTTGCCAAGAACCTATAATACTACTAGTATACACAAAACTCCCAAACTTACCTCTCCCATAATATGGTAGTAAAATGTGGGGGCAGAGGGGCTCTCCCCGCCCCGCCCCGCCCCGATCAGAACTAAAGGAGGTTCAAACCATACTTTTAGTTCCAATTCCGATATAAGGATGTGTATGCAGTATCAACCCAAACCCTGATGCGACACCGGTCAAAGACGACACCGGTCAAAGACGACACCCGGTCAAAGACGTTTCAACTGTTACAAACTCATGAGACTGAGCCCTCTGATCATTGCTTGACTAGTCTGATTCTAAAGTGTTCTTTACCACTCATATTCAACTCACTACTTCCCTATATAACGTGATTAGGGCTATACTCATGAGGGTAGCCGTCGGAGGACAAAATGGCCAGGGACTTGTTGGTGAGCCCCCATTATGGTGTAAGAGAGGTGTTCGGGTATATAGGTGGTATGTCAGCTTCCTCATTAAGTCTACATCCCGAATAGGATATTGCAAAGATTTACTGTGAAAAAGCTTAACGGCTGTGGCAACAATTTCCCAACTGAACTGCCTGAGCCCAAATAACAAGTAACCATACAGCAAGCAGACATTATGGCCATTTGGTACCACTAGTCAAAGAGCCAGGTGGTGAGTAGTGAGAAAGATACCCCCATGTCTGTGTCTGTCAGCCTCACCTTTTGAAGTAGCTTTCATTAAGCAGATTACAGACACAGGCCAAGATGTCCTCCGACCCTAACCCCGCCACAGCTGCTGCTAATGGGCTCCTTTATAGGTCCCGGTCACTGAACCTTACCGAAGTCTTCTTGTCTATACCTAACCTTTCTACACATCACCATAGCACCAACTAATGCCATCATCCCCTCACCTTCACGTTATTTATTTACAGAGGGCCTGAGGTGACGTACATATTTTGATAGAAGTGGGTTAAATACTGTGGGTTAGTGGGTTAACTAATGGTTATGAATTTTATCTTGATTGTATAGTATCCACACATTTATAAGTATACAGGTACAGTGTCTCAGTTGCTATGCCTCCAATCTAATAATTCAGAGGCTAGGTAGACCATCTCATACAGCACAATGTAATCAACCAAGCACTTGTGCCGATTGCTTAAGTGGAAGGCTCCCAGAGTGCGCAGGTTATGGTTAAGGTATCCAATCAAATAAGCCTAATGACTCTGATATGATAATGGCGGAAGAAGGATGTATGACTGCTCTCAGCCAATCAAAAGAGCATATTTTCCACGTCATCTTTTCTTGCGTAATGATATATCGTAGACAGTTGGTGATGGGAACCAAGGATATTTGGCCAATACTTGTGTAGTATATTGGATGAATCATATATAATGTTGTAATGATAGTAATGAGCTTGGTGCCAACATAGCTACTACCTCTGAGAGAGGAGTAAAGTATCTAATTAGTGGACAAAGCAGAACTGAGCACGGCACTCTCTAATCAATTGATGCTCTTTTACAAAAGGAAAATGGAACTTTCTACCTCATTACATTTTATACTAATAATACTCACATAATCACGCGGAACACGTTTCAACTAGTAACACACTGATTTGCGTTATCGGAGGACATAAAACCTTATATAGTGCATTGTAAAGCTTCCCACGTGACAAACACAGCAGGTTGATAAGAAATGTGAAATACACAATATCCTCTTGTTAGCATCATATTTTTTTCTGAGCAAGGTATATCAAATTGTAATCTTAATTCTAGGTTTTGCAATCATTCTTGTTTTTGCCATGTATCATCTAATCAACACATTGATCCAGTTACTTGTAATTTCTTATATTAATGTTCTTTATTTGTTTTTAAAGAGATTTTAAACTTCCTTCATTAGTCTCCATGTCTAATTGACACAGCACAACTTCATGAATTTTGAAACAACCCCGATAATTAAAATGTGAGTTTAGTACAATGTATTCCGATCCATTGTGAGTGATGCATATCTCATTTAGTAATATATCCGCTTTCATCAATGCTTAAATATGCTATGCAATATAAATAGATCTCTAAAATTGGGATATGCAAACAGACATATCATATTTCCTCCTTCCTTCAAAGCATCTTTCTGTAATTCTGTCTTCTTTCTGTTTATATCTCCCTCATTTCCTGTTCCTGTACCTGTTCCACTGCCAACATCGGCTCTATAATCATGTCCCCAACTCTAGGGGCTCTCTGTAGCTCAGCCAGGCAAGCAGACTCATATCGATTCAGTTCCCCAAAAAAGGAGACACTTTGAGTGTCCAGACGGTAGGAAGGCGTAACCAGATACACCAATTAGCAAAATGATGGCTATTATTTTCATGGAAATGGGATGGCATTTTGCAAATACCTAACCATGTTGGCTGGAATAATATTCCTTGATATTGGACGATATAATGGTAGAGGGTGCCAATATTTACATTACCCTCGTTGCCGTATCGGCAATGCTATTGGCTATTTACAACAATATGAATAATACGAAATGTGATGTTTGTCCTCAATTATATTAACATAATAACCTCATCACTATACTGCAACTGCAACTGCAAAGCAGGGCTTAAATACCTCCTCATGGCACTAGCCAAAAGTAGCATTTTACCAGTGATGCATGCTTCTAAACTTGACATAACAAGCTTCTATCATGGATTGAAAGCACATTTGCATTCTCCCTGTTTCTGCCTGTTTTGTGGGACCATGCCTCCTCACCTTCACGTCTAACAGTAGCTGACCGATCCGCCTGATACACAAAGAGCGGCCCCAGGACCTAGAGGTCGTGTGGCCATTATACTGTCTAAGGCACCACCTGGTGAGTGATGTGAGAAAAATAGCCCCCAGCAGCGTCTGTCAGCCTCCTTTTGGGTGCGCCACTCACCAAGCAGATTAAGAGCCACCTTCTAATATGTCAGCGGTGACCTTAACACCAAACTTGTCGCTACAGGCATGGGGCAGGACCTTCTTCGGTCAATATCACTCGGCAAAGATCTCTTGCCCTCTTGCCGAGTCTGTATTATGACTATCTTTCTCCTTTGGTGATATATTAACTTAATATGTAACAGTCCAGGCTACTTGCATATAATTGAAAGATATTTCATGAAAAATGTAATCCTTAGGTGTAACACATGCACTTGTACATGCATGTGATGGGCATGGAAGCATGTTCATTTTATAGATTTATTAAGAGCAGCAAATTAACACTTTGTGATCATTTAAATGGGTCTTGTCACCAGCCTGAGATTCATTTTCTGGTTCCTGCAAGCCAAGATTGTATAGACACTCTTCTCAGGCTAAGCTAGCAATTTACAGGTCTACACCACTGGTACCCTCTGTCAGGTGGTATTATTATTCAGCACACAGGGGGGCCTGTATCACTTATTGATGGCGCAAGCGGCGCCGTCACTAACTCACCATGCAGCTGGATGTCAGCCCATGTGAGGCTCGGATGGTGGAGATTCATGCCCGCCATTCTATGTGTAACCGCCTGATCTGTCTGTCATTTCATAAAGCTGGTTCATGTCTAGGAGTGGCCAATCAGGAAAAGCTATAGAAGAGGGGGGTTTCTGCCACAACAGCTGTGCACAATACTTTACGAGTGACTGTCCCTTGCAGACATCTCATGATATTATGACATGTGGATCCTAGCTATATGTTAGGGAGTTGACAGGTTGATGCCAGCTTGCATGCTGAAATGCCCAACCCTTCCATAAGGCATCAACTATACACTGGTAGGCTCTTCTCTGGCCCTCTCGTGGGCTGGAGGGGACGTTGGAGGTGTAGGATTGTTAATGGATCTGGCTAAGTCACATCACTCCTCATGTAGTGGGTTGTCATGGTAACGTCTGACGGTTCTGGCATAACTGGCATGGATCTGTATCTGTACATAAGTGGAAGAGATTGGGTGACAGTTATGTCAATGCTGACGTGTCATTTTGACAGGGTTCCTAAACCCCCAACTGCTCTATATTGGACCGAGTACCTGTCCCAGCACCATTTCGACTGTCGCTGTGCACAGGGGTACCGAGAGTTCGGCCTTCAATGCATCCTATTTCCTTCACTTATTCATTTGAAATAATATTACTGCGACCCTGCAACACATAGAGAAGTGTCGTGGTGGGACCTCCGGGATTCTGTTTCTGTAGAAAATCATACGATTGCAAGAAGCTGGTTAGAATTTCTAATCATTTCCAAAAAACATGTAAAACTATATCACTGACAAATTTCTTAACCTTGGTCATTGTTTTAAACCTTTGCTACCAGGAGATAAAGAAATGTCTGTGTGTATGATTTTCTTCTTTGTTAGTGCCATTTTAGTGTAGTGTGTCCGTGCTCACTCGACTTGGGATGGGTATATAGACATCACTGAACTAGTCTTTTATTGGGCATCCAATATAAGTAGTCTACAACTGATAAGGGGGCTTTTTGGCAAAAAAAGGGAAAAACCACCAAGAGCTTTATCATCTTCCTCAATACGGCTTCTTGTTTTCAGTAACATTACACCAGTACAGGGAAAATACAAGAAATTTCTCAGCGTAATTTGAAACATGATGTGCTTTGACAAGATTTAAGAAGCAGCGTAGGTTTTTATGACCTAATCTAATTTTAGTCGGTTTACTTGTCAGCATTGCTCCTTTCTATTGAATGCCCAAAGGAACAACACCATATGAGGAATACAATAGTACATATATTCTGAGTTTGTACCAGAAATGACTTGAGTACAGTTATTGCACATTATGCCCAACTCAAATGCTGTAATGTTAAGGGCGTGATCAATACTCCGACCTTATTGTAATGATAAGGATGATCCGGTTTTTAGTCACACCCAGAGAACTTGCATGGTCTCCAATTTAGCGAATTGCAAATCAATTATCTCTGAAACTGAATTGAAGAAATCACTGGAGCACTTCAACATAATTATTGATTCAAGTACAAGTGGCCTTGAGGTACTAAAACGGAAAGATGTTGAAACGGAATATATATTCTGTATCAGTAGACTCAAATTTAAATGGTGGGAAACGAGACAAAACATTGACACCATGATCTATATGAAAGTGCAGCAAAGGAGAAGAGGTTCAATACACCAGTGGAGTATGGTTAATATGGCCAGTTAACTGCAAGCATTTACTAATTTAATAGCAATCAATCACTCAGAGAGAGGTGATTAATGTTCCTGCAACACTTCATCATGAATTGAAGGAAAGGAATGGTAAGCACTAAACAAATATTTTTAAAACTACAGTTCATATCTAGATAAAGCTATTTTTTTATAAACTGTTAAAGGTTAAGCCTAGACGGATAATGCCTGTGCAGTTTTTGACACATTCGTATACATATTCATATAGTGCAAATAGAATCACTCGAATAATAGAGTTTGACATGATTATCCTGATGACCGGCACACAAGTTTTCTCTAGTCTCATGGTAAAGTACGCGATATTGTCTCTGCACATCCGAAAGTGTTTGTCCCTGTATTCACTATTGGAGAAATGCTGGGCATCTGAACTTAGACGAAAATGATACTTCTTTGAAAGAGCTAAAATATGTAACTTATTTCTACTTAATATATGGAAGTCCCTCTAAGACATAACAATTTGAAATTTGATAGCATTTTACCAATTTAACCATCTAGATGCAAGTTTATAAAACGTTATCTTACTAAATGGAACACTGATATTCTTTTATGACATTTGTGGCATCTTACTTTTGTTTGTCATAGATGTTTGAGTATTTACAAAATTATTTCAGTTCTAAAATGGGAAGTCTTGGCAGATGCTTGTGTCTTTATAAGGTACGTGGTAGAGGAAGAGTGAATAATAACACAGGCAAGCAGAGTACCCCTGATCCCTGGAAGATCCATTAGTTCATTTTGGCTTGTGAGAGTTGAGGCTGTGTGAGCCATACACCGTAATTTCTAACACTTTTTTTTCATAATAATTCTTCTTTTTCTGTGCTGTTCCTCCAGTTTTCTCATTCCTGTGTTTCATTATTGCAGCAGATATTGAATGGGCTGGACAATCTGTCACTCCCGGATGACCTCATTGCAGTCAATCCTAAGATTTGAAATATTTCCAATGGCTGTTCATCGTGTAATCCACAAACATGAACAGGTTGAGGCCACTGATGTAAGCATAATTTCGTAATTCAACTGGAAGTCGTCCTCTAGATTAATGTGAATGGCTTTGTTTTGTGTTATCTAATATCAAAATCGATATATTTGCCTTCTGTCATCTTTGCAAATTGTACACAGAATAGAGTTTCAGTGATCTGCCACCAACACTAAGAAATCTGAGTTGGGTTTGTTAGAAAGGCCACTTATGACTGCTCCAAGTTAATCAAAAAGACCTGATCCTTTTAAACGCTTCCCTGATAAAAATATTAGCCCTATATATTATTCTTGACATAGTGAAACAGAAAAGGGGACCTCCAAGTTATTTTGCCTGCTTTTAATGTTTGCACATTAACCAATATTCTGTATATAAATGTCCATTGGCCCTGATGAAGGAGCAAATGAGAATGGTCTGTTGGGCCATAATCGAACAGAGTGTTCGTTAAAGAACATATTGAGATGGTTCCATTGAGGTATTTTCAGGTCTCCATCAAATCCTTTTGGATTACTAGGCTCCCCTCCATACATGTTCCCCATTCAACCTGTTCTCCCTAACATAACCGTAAATAGTAGAAGGCAGTCTTTGCTATGCCATTGGGTATTCTACACTCACTAGGAACATTGTTGTGGAGAAATCTATCATGTTAAGGGAATGAGAAACCATCATTTAATCCGAAACTTACCAACATAAAATATTATGTTTGCTTCAATTCACAAATTCAGATTTGTAATCAAAATGCAAAGATGGCTTCGTGTTTATTTATTGGGTAACTGTGCTCTCTTCCATTTCAACTTTGATGCAGTTGTATTCTTTTTTACTGATTCTATACTTTTGTTGCGTGTCGCCATTTACAACAAGCCAATGATATCGAATCTTTTATTCAAATTGACAAGTGTTTTATATAGAGGCGTATTTGGCCATTTCAGCTCCCGTCATTATTAGTTTCTATTGCAGTATCTCACCGTAACAGCAAAGTCCCTGAGGCTATTACAAAAACTAAAATGTGAAACCAATAATATTCGGTAATGACTATTTTGATTGGATTAAATCATTTATCGAATTATTCCTTGCCAGCTGTGTCTTTACCTTCTCCTGGAGCTGTATTCTCAATATATTTGATTTCATTCATATCAATGAAATACAAATTGCATACAAATTGCTGGCCAATCTGATTGAAATGTTGATTCAAAAAGAAAGAAACTTTGAGTGCTGTTCTAAGATGTCTGATATATCCCATAAGCAATACTGCCGCACATACATTTCTCGTTAGCATCTATTCCGCATTAGCGAGATACAGTGGCTCCACCTTTTGGACCACTGGTAACAATCATAACCCTTTGCTCTGCAAGGACCAGCTCAGCCAAATCTCGTGGCCGAGATTAGGGTACAAACAGGGCTCAGGTATTGTGAATAGGTTGTACCTGGACACTCCTAATGTCACCTGTGTCCAGTATAGTGTAGTGGTTAGCACTGTGGACTCATAATACTGAGAGCCCAAGTTCAAATCCCTACCAGGCCAAATAACACTATGTCCTTTAAATACATATTTCTAAATTTTCTTAAGTATTGTGAATAATGTATTCTGTTTCCAAAAATGCTATACTTATGAATTTGATTACCAGGCATTGCCTGGAAGAGATTTGAACTCAGGTACTCTGCATCATGAGTCCACAGTGCTAACCACTACACTATACTGGACAAAGGTGATATTAGGAGTGTCCAGGTACAACCCATTCACAATACCTGAGCCCTGTTTGTACCCTAATCTCGGCCACGAGATTTGACCAAGCTGGTTGCTGTGAGTACTGGGAATAGACCTAGTACCAGTGGGAATGGCGCTATCCACTGATCATCTTGCTAAGGCCCTATACATAGCTTGTAGAACCGACTGTCAGGTTTACCCTGTACATACCACTTCTGTGCTGCTGTGCTGTCAGGTCTCTTAAGGAGCTCTCAAACACCAATCCATCACACCTTGCTGATGCTAACATAGCCAAATACCACTTTGGGCTCACCACCACATGCCATTCCCAGCACATGTATTCAGTCTTTAGCCATATTGTACTGTCTGAATAGCATGGGATTTAATACTTTCTGAATCTTCTGAATGTCATACCCCGATGTTATGTTTTCAATCTATTGTCAAACTATAATCTCTAGATAGCATGGGCTTAGCAATTTTTCTGAATCTTCTACTTGTACGATAGAAAACAAAGGACACGCAGATTACATATATCTGACAATGCCTGCAAAAAGGGGCCTCAGTGCAGGATGGACCATTATGTAAGGGTCACTTTCCCAATCAATGTTGTGAAATATTGTATGAAAATTACGTATATAAAAAGTGTCTATCTGTAAATGGACATCTATATTTGCCTAGTTTGCTTGTCAGTCCAGTTATCTATATGCATCTCTCCCTGTCCCACTGTTCAGACATGTCTGTAAAGAAGCCCACAAACACCAATACATCATTCTCAAGTGGTGGTGCTCTACAGAACAGTATGGCGATGTTCTACAGGGCTTATCGGCCTAGCTTATGAACATTAGAGCTTACATACAAATCAGTGACCTTTTAGTAGTTCCCTCTTAATTGTTATTCCTGTCAATATTAAATATTCACCGAAATTCTCTGTGAAAATACACCAGATTATGATGCATTAGATATAAACGTATTTATATAAAATCACAAGGCAGTATTATTGATCACAGCACATTAATAGGCATAAATTAGCCTCAAAAACAACCAATAATTCTTTTGCAGAAAAGCTTATCTTATCTGAGATGTCAGAGCTTGGCTGTATGTGGTTCTGCTACCGCACAGCAGTGTATGCTCTATTCGGGACAGGGCTAGAGGAAGGTTTATAGCAGGATATTCAGACCCTGTTCGGTGTAGAGTTATTGCCAGGCCGTTATTGGATATCTAGGATATCCAGTTGATGATGGTCAATGGTTATTTATCGTCTTGTAGCCTTGTCGCTACATTGCAGTACAGAGGTGGTACCAACGCATCACATAGTTTGGTAGAGTTTTTGGCCGAGCATTTCGTTTAGTTGTAAAGTACTACATACTTTTGTAACTCATTGAAATACATCCAATGTGTGTAATATTCATTTAATAATCATTTACCATACCTACACTCTGCAAGGGGATTGGAGGACTCCCTATCACATAGACCTACACCAAGCTAGTCGGGGAAGAATGAAGACTCTTCTAGAATATATAGAGGCACGCGGTTCAGTAACAGAATAGGAATAATATGATCGTAAGCAGAAAGGGTAATCCGAGGGGAAAATGCAAAATGCTCTAGAGCTGATACACTGATGAAAGTGCTTAAAATGATGTGAAATCTATTCTTGGTGAACTTTTGATGCTGCTGCTGCTGGTTATAATTATTAGAATAATCCATTTTAATGGAATCTATCCTTATTTGGAACGTTTGATATCCTTAATGGGCACGTTTTCCACTTAGATATATGGTTGCCATGGAAACCATTTATTTTTTTCCGAAATAAAAAATAGGTAATATATAATTCAGATAAATAAAGTAGGGACTCCAGAAAAGAATTAGAAATATTAAATGATCAATTCTATTTTTTCTATGATCTAAAATGTGAGAGATGTAAACTAAATCTTATGGAATTTTCTTTCTATTTATCATAGAACCCAGACAATGTTCAAATAGGTGTAAATAAAATCCAACCAGTTCCCCTAGTACATTTCCTATATAATTGTTATCCTGCTTTGAAGTCCCAGTGAACCTGTGGGGGGGAGGGTGACAGGGTCTGCCAGGTGAATGGGGTATGTGGGAGGTAGTTATGTAAGGGGGTTGGAGGGCATTTGAAGTGCTGGCCAGGCTGGGCCATGATTGAAAAACCCTCTCAACATGATCACCCATTATATACTAGTATAGAGTAAACCAATTGTCTTAATGACCCAATCATAAGTATTATGATGTTATGGTCTAGGAACAGGTGAGAGGATCCTCTGATAGCTTCCATCTTTTAACATGATATAAGAACATATTTGATAAGAGCACAAACCGAAAAGCAACCAAAAGCATTTGTAAATTCATAGGGTTTTGATATAATCTAATTTATCTCCCAAAAAATTGGCGTCTTGTCTTACCTGCAGTCACTTAATATAGGGATGGCTGGATAGGCCTTTCTCTTGACTGCATTTCTGGGTGATAACTTAAAAGTAACAGATAAAATATCACTCCCCAAGAGGGGAGTTTTATAACAGTGTCTATGAGGCGCAGCTGCACCAAAATACTCTACTGCTGTGTGCACCTCGCGGATTCTTGAGTCCCTATAATAAAGTAATACATAATGCATCTAACATTGAAATCTGAATATAAACACCCCTTCTATAATGAAATGTATAGACAAAACCATTTAAAGAAGCTTGACATAAATATCTTGCATACCTTTTACATATTGAAAAACATTATCATGGTATTTGTGTGTAGTATGGCATATTCATTTTTGTAATCTTTAGTGGGCGAGTGCTTCCTCCCTATGTCGAATGGCTAAGCATACATTTTCAAAGTCAGGACACAAATTGTCAATCTTCAATTTTTCTCTCGGATTACCCTTTCTGCTTACCTGCTCTTGTGAGCAATGCAGGTAAATGCCATGTCTTCCTCTATTTACAATCAACTATTATTAGTATTTATCAGTTTCATTGAACCCGAGAAGTATACAAGATAGAGGTAGCGGTAGAGTGCATAACATTTGGATACATTACACAAATTGGAATATAGATACTCATGTAGCTAGCTCTACCCCCCCCCCACCCCCAGCAGACTCTTCACTAAGGGCCCTTCCCAACAGCATACCAAATCATTCGCTCAGAAGTTAATAAATCAGTGCACAGTCTGCACATGCGTCCCTGGGGCCTGTGACTATGATGAAGCCTCGAAGCTGGGACGTAGACACAAATATAAACCTTACCATAATCTGTCACAGAGCAGGAGAAGCTTCAGAGTGAATCCTAATCCGCTTAATGTCAAGCATGCTGAGTGGCACTGAGATATGCTGAGCTGTCAGTTTAGTTCTGCATCAGAAGCATTATTTATGTGCGTCTTGTTTCAGACCATACTAATATAGTAAGGAGGCGCAGTGATTCATAGCTCGAGGTGACAATTATATTTATATTAATTACTTTAGTCTCAAGTCCCTAACGACATCAATCAATAAAATCATAGTATTTCATATTTAACTGCCTCCAACCCTATCTATATGAAACCCAAATACCTTTTCCTATTTCCTACTCTCTGCCTCTACACCTCCACCTCCTTATCTACATCCACCCCCGCTTATCTCCCCAAATGTCTGATAGAAAGGCCTTCTACTGACCCTACTATATAGTATTTACCTAAGGAATGGGTTCCAAGAATAGTTAATTATATATGACAGGTTCGATGAAGTGTAACCATGTAATTCTCATTAATTTCATTTCCCCCCGGAAATTATTAGGAAATGGCATGCCGCTATTGAGCCCATGTAGATAATTAAATAACCAACTGGTATTGCAGGAGTATATGTATGTCTGTCTGTAGCCTGCCCCCTGTAGCTTTGACCTTATCAGTAGTGGGGGCAGGAAGTGTGGTAATGGTCAGTGACACCAGGTTCCAGTGGTGTTGATGAACAGATTTCGCTAGAGCCCACATAGGGGCACATTTGGTGGAGGAAGCTTTAACTCCAAGTAAAGGGAGCTGATGGGCTCTCTAAGAGACATAAATGCATTATGCAGTGTGAAGTTGAAAACCCTAACATCCTATTACATATTGATGGGTATCACGCTATCCTCATGTACACCATTTTATGAATAAATAACGCCAGACCACCTCTGGGAACCCGAGCACTCCACTCCAAGCATCTCAGCGTTAATGCCAATCTCTCCAACCCTGCTGTTGCGTATAGATGGTTTGGTGCAGAAATGCAATCATGGTGAATGTGATATTCCCATTCCCTTATCTAATAGTCGATGCATATCTATTGATATTTGTGGTACCATTATCTAGCTGACTTCATATAATAATTCTATAATATATCTAAAATCCATTGATCGTAGGATTTTGTCAGATGAATGACGAACTGGTTTCTGTGGCGGATGATATCCACGCGCCAGGAGCGTGCAAATAGCGGCCGCTATTCTCACACCCAAAGTGTGTGAATAAATAGACAGAGCTGCACGCTAAAGTGACTGAGTCAGTGGTTATTGCACAAGTGGTGATTGGGCCGTATTGCACGATGGCCGTAGGCCGAGTGCAATACGGCCCAATCACCACGAGTGCAATAAACACTGACGAGGGCACTTTTAAGTGCCGCTCTGTGTTTATTTCAGGGTATCTACAGTAAATAGTTGGCAAACAACCATGTTTGTTAACTTCTGCGATGTTTGTTAACTTCTGCGGTGTTTGTTTACATCTGTGGTGCCGCCATTTTGAATTCCGCGCAGGTCACGTGACCCTCGGCGGCCTAGCGACGCTATGGCGACCCCATGGCGACCCCTGGCGACCACTGGGAGCGTGTCATACGACCAGAGCGTGTAATACGGCCGAGGGTTATTGCACGCTTCACTCACATACGGCACTCCCATAGGTTTAACCTTGATAGATTGTTTTCACCATGAAATAAGGATGCTTATCCCAACACTGGGAAGGAGGATAAGTTATTATTCTGTCACCGTGTGGGGTGCACATAAGTGGATCAACAAGGGAAAAGGGACCTCCGTGAGGGATTTTTAGTACCAGCTTTGGCCACCAGGGCTCCATCGAACTGAACAGGATCAAAATATATGTACACCGTACCGTAGCGATTTAGCGCCGGGACGCTCTTCAATTTGGCGGGGCCTTTAGACACAAGACAGGCGCTTATTCAAGATCCTATTTTAGTGCCTAAGGAATGTTTCAGGGCCCCTGTAGGCCGGCGCTCTTTCAAAACTGGCGCTTTATCGCGACGGTATGGTACTACTTTTTGATGTAAAGTTTTTCCTCTGGGAGTTGAAACCTGACCGCCCACATATATGCTGACAACGGTACCCAAAACACCACTGCCACAGCTAATATACCACCTAGCTTTGCATTTACATAATTATATACACCCCTAGGAGGTGGTTATGTTTAAGAGCTCTTTTTCTCTTCGGCCTTGGCTTATATCAATGATATTACCTCTCGACCCCTAGCAGTATATCCAGTACATATTCTTCCCTACACACTGCTTGGTGTGGGAATGAGGACCACTGTGCACAACCCATGGGCGTGCGGATAGCACTTGCTGGTTTGGCCAACTTTTACATAGGCATACATTTTCCGAATGCGATTATAGATACTATTGTCTGTGAGTCGTACTGTGCACGTACTACTTAAAGTTATAAACGTATGACAATTGAAAATCATGTATATAGTCCATAATGTGGGCCTAGATTACCAAATTCAAAATGGTGACATGAGCCTTCTTACATTTGACATGTACTGGGGTCAGTATGAGGGAGGATCTGCTCGGATCGCTGGATCTGCTGCATCGCTGGCTGTGTCTCATGAGATCGGACCAATGTGAATGTCTTTGACTGGATGCCATCATTGACTGGGTGACACCTTTGCCCTCCTGACAGAAAACGATTTATTTAGGGCAAGTAAAGTTATATAATTATGGAGATATAACCACTGCCATTTTCTTTTTTTTATCCCTTACATATCAAAGATGGCACCTGGTCAAAGACGTTCACATTGGCCCAATCTCATGAGACACAGCCCTCTATGTATCAGTTCTACTGCAGATAAATTCAATATGGCACCAGTGGTGATGACAGGGATTGCTATGAGGGGGCGCCATAGGGGTAAGGATGCAGCTGGTTTCAGCAATAATGACAGTTGACACGTATTCCCACTGGTCACATCATCTAATCGTGTGGCAGCCATCTTGATTGCTCTAAACACTATCGGCCAAGGTGGGGTTTCCGACACTAGTGGATACTGAGTTTCCCAACACTTGTAATTATTGCTCTTTGATTATATAACTTCTACAATGGGGAACCTAATTAACATACGGGTAAGTTCTAGATTGGATGGGTCCTAATATATATGCTAAATTGCAGTATCTCGTCAATATTGAAGGCTCAAAAAAACAACCATCTCTGATTCGGTGATAATAAGTTGTTCACGGAATCTTTATCGTTAAAATTATAATATCAATATTACATCAACATCGGCTTCCCCATGATCTAGATATAAGGCCAGGTAACTGGCTCTTCTTTTACGAAATTCAACTGAGCTAAGGAACATGAGATTGATAATCCTCTATGGCGGACAGGCGGGAAGAATAATGATAGATAGGTAGATAGATATTATCTAATGAAAACAGAGAATGATTAGGCGGGAAAACATGTCTGTCTTAGAGTTACATCACTTTCAGTCGATTGTCTAAATGATCATGTCCCTTTGATAGCACAGTAATACGTTAATGTTTATAAAAGGACAAAATGAAGTGAGGGCACTTACAAAATATGTTTAGTTTGCATATACTGTTAGGACTAGATGTTGGAGGTCCATGGAAGTAAGGAGTCAGCATAAGCTGAGTCATGATCACTTTGTGAATCAATACGTTATAAACTAAAAAAACAACAACACTGCAATGACGTTAAAAGCAGTTCTGGAAGGATGTTAATCCCAGTTCCGGGAAGATGGTAGCCCAGAATATTGGTCATTTGTTAATTCTTAGATGAAATCAAATAATGAGTTTAGGACAATGTTATAGGGGTTACTGCATGGCTGGTAACCTCATGTAACCCAGAGTTATGTCAAGTGTTTATAAGTTGAGTTCAGGTCCAGGAACGGTCATTAATCAATAGTCTGTCAGGTTCTCATGGTACTTTTTATTTCACCGTGTGGACTGTTCTGATCTACCAATACACTAACATCATTGTCCAATTTATTCCATTCTTGCAATTTAATCAATTTAAGTTTTCATTCTGCAATCACGAAAAATAATTTCTTCAATTGGATTACAGATAGGTTGATACTTACAACTAATTTTAAATCACTGTATTGATAATATTCATCTGACTCAGGGATAAAGATGACGTATAATTGACAGGCATTGTACTTTAGAAAATCAGCTGGTTATATTACATACCTCACTGTTCCATAAATCAGGTGATGAAAATACATTTCAATGAGTCACAACAATCATACAATACGATGTTTCAATTATATGTCACACACACACACAGGTTTATTCGCAGTATGCCCATCGCTAGGCCTCCAGGGTGATAAGTAATACATATTTTTGTATGATTTTAGTGATCATCAAAGTGATATATCTAGTCTTAATTTTAAGAGGATGGTAGGCATATCTGGATGTACCTGCTAAAATAGCTTTTACATATGCCAGTCACATCGCTGCGTATCAAAGTCTAGGACCAAAGTAAAATTGGTTTCCTATTGAAAACCTATCTTCCAGAGGACTGACTCTCAAGTACCTTACATTATGCTGGGGGTAAGCCACTCTAATTGGTAGCATTCTGATGTACGCTATAGTGTTCCTAGAAGCCTGTAATCAAGTCTTGAGTATCCCACACGATAAGTTAACAATTTATATGCATCTGATGCTCATTGCTTGTTTGTTGCCATCTGCAACAAAACAGTAAATCTTTGATCGATATTTCAGAATAATATTTTACTTTGCTAGTGATAGTTTACATCGATAAAATAGTGCATTAAACAACATTTTCCTTATTGCTTTCCACTTCTACAATGGACTCACTACTTCCCTATAGTATGATATGATTAGGTCCTTATTTATTGCAGTAGCAGGGGGAGGATAAGATGGATGACCCCCGCCCCCGAGGGTCTGGCATGGGACTTGTTAGTGAGCCCTCATTATGGTGTAAGTGAGGTGTTCGGGCATATAGGAAGTATGTCAGCTTCCTCATTAAGTCTACACCCTGCAGGTAACGCTACTTTTTTGTTAGTTGTGCCAAGACTACGAAAAAGTATGTTCACATCTATATATATATACACCCTGTTATATGAGCTAGGTGGCAGACCTAGGTTAAATGGGGGCCATGAAGTTTTCGAATTGTACTTTTGTAGAGATATTTTATTCGAGGATCTATATTTTGGCATGCAGAGAGCCCATTTTAGATACCTTAGTTGTAGCTGAGGCCAGGTTTGCTTGAGATAACAATTATCTGTACACCATTAAAGGAGTACATGATTACCGTACTAGGCACACTGGTTATATATTTCTCTATCTAGTGAAGGATGATTCAATTAGTTCACATAATACTAAAACGGTCTACTTCTGATGAAAAACATCCACCTTGCAAGGTGATTGGTATTCTTAAATAACTTGACAGTTTTACAGTATCAAATGCGATATGCTACTAAAAGAATATCTCCCTCACTATCGACAGTCTGACAAGAACAGGTTATCATATATAACATGATTGCATTTATTAACTCCATAGCCTCCAACCTGACAGGGAGTCTCAGGCTACAGGCTGAGCACTTTGGTCTAAGTCTAAATCAAGAAAATTTAGTCTAATGCGATAGACATAATACTATGTTTACCTGGTTATAACTACTATTACACCAGGTTTTAGGAAACCAAAGGCGGAAGTTTTCCTGAATACTATTGAAGTGAATCATACCAAGATAATAAACTGAAGAAAGAAATGAAATGATGATCTAAATGGAGTACGCAGATTCTTTTAATCTGTCCCATGCATACAAGGCATCTCGTCTAAGCTTCCTATACTGGATTCTAATGGCCAAGATGTAGTCACACCTCTCAGGCTAAGTCAGCAGCTTACATGTCTACACACCTGATACCCCCTTGCAGGTGGTCTTGTATTTTTTTTTCAGCACACAGGGACCCTGTATCACGTATTGATTGTACTAGAGGCGCTGTTGTGAGGCCCCTTTCCCTCAAAAGGCCCCTATCCCTCAAAGTTGGTCCGATTTAGGGATAGGGACCAGGTGAAGCCCCTATCCCTCAAAACGGTTTGAGACATAGGGCACATGTGAAGCCACAAATATTTTTTCCATGAGAAAGTTGTTAATAAAGCTTTTGAACATTTCTAAAGCGTGACCAACAAATCCAGGAATATAACTTCAAAATCCTGCATTTTAATGTATACTATTTGAAAGATAATTGTCCTGTGAATCTCCTAATAATTATGAGATGTTTGCGAATATAGCCATTATAGCTTGTTGCTTGCATTTTGCTGAAACTAATGTAAACACAACTTTATTTTGAAAAAGTCACCCTTTCTTGGCACATTGGTCTATAGATGACCCAGGTGCCCCCTGTGTTATGTTGAACTAGTTTTAAATACTTTCTAATTGTTTATTGTCACTTGTTGCCTTCCCTGTACGGGACTGACCAGTCACCCCCCTCCCCCTTGTCATCTTACCAAACCACCCTGGTGGTCATAATTATATCAAACATCTGTCCCCACCCTGAGTGACTGACCATCTGGTTGATATCAACAAACTGTACACAGCAGGGAGGAGAGACTTTCTCACATTCTTACATCAGTTCTGGGTGCTCTAGTGGAGAAAATGTAATATTGTCATAAAATCTGGGATAATATGAAAAAAAGAATCATAGATTACTTTGTGAGACACACTTACCTGTTTTAGGTTGGAAAATATACCTCATCATGGTTTAGAGCATACAAAGTGATAAGAGGTGTCAGTCTGCAGGCTATAGACATAGACCCCAGAAGGCACCCAGGTTGATTTATTGTGAGGCCTACTTCCTTGCTGCAGAAGCAAGAAAATTAATAGTCATAGAAATTATTACAAAGGTTTGTGATGGATAGGGCTTTTTGATACTTAGGGACTGTTTGTAGGATAGGGGCCTGACATGTCCCTATCCTTCAAATGGCCCCTATCCTACAAATATCTGTGAGATAGGGGCTGTTTAAATGTGGTCCCTATGTCTCAAAATGTTGTGGGGTAGGGTCTTTTTGCTACACAGGGACCTGAGGTGGGCCCTAAATCTCAAACGGCCCCTATTTCACAAATATTTGAGGGATAGGGGCCTTTAGAGGGGTAGGGGCCTCACAGCTGCCACTAACCGAGCCTACACGACAGATAGATGTATGCCCCAGTAAGGCTTGAGTTTGAGTTTTGAGTTTTAATTGTTTTATTTCTGATTCGTCACATCACATACAGTTACATTTCCTTTGTATATCTGATATCGTACATGTCGTTATCGCTTTTCACGTAGATCTCACTTTTCTTCAGAAATAAAAAGGCTGCTCTTCAGCGTATACGCTGGTATTGATTAAGCGGCCTAGTTTACAATTTTTCCCGTACATTATTTACCATTTCTTATTACAATGGAACAAAATTTTCTTTAATCTGTAAGCTATTTTGAACAGTTTGTTTAACTTCAATACAAATATTCAATGTTTCAATATTACCGGTACAACCATACATTCTATTTTATTTTATGTTGAAGGCTATATTACACTACCGGTACAATACAATGCATTATTCTATGATCCTTCCACATCATGTAAACGTTGGAAGTATCCTTCATGTCATACAGGGAACAGTATACATCTTACCAAGCTAGAATATGTCATGAAAACAGTATCCTATCACTTAGCATTGATACATATAAAGTTATACAATCTTTAGAAAAATTAAAATATTGTAAGTATATACATTCAAAGGAGGCAATATTACATCTGTACTCATTCTGATATGCGATTCATATTTTTACAGGTATCTTACGGGATAGCTCAACCTTAAGCTGATTAACAAATTTATGCCGAGTCGGCAAGTTTCGTTTCCAGGGCTTGAGTGCGTTCCATTCAGTAGATACATGGTATTCGACACTTCTTTTGTATGCTTCACAATGAGGGAGAAAATTCTTCAATAAAGTTCCCTGTCCAGCTCTGGTTCTACCATACCCTATATCTATGTACTTATCAGTCTTGGCCCTTTTGTATCCCTCTATTAATACATGCATTTCTCTTCTATGTTTTAACAAATTAATCTTGGCATCGTTATGTACATTTACAGTAGGAGTCCTATAGTCCACCTTTAGACATGCCTTTAACGCTTTATTCTGAGACCTTTGTAGTTTCTCCAGTAAATCATTATTACATCTACTATAGAGTATATCACCATAATCCAGCACAGGCAAGACAAAACTCTTGTACAACCTAAGAAGGTCTTTAGCCCCCAGAAATATGCCCAACCTGCCAAGTTGATAGGACCTGAGCGCTACCGTTTTCATTTGATTTTTTACAAATACTTCGTATGCCAATTTGGGGTCCAGGTGGATTCCTAGGTATTTATAGCTCGGTACTCTGTGTAATCTGTTCCCCTGTACTTTTAATGTAGCATTTTTGAAGCAATTTTTGGGGCCAAATCCCATAAATTTTGTCTTGCCTGTGTTTATAGTCAATTTATTTTTCTGACACCAAGACGAGAAGCTGTCAATATCTGCTTGCATTTTGTTTTTAGCAGTTGTTTCCCTCGCTTCCGAGACATATAGTACCGTATCATCAGCAAAAAGCAATATTTCCACATTTTTACACACTTTTTCCACATCATTGATATACACAAGGAACAGCAGGGGACCCAAAATTGAACCCTGGGGCACTCCACAAGCCACGGTAGCAGTGTCTGAAAGTACATTATTAACCAAGCTCTTCTGGCGCCTATCCCCCAAATAATCTTGCAGCCAGTCTAAAGTTTTCCCGTTCACCCCCATTTTCTTTAATTTTTCCGAAAGTATTAAGTGATTTACGGTATCAAAAGCTTTTTTTAGATCGAAAAAGGTTGCTATGGTGTTTTTGGCTACATTTCTATTCCTTAATATGTAATCTGTAAGCTCAGACACTGCTGTCATAGTTGACCTGTTAGCCCTATACCCGCTTTGCTTATCTGATAATAAATTGTTATTTTCCAAGTGACGCAGCAGATTAGTGTGTACCACACGTTCAAGCATTTTACCAGGTAGGGGTAGTAGAGATATGGGTCTCAGGTTACAGACTTCATATTTGTCTCCTCCCTTGGGGATAGGGACAACAGTCGCGCATTTCCATACAGTTGGCACCTTGCCAGAGTTCAAAGAACAATTAAATATATGTAGAAGTTGCCGCGTCATGACAGTAAAAGCTGCTTTTAGAACCTTAGCCGATAGTCCCTCCACTGCGGAAGCTTTGTTCACATTAATATCTTTTACTAATTTAATCATTTGCACCTCTGTTACAACAAAGTCTGGCATCTCAATGTGTGATGTATCACCATAATATTCCCAATCTTCATTCAGATTTTCAGCGAGCTTGCTACCTATAGTAGAGAAGTACTCATTTACGTGTGTGGCTGTGTCATTTTTTTCTATTAATTCCCCATTATTATTTTTTAAAGTGATTTCAGAATAATCCTTTCCTTTCCCCGGCATCAGCTTAGCTATTTCTTGCCAGAATTTCTGTTGATTCTCTTTGCAAGCGTCCACTAGACCACGTACATGAGTACTCCTCCCAGCTCTACACATACGGGTTAATTCTTTTCGAGCATTAGACGCCCTCACCTTATCTTCAGGATTTTTAGTTCTCCTGGACCTTGCTAACAACCTATCTTTTTCTGCAACATATTCAAGTATATCATTTGTCAACCATTCCTCCTTAGGCTTTTTTATAGTAAAGTATCTGTAGGGACACATCTCATCCATTATTTTTGTTATCTTTTCTTGCATAGAATTCCATAATACATTTACATCTTCCACCTGGTAGAAAGGTTGCCAATTGATCTCCCCTAGACTACGCTGCAGTAGTGTAGAATCAAAGTTCTTTAGAGACCTTCCCCTAAAAGTAATTCTTTTCTGTTCATACACTACTCTACCTCTAGCCATATGAACTAGATCATGATCACTTATGTCCATGGGAATCACATTAGACTGTATGAAGTCAGTATCATTAGAAAAAATAACATCCAGACATTTACCACTTATAGGCCTAGTCGGTTGCATTATACGTGCGTCAAGTCCATAAGTTTTCATCAAGTTAACAAAGTTTTTCCCCTGAGTTAGGTTGCCTTCTTCCAGTAGGTCTATATTACAATCCCCAAGAACATACAAATTCAGTCGTTGCTTATTTTTTATACCTTGTAGGATATTAGTGAGCAGCTTTAAGAATACATTAACATCACCACTGGGAGGACGATATACATTTAACAAGAGAAAAGAGCGTGCAGCATTAGGCTTAATAAGTACACATTGCAATTCCATGTTAGGTGAGGAAACATTGTTATGCCTATATTCTTCTACACAATATTGTAGGCCCTCTTTTATATATATTCCAACCCCCCCAGATAATTTGGGTACATTCAATCTCTCATTCCACCATGCTCTGTCATGCCTAACAAAGTTGTATCCTGGTATTACATGGAACTTGTCAGGGTCTTTTTCTTCTAGCCAGGTTTCTGACACCGTGAGTACATCAATAGAGCCTTGGTAGAAACGTGCAATCATGTCATCATTCTTTTTTCTTATACTCCTCACATTCCAATGTGCTACATTAAAAGCATTCAAACCCTGGATCGCATTAATTGAGCTTATACCAACAACTGTAATTTTTTTGGTCCCAGTTTATCATCACATACAGGATAACAGCAATATCATTTACATTCAAACATGTCTCCAAATAAATGCAATACACAGTCAATATGTCAAGAAAATTAAAAGATATATGAAAGGCATTACCTGCCTGAATGTCTGCTCTCGCAATTCTGGCAAATAATGTTCACGGCTATACTATTTGTATATACCTTACTGTCTTATTATGTAATATAGTGTAGGCCTATGATTCGCGTGGAGTCTCTCCGCTTGCGTCGACAAGAGGGGGGCGTGGCAGTCTTGTTTACATTCCTTCCAGGGTCAGAGTTCAACTTCACGTCACTAAATGTATCAAAGCCACACGCGGCGTGCGCCCTACTAACCCACTGTCCCGTAAGTGTGCCACTGTTGACGACATGCTTCTGCACCCTGTAACCTCGTTAGAAGTGGGTCAACACGTGGTTCAATAGAGTTGCCGCCCACGCGTTGATCAGTCGTTCGCTTGGTAGGAAGCCTTCCTCCAGTAGGTGATACTTCTGCTGGAACACCCCTTTACGGCACTGATGTACCTTGTTGGCAATCCATGGTGTGGTGGATCCATACTCCTTATTAAGTTTATTGATCCAATTGTTCAAGTAATAGATACTAGCGTCCATAACCCATTGCGGATCTCTGGCCACTGTGTACTTGCAAAATATCTTGACTTTCACCCCAGTCAGGGTTGAAATATGGATCAGGTTGTTGGGGAAACGCCTCCGGAGTTGCATTGAATACCTCATAATCCTTTTCGCTGTAGTTTCAGCGCACAGACGTGGTTCAGTTGCCATGAAATTACTGTGATCCATAAATCTGTCCAACATATCGTGAGTGCCTCCCATTATATACACAATATTATTCGGGTTGGCATAGATGACGATTCTGGCTCTATCACAAAGTTGGGAAAAGGTCCCCAGCCTAACCACCTCCACGTGTACATACACATTTGTATGATTTATTCGCTGAAAACTTTTCTGCAGCGCACCTCCCCTCTCATCTGTCACTATTATTACTCCAACATGGTTGGGATTATTAACTTGCTGATACATGCTGGAGAGGAGTCGTGATCGTCCTATCCGCTGTGTTGATCAGTCCCAAATGAACCGCGCGCTCTGGGCGCTGGCTCTATGTATCAGTATTCGGCGCTACTGGCGCCCTCGCTGCAGACAGGCGCTCCCTGGTCTTTTCCAGTATGGTGCCTAATTTATTTCTGCCCTCCAGGTTGTTGACATCTATGGTTTGGTGCTTTGAAATATGTTTCGCACAACCCCAATACCTATCGTAGGATCCTTCCACTAACTTGCCTTTTAGGCTCACCAGCCTATCTGCATGCATTTTATGCTGATCAAATTTGGCATTTATAACCAGCTCCATGGTGTCATCTCTGGAATTTTTCCACAGTTCATTCTCCTTTATGCCCTTTGCTTGTTCCAATATGAGAAATGGATCGTAGGTTTCTGAGAACAATTCAGCCAGATCAGGACGACCACATTTATCTGCTTTGAGAGACTGATACATGCTCTCCGCTGACGGGTATTTTGCCCCCTCATGTTCTATGATACATGGGAACATATTAGACAAGAAGCTGTACTCTGATTGGAATACTACCCCACCTTGGATGTTGACCGTCTTGATTTTATCCATGTTGCAGTCCACTGGCAGCTTGTGGAGAGTGTCTTTGTGATACTTCTGCGTGCCGACCTGAATGGACAGGCCTGAAACTTTGACATCTTGTCTCCCTTTTTCCTTAGCGAATTTAGCCAAGGATCTCAAGTCCCTCTTCAACCTAAGCTCTGCAGGGGTCATATCATCATTAATATACATATTCCCCCATTTTGCTGGGAATTCACGTAGTTTATTGATGTTCCTGTAGACTTGCTGCTTGTGACGTATGGACTGTAGGCGCACCATGATGGGACGAGGGCGCGTCATATCATCTCTTCTAATTCCCATTCTATAGCAGGCTTCGGTGTCGTCTGAGTTGAAATTAACCTCCAGGTCTTTCCAGAGCTCATTAAGTTGGTGCCTGATGTTGGTGTTGTCATTTTCTGGTATCCCATCTATGACTAGGTTCTTGCGTTTCCGTTCATTCTCCATGTCTGCTACACGTGCTGTCAAAGACTTAATTTGAGCTTCTTGACGGGTGATTCTTCGTGTCAACTTGGCCACGTGTTGTTCTATATCTTGCTTTATTTCAGCCACCTTCAATAGAACCTCTCCTTTATTTGTTGCCAAATCAGAGGAAATGTGTTGTAGATTCTCTTTATGGGTCTGCTGGGTTGATTCTATCCCTTCCAATTTATCCATAATCATTTTGAGCTGTGCTTTGACGCTGATGTCCTCCTTAGCGACAGCGGTGGGCGCCGCGCCATGTTTGGTAGGTGACCTTTGATCTCCTGTCGGCGCGTTCTTTGAAGTTTCCGCCTGCTTCCTCCCTCCTCCTGCTCTTGTACTGGACATGTTGGTATCCAAACTTAGCTTAAAATATGCTATGTGCCTTGTTACACCTTCTTGTCGAGATTTTTAGACAGTGTTAGGTAATTAAACCAGTAAATAATCCCTTTTAGTGCTGAGCCGATGTGGGCGCGCGTCTACTCGCTGGAGTGCGCCATGTTATTCCAATCTGTTGTGCCTACCTGATATATCTGTTTGATGAATGGGAGTGACCTATCAGAGATAAGTCTACAGGTATAGGAGAGAGATATCCTGCCATAGGAAGCTGCAAAGACTTAGAGTTACAGCTTGCTACAGAAATATCATTATGACGCTTTTCACGTGGATCCCAGAGTCCCAGAGTAGTCTCAGAGTAGCATTTCCCCTGATGGTGGAACCATGAATTTGCAACAACCAGAGGGAAAAAATAGACAATTTTGCTGATATTTCTATTATTTCAGGACATGGCAAAGGCAAAACTGGCCAACCTGTAGTCCAGTTTATCACAATAAAACGACCTACTAAACCAATCAAAATTTCTCAGAGGATGTAGGAACCGGTGTTATGCATCATGAAAAGGCCGAGTATTTCTGGAAGTTCAATACGTTTTGGATGTGAAAGTTGAGGCTGTGTGAGCCATACGGTGTCCTTTTTTGTCATAATTCTTCTTCTCCTGCCCTTCTCCCGCAGGTTTCCCATTCCCGTGTTTCATTATGACAGCGATTATTGAAATGGGTCCGTCAATCTGTCAGCCACGCATTACCACCTTGCACTTTGCAGTCATCCTTGAATTTGGAATTTTCTAGAATTTTGTTCTCAAGTTTACTCAAGCAAGTCTTATGCGGCATATTCACTGGAAGTAGTCTAAGTGTATTCCATCTCAAAGGTTAGTAGTTGCTATACATCTGGGCGTACTTTATGCCTCTTACCATATCTAATGCCTTAGAAAAGCTACACCCGCCGCCTAACCACTCCAAATCATCACACTGATGGGGGTGGTGGAGTGGGGTGGGGAGGTCCTTAGGGACAGCAGCAGTAGCACAGATAATGAGATGCAGAGTCACTGACTGATACTTGTGATGACTCTATAAATGACCCAAGTAGAGTTCTAGATAGGCCTGACATTGGATGGTTACTTCATACAAGGTTGTTAAATTCACATCTTTTACATCTAGTGTTTGACATTTGAAATTGTGGTTAAAACCTGTATAAGCATCCAAGTAAAATAACTCCTTCCAAGATGGCTGGCAATGTGGTGCACCAGACCCCTGTGGAGTATTAGAGGCAGTGTGTCAACTTTGGGGACTTGGTTAATTGGATAAAGCTATCGTGAGGCCAAACCGTGTCTTAATTGCCCTGATTTTAACAGATTACCCTGTGGCCCCTTCTAAGACTCATCTAGCACATGATGGGCAGCATATAAGCGTGATGAGGATTTGGGCCGAGGCAGACCTCTGGGGATTTCATGAAGGAAAACCTCCCGTGGGATGAAGCTACAAGGGTGAATAAAACCTTAAGATATTGATTGAGAAATATTCAACATATATATTGTCACAGAACATTCAGAAACTTTTAAAAATCTAAAAGATGAATTCTAGCAATGCTTTTATGCTTTTCATATCACAGCATAGCAAGCCACAAATCTGGATGTACTAGAGACATGGGAGCAACTAAATCTATTAATTATAAACGTATATTTATGATAACAGTGATTGTCTTAACAATGTAACATTTTGCTGAAATTTAATGGACAGGCCTAGGGTCATTCTGAAAAGACTCCCGTCTATACTTCCTGATTGTTTATGCACGAGGGCAATCATATCATGGCTCTGTATTCTAACCTGAGCAGCTTACCCTTTTCTTATTAATATAGCTAACTTTAATCTAGTTAAAACCTCATTATTTCACAACGGTATCTCCTGTTGGACAGATACAATTGCAGATAGATAGTGTATGGCTGCACCTGCTCCATGTCCCTGTGGAAAACAAGATGAGACTTTGATGGATAATTATCCCATTTCCCTTAGAAGTAGTCATAGTGTATGAGACACCCTGTAGACAGTGTGTGATGATGTGTTGGTAATCTCCAACTCCATCCCTGGTGTTATTTCTATTTGCTTACTGTATTCTTTTCATATGTTGACAATGTGTACACAAAATGCCATTCAAGTAATCTCCCATATAAATATATATATAATGCAGTTTTCTATACAACCAATCAGTATGTACAATTATGTATACATTTACAAAACTATAACATGTATACACAATGCTTGGAGCTAACTGTCCAATTTCCTCTGCGTTAACCACTACGACAATATTTTTATTGGGATCTTGCAGATATAATGTATACTGTGCACGGTGGTTGTGAGCTTTGCGCAATTTGTTGAAAAGAGCCCTACGCTCGCATAGCCAAATAATCTGACAACTGCAAAAAGCGATGCTGGTGTAGATCGCACAATAAGGGCCCCTTTCCCATTACATGTCAGATTCTGTGAAATGTTGTATAAAAATAGCGTATATATATTAGCATTTATCTGTAAATGGACATATATGATATTTGCCTAGTTAGGCTGTCTATCCAGTTGTCTATGCATTTCACTCTGTCCCATTCCCCTGACATGTCTGTTAAGAAGCCCTCAAACAACAATACATCATTCACAAGTGGTGCTGGTATAGCCATACTAAGCCAGTGCCGCATACCAGATATATCTGAAATACAGTGTATGATATGCACTGTGAATTATGACAACGATGGATAATAGTAAGTTAATTATACTATACATTATTATAGTAGCAGATGTCTTCCTAACGCATTTTCTCAATAATGGGTCAGATGTAATCAAAGTGAGGAGTCTGCATGTACATCCCTTGGGCCTGTGACTTTGATGCTGCTTCTGAACCTACACAGACACGAACACAAACCCTACTATAACCTCTCAATATAAAGGAGAAGCCTCATAGGGAAGACTAACCCGCTTAATATCAATCATATATGCTGAGTTATTAGCTTTTGATAAGTAGCAGGGATATATACTGAGCAATCAGTTTATGATGGGTAGCAATGAAGTATTATTGAGTTATCAGTTCAGTTCTCCATCTGTAACGTTTTGGCTGGGCGTACACTGCAAAAAAAGTGTTTAGGTGCTAAACACAATCCTAAACACATTTCTGCCCCCATATTTGTCCACACTATATGTTCCTAACACATTTAGACCCATGTGATGTTTAGCTCAGTGCTAAGAAATTAATGTGCTTAAATCAATGTGTTTAGGAGAACGAAGTGTTTAGAATTCAAGAATTTAGCATATTATTGTGTTTATCTGTCAAGTGTTTTAGGATAAAAGTGGTGTGTCTAGAGATGTGGATTATTATTATGTTTAGATATTTTAAGTAAAGAAATGATTTTACTTCCATAGTGTCCTGAAGAGACTTCTAGCAGCCCCCTGCCCCTTAGGGCAATATATATGCATCACTATTTCACATAGGCCTCTACTTTAACATAGACACAACATTGAGTCAATAGTATAACAGCTAGACCTTAATGCATAATGCATCCACTATTAGAGTTCTTGAAAGAGGTGTTTATTTAGCAGATGTATCTTTATTTCATTGTAATCATGGTGATGTAGCATTCAAACATTGAATCATGCAATGCATATTATCATCCTTTTGTATTTAAGCACTTCTAGATACACAATAATGTTTGAGTGGTTGTAGAAACTACAGTTAACCACAGAGCTATCTGGTATGTGTTTGATATACTATGATCTAAACACTACATGTTTACATCATAAACACCAATTTTTCATACTGTTTGAATATTAAACATCTAAACATATTCATTATAACTGGTTAGATGTTTAGAATAAATATGCCTATTTCATAAACAGAAGAATTTAGAGACAAAAACCCAGTAGAATGTTTAGACTTTAAACATGTTTAGACCTAAACATGTTTAAAACCTTAGCATCTTTTTTCAGCGTAGTGTTTAAGACCTGACTAACACAGGCTGGGGTGGAAATTATTATTATTTATACGACCAATAGCTAGTTCATAATCACAAAATAAACTACATATTATGTTAAATCATTTACATTGGGTATCCAGCACAGCAGAACGATAGCTAGATGGTGTCTTTGAATGGCTATGAAACAGGTTGTTTGAGAAGCTTGTATAATGGGAATGACATACAGTTTCATGTAGAAATGACAGTGCTGCTATCTAATCCTGTGTAAATCTCAGTAATCAGTTGGCACATCAGACGCCTACATCACTCATCTATAAATCTACCTCTGGCACCTTTGACCTTATCGCCAGCGGGGACAGGACGTGTAGTGATGGTCAATGAGACAGAGGTCCAGTGGTGATGCAATACAGCCTCCCCGTACTTGGGTTAAGGGTGCCTATCAGATATACATGTACATGTCCATGCATACACTCAGATAGAGATACTATGTACAGATGGTAATTAATTCTACAAAACATCAACATAGTTTCTTGAAACACACCGTTCCCAGGTAAAAAAATACCACGGTAAATATCATGATCTACTCTAGTAAACCAGAATACATCATGGTATACCGTAATATACCATAGTATACCCTGTTATTTTGTGGTACAACACAATGTATACATAACCATAGTTTACTGTGATATGCCAAACCCATGATGTATAATGATTCTAAGATCATAATATTCCGCAATCTATCAAGATGCCATAATATCATGATAATATTATTACAGCCATTACTCACATTTATTATGGTACATTGAACTGGTGGTAAACCACGGTTCAGATACTATAGTTAACTATGATATACCAGAATAAATTGTAATATTCACATCTAAGATATTTATAATGATCTACCATGGTTTTATAGGAATATTGTCTACCCTGCTTTCTCTGTATGATGGTAAGACCATCCCTTTTAACCATAATTTATTAGGATATACCAGAATAAACCAGGCTAAATAACCCCACTCATGTATCATGGTAAACCATGTTATATCATGGTAAAATATAGTACTTTAGTCCAATTATCTCACAGAAGTGGCAGCCTGGTCTATACCAAGTAAAACGTTTATAAAATGTGGAAAAATTATAAATTCTAAATAATTTCAAACAATCAACAATCTAATTTGTGTGGTTTTTTTTACACAATATACCTAATAAATGCCTAAACAAGCAATCAGCCTGGTCTTAGTAAGGACAGCCTATAGCATGTCCTATACCTACCATGGTAGTTATTATCCAAAACAGATAGTTGATAGAAGTAATTAATTGACCCATAAATCATCGGATATACTTGTCCTAGTTAAACAAATTAGTAACCAGGCCCCACCTGGACATCTAAATATTTAAATTTAGATCCTTATTTTAAGTTATAATCAGCATTTCAATCTGTCTATGGGGATTAACACTGTAGGACGATTATGTTCATATTATGCATTATCTGGACAGAAATAGGGCTGGATGATATAAAATACATAAAATGTAAAGATTATAGCATAATATGGCTGTATGTCATGTAATATAATGCAGTAGATTGCTTGCACACAGCAGAAATAGAATGGGCACTGGTTGATAATAGGGAATATAGAAAGCACATGGTACCATGGTATACCATGGTATACCATGGTAAACTATAGTAATATAGTTTGATTCTCTTACACTAGGTGGCAGCATGGTTTCTGAAAGCTACGATGTCTATAAATGCTTAAATAATTATGATTATCAGTAACCTCATTCATTTAACTCTTTCCAGCCGGCTAGTGCATTAATGCACTACCAAGTAAAAACGGCTAGTGCATTAATGCACTATGAGGAGGTCATTTTTGGTATAAGATGCTATTATCCTGCACCCTCAACAAATATTTTGAACAGAAATAACCTGCTATTATGGTACCATATGAAAGGAAATTACATGAAGATTGCAAATCTGTCATTTGAAAACATGTATCACAAATACCAATTCAACTATCAACCTCAATATAACCCTACATATTAACACTGCTGGGTCTGGGGCCTCATTCTGCCGTATTGTGGGGAGTTTAAATTATCATAGAGCCGGCTGGAAAGAGTTAATGATCAACAATCTGATCTATAGTTATAATTGACTAAAATAGCCCCAAGAAATGACTAAATAGTCAATTAGTCTAGTCTTAGTAAGGACAGCCTATAGCAAGTCCTATGTCTACCATAGTAAACAAAGTCCAAAACAAATGGTTATTGGAAGTAATCAATTGACCAATAAATCATCGAATTTACTTGTCCTGGTTAAACAAACTAGTAACCAGGCACCACCTGGACATTTAAATATTTAAATTTAGATCCCTATTTAAGTAATAATCAGCATTTCAATCTGTCTATGGGGATTAACACTGTAGGACGATTTTGTTCATATTATGCATTATCTAGACAGAAATAGGGCTGGATAATATAAAATACATAAAATGTAAAGATTATAGCATAATATGGCTGTATGTCATGTAATACAATACAGTAGATTGCTTGCACACAGCAGAAATAGAATGGGCACTGGTTGATAATAGGGGATATAGAAAGCACATGGTACCATGGTATACCATGGTATACCATGGTAAACTATAGTAATATAGTTTGATTCTCTCACACTAGGTAGCAGCCTGGTATGTTTGAGGACTATTCTGATGGGGTTCTAATCTTTGATGTTGTCTATAAGTACAAATTAATGATGATTCTAAAATTTCTTTAGACATTCACGCATTAACAATGTAAGCCAGGGGTACTCTTGATAAAATCAGCCTCATAAAGTGATAATATACTTTAGAAATTAGTTGAAAAGATACAGACACCCATCTGTTGTAAATGGGATTTATATATAGCCACACTGTTTCAGTTGTACCATTGTAACAAACCTGGAGTTTATTCTCAGTACTAAAGTGCCTAGAAGCATTTGATGTGATGAGATAACAGCATTTGACAAATGCGTCTTGGTATCAAGATGCTTTGTGAATTTTATATGAAACCAAATCGGACATGAATTCCATTTGAACATGCTTTGATAATCTATATCATAGTATATTGTGATAACAATCATGGTAATACCATAGTGCAATAACCATAGTAGGTTCCAAAGTACCACAGTAAATTTACTGCAGTGCACCACATGCCAAAATCATGGTATATATAGGTAAACCATAGTTATTATGATGTCATTAAATAATATAATTTATCATATTAAATCATAGTAAACACCATGGTAAACATCATGGTCTTGCAAGTACTCTATCATATCATGATGATATATATCAGGGTGTACCATAGTATAGAAATCATGGTTGGTTCCAAAGTACCCCAGTAAATTTACTATGGTTTACAACGCATGATAAACCATGGTATTTTTTTACCTGGGTTATTTTGGCCTGATGAGGAATTATTACCTCTTTAAAGCCAAGCAAGGTATGCATTAGTGCATAGTGTATATAACAAATTGTTCTCTCCCAAGGGGGAGGTCACATTTTGGAACCTTCCCTCCAGGAAAAAAGTTCAACATGTTTTGTTGTCTATTAAAGCCAAAAAAACATTTAATAATTAACTACAGGCAACCAAAACACACAACAACCTTTGATGATTCAAAACATGTCCATGGCTGCTTTCTCATTGTTGATGTTAACCAGGAACCAACTAAAGCTATGAAGTGTATGTTCAATTGATCTCTACCTATGTTAGCATTCACCATGCAGAGGCCACCTTCTATACATATTTAATGAGGCTAGTATACTAACCCTCTGGATAACATTCTGAAATTACCTTCATGCAATCCAATCTCCATCCATCACTTGGTATACTGTTGCAGTATTGTCTTACCTACCCATGTCCGCCATGTCTCAGTGTAACGTAAACAGTGTGTTAAGGCTAACAATGCAGGTGCTGAGATGGGCATGACTATAATGAAGGAAGGGTGTAGTCTATTACTGAGGATCAATAATGTACATAATTATATTTTTGATTACCTAATACCCTTGGGTTTGGCCTATTCCTGTTTCCATTTCATTCCATTTCTATGGTGGCTGTCAATTAAGGGTCACCCAAAAAAATCACCATGTAAAATGCGTTTTTTCCCACTTTTCTGTGCCGTTTAAGCAATTTCTGAAAAAGTAATTTATTTATTCTTGCTGTCAACTGTCAACATTGGCCGAGGAGGGTCACTGTTTTTCTGTCAACCCTGTGTATTCATACGCTGCCGCATTTACATACTCTCCAAGCACGTCTTGCTTCGGGGGATATGAAACGAGGCTTCCTGTTGGCTGCAGGACAGTGTCCTGTTTCTATGCATTGAAACAGGACACAGTCAGCAGGCATGGCCCATTCCTGTGTGAATATCCTTTTTTTAATTTTACCTTATTTGATGTCAAATATACTGAACTGGTCTTCTAAAGGTGTTAAACAAGTAAGGCTAGATGGTAAGATGGATGCTTCCTCCCTGGGGGTCTGCCATGGGACTTGTTAGTGGGCCCTCGTTATGGTATAAGTGAGGTGTTGGGTATATATGTCAGCTGTCTTGTTAAGTCTGCACCCTAGAGGTACTCTAACACTTGTTAGTTATAATATGATATATTTCACCCAAGATTGCCGAGAAAGGTATACTTTTATTCATGTTATGTTGGTAGAATTATATATAGGTTGTGTGGGGGACATCTGTTTTCAGCAGTTCCAATCAGGACTAGCCTGAAGCAGTGCTTGTCAGCCTCTTGTTGGTGTAGACTTCTTATATGCCACTTTGACACCAAACTTTACATTACTCGACAAAGCATTCATGAGTCAATATTCTTTGGTGAAGTTTGTTTGCCGTTCTGTGAATTAAATAATGTAGGCAAAGCACAACGTTGCAGATACTAGCCAAACTCACAGCTTCACCTAATTCTTAACAAAGTTCCTGACAGTCAAGATCTATGCAGTTCCATTTCTAAGGATAAGCTAGCATCTTATGTGCGGTCTTCACCCCTGGCATTCCCTGTCAGGTGGTCCTACATTACTATTCAACACACAGTGGGCCTGCATCACTTATTTAAGATGCAAGCAGCATACAGCTCGATGTCAGTTCATATGACAGGACGCTAACATAAAGATGTATGTATTGCCATTACCTATTTGCATCCATCAGTCGATCTGTGTGCGGGCTCCTACTTCATCACGTAGTAGTTAAACCACAGCCAGACACCGGTACGCAGGATATTGGCAATGGTCAAGGCCGACGACGACTCACAGACAAGTGTGCACAGCCATGACTAAGGCAATATCCTTAGTCCAGGGGTCTGGAGTGGTTTAACTTAAGCCACACACTGTAGTGAGTGTTTTCTCACCTTTTGTACGTCATATACAGTCAGGATATTTCTTTTGTTCTGCCGGCCAAGTGTGGTATAAGTTGTATATAATTGCCTCTAGACACCTGAAAAGTTTGTTTCAGATATTGTGGGTCAATCTTTCAAAATCTTTAATAACATTGAAAAAAGGGGCTTACCCATACAAGGTCATAGTATAGTACCGTGGCCCAAGAGAGTCAAAATGGAATTTGAAAAACAAAAAGTGATGGCAGTCATTTTGTCCCACTAGTTTAACTGTTTTGTCCCACTAGTTTAACTGCTTTATTCAGCTGTAGTCAACATTCCATTCATCACAGTGATTATACATGTTTTGAAATCAGTAAATATAATTCAGACCAGTTACAGATATTCTCTAAGATTAGGAAATGCCATTTACTGGGGCACAGTCACAACCTAATGAACCCAATACACCCCTATACCTCTGACTCTCTGGCTGTGTCTCACGACCTTGAGCCAATGTTTTTGTCTCTGACCGGGTGCCGTCTCTGACCAGGTGCCGTCTCTGACTGGGTGCCGTCTCTGACCTAGTGTCAGAAAAAAGTGTTTTTAAAATTCTTACCTATATATACTCATATATATATATATGAGGATTTGTAAAAACGTTATGGCAGCTGTTATATAATTATTATTAGCCTCCTGCTGTTGGTAGAACATAACTAAACTCCCAAAGTGACATCTGGTCAGAGACGGCACCCGGTCAGAGACGTCACCTGGTCAGAGACGGCACCCGGTCAGAGACAAAAACATTGGCTCAAGGTCGTGAGACACAGCCCTCTAGTGATGGGAGAAGCAGAATAAACTGTGCCCAATGCTAAAATATGCCTGTCACAATCTATTCTGTCTGAGATGACAGACTGACAACACCCATTTCTGAAATGAAAATCACTTTTGACATTTCATTTTGCATTTGAACACTAACTTTTTCTCTGAAAGTTTCAAAACAACTTTTCGTTTTCCAAATTCCATGTTGACCCTCTTGGGCTACTGTAGTAAAGAGTTTACTTTCTTCAAATGTCAATATATTATAATTCTAGCACTATAAAACATTGATTTCTTTGCTTCTATCACATCAACACATATAAACCGTAGTGATTAAAAGAGATTGTGGGTAGATTAGAGTTGACCGAACACTGGTAAATATGTTTAAAGTAGGGATCTTATTGGACCTCTAGCTTGGCTGAACATCACAATAACTGGTATCCAAGTCTTTTCATATCCAAAGCAATGCATTGAGTCAGATACAATGCTGATAGAGGGCTCTGAGTCTGACATTGTGGGCCTGGATATCCTGGAGCCTAACATCATTGATCATGAACCTCCCCGCCCAAGTGCGGTATACGCCTTATAAAAGGACCAGCTATACATGGCAGTGGTGTTAACATTAAGACCCTTACGTTGATTGCATTACCTGACCCATACCCAAAACCAATCCCCTAATAATCACCCTGCAGCTGGTAGCAGAATACGGTGTGGGGGGTGCGAGGGGGGGGGGTTCAGGAGTTTTAAAATGTAATATTCTGAGGAGATCTCAGCAGATAGTCCATTGGCACATAGCACCACAGAACTCAAGTACAGGAAGTTACAAACCATCAGGAAATCAAATGAAGTCTAAAGAATTAATGCACCTGCAAAGATTGTACAGCCATTGTTCTCCTAAAAGGCATATATATGTCTAGCAGTAGCCCTCAAGCCATGCCCCACCCCCTCCAAATACTTTAATCAGATATGACAATATGCCTCAACGCAACATTGGCCATAATGATTCAGTAACACAGCGTCAGCCAGCCTCTCGCTGGCCATGCAATGGTGCATCATTGAGACCCCTCAGTACTGTATCAACCAAGCTTGTGTCATCATAATCCACGGATGCAGCACTGGCAAGTATCTTGCCAGTGCTGTATTCATGTATTTATGCTACATTTACACTCGTTTATGAGTAAATCAATTCATGCTTGCTGTGTTCAGAATGTTGGGAGTCGTTGATTTGAACAAGAAACATTTCCCTGAATTAAAAAAAAAAATTGTTTCAACTTGGTCACATCATTTTCATGATATGATGTGACTGCTGAACCTTTATTAACACAAAATTAAATCTTTGATATTACTGATAGCAGGTGGGGACCTGGATATAGCATTATGTATAGTGAGAAAATAGTATAAGAGACAAAAGTGGTAAGAGAGCCAGTATACGTTCCGCTGTTGTGCTGCGTATATATGGTATGGTGAAATTGGGTGGATTTAAAAGGTTCAATGAGGTGTTTGGTGGGTTTCTAGTGGTGTACGAGTCTTTCTGTATCTGACATTAGAACACGGGTGTCAGGCTGGTTTTGATTGATATGGGCCTCTACTCTCTCAGGATAGTTTTTGCCTACGAGTACTCTGTAACATGTTAATCTGCTCATCAGTCTGCTCATGACTGATTTAAAATGAATAACAAATACCAAAGGCACATACAAATGCAGAACTGCGACGATACCTCCTAATGAGAGCCTAGAAGGTCTGAAGTCGTGAGAATGAACTATAAGTAAAATTGTGATTATACTGGTTAAATTACCTCATTGTAAATTCTGTGTACAATTTTCATGACCGTATTGGAAGAACGTGTTATACTTCTACATGCTTTGTGGTCAATAAACATATTAAAAAAATTGCGCTATTGTTTGGGCTTAGTGCATTGTGTTAGAAAATCATCTTTTAGAAGAGTTGAGGATCAGTTTTCTGGAATAGTTGCATTCCTAAGATGCTGTTGAAATGGATGCAAATTCAGTCTACTCTTAGCTGCACTACCACCTATCTTAATCTGTTAACCCTTTAAGGGGCACATATGACTTTAATGCATTATTGTGTTTGTAGTGTGACTGGTTTCCTGCATCATGCCCCCCTTTTGGAATGTATAGGATTGACATGATGCCTGAATACAACACTGATGAGTTAATCCCCTGGGCTGTATACATGAATCAGGCTGACAAAGGGAACAACACAGAAAAAGCTTTGCGGTCCCTAAAGCTTTAATAGAGGCTTGCAACTGTAAAATCCACAATGCCTGAATGGGGATTTGCCACAAAGCTCTATGTACATATACAGGCCGAACAGACTCGATCCAAGGCCACTGCAGGATGATACCCAGGGGCGCTGACAAATCGTATTTCGTGCACAACCTTTTGTGCAGAAGATGTGCATCGTAGAAAATAGTCATTTATAAAATTCCCCAGGAGCCAACACAGCCTCATGTATCTGGGACTCCTTAATCAAGGCCTCTAGTATGCATCAATTCACGGAATTTACATGAGATACATAGACAAAACTCCACGCCATTGACATACATGCACAAAATACTTCACGAGTTGAAGCTGGGTCATATCACACGATGCCGAAGGCTGAGTGTGATATGACCCAGCTTCAAAGAGTGATGTATGATGTGCATTTATGTAAACAAGTGGGGTTTTGTGTTTATTACATGGCCCTACAGTCTTTAAATGAAGAAAATCAACAAATTTGGAGGCCATGGAGTATGGCTACACCGTACTCCATGGGGGCATGGAGTATGGAGCTCCCATAGGCTTAGCATAGAGAAGGCCGTACCACCATGTAATAAATTGCAAAAGGTTTAAATGCCTGACGTCGGACAATTATTCAGGGCACTAAAGTCAGAGGGAGCGTATTTATCCTGAATTAAACGTAGCTAAAAAAAGAAAAAAAAAAGAATATCAAACGTAAAGAAAAGAAATTCCCCAAAATGCTAGGGTCAGTTGTATTTTGAAACTAGGCTCGGGTTGGACTCAGTGGGAATGTGATATTGGCATGATATAAGACCCTGCCTGAGAAACAGATCTGGAGGAGATCATTACCAGCGTCTGATGGGCCCATCCTCCACATCAGTGACCTGCAAGTACTACCAGCAGCCACCAAGGTTGGACAGGTCGGGAGGTGCTGTAGGACCAGGTCCATGTTTCTGATTATATTTACAGATGAGACCGTACACTTTAATATGAAGACATCATTAACTAGAAAGCGTTGACAAGAATCAAAATAATAAATATGTTTGGTGGCTGCACCCAATTTCTAATATGAGATTTAAGTTAGGTACTAGTGACTGAGAGATTGGTCGTATAGGGAGCCTAGGAATATCAGTGCAAGGGGCCAGATTATGGCTACTTTAGTACTTTAGTATACATCTAAAAACATGTGTATAGCCACACCTTGACTTTGTCATGATCCTATAAGGCACACCTGTGTACTAGCCGTAGCATATACACAAGGTTTTATGGTAGTCACATACAGGAGGATACCTCAGGGTAACATGCACTGCCACTTAGGCTTAACCCTTTCAACACTGCATTTCTGACCCAATATATTTCGGCGGTGGAAGGCGAGAGCGCTAACCACTCAGCCATCTCGGCCAGACTGTACTATTTATCTCTGGTAATGACTTGCATAATATTGCAGACTGTTTACAAAAAGACCTGAATAGCCTCGTTTCCTGGTGTGACGAAAATCAGCTCACCATTAATGCAAAGAAGACTAAAACAATGTTATATACATATGAACAAAATGTAGTCCTACCCCCTGTATATGTTAAAGGTGTGGAGTTAGAGGAAGTAGAGAATTATAAATATCTTGGAATTATTATGGACAACAATATGAGTTTTAAAAGTCAGCTGTCAAAAACAATTAGTTCTGTAAATCATAAAATATGGTTGCTAAGACATTTTAGGGGTCACATGGATAAAGACACTGCTGTACTATTGCTTAAAACTATGTTATTACCATACATTGATAACAGTAGTGTATTCTTGTCTGGTATAAGCTATTCTGAGCAAAAGAAGCTGCAAATCCTACAAAATATTGGTATAAGGGTCAGTCTAAATATAAAGGGCCCACTGTCCATTTCTGTCAAGAATATTCATCTAGAGGTAAACATTCTTCCTATTGACCTGAGAAGGCAGTATCTGCAAGGTATATTATGTTACAGGTTAATAATGTTAAAGTCATTAGATTTGATCTGTAATAGAGTGACTAGAGCAGCAGATGGTCCGTTAATCAAGATGTACACCTCACATACACGACGAGTACAATTGTCTCCTCCTGTTGATGCATATAACACCTGGAATAATATTAAACCCGAAATAAGAATTTCTGAAAACAACATTATTTTTAAAAGGAAATTAAAGAGTAGTATCCTAAAGCACTTCAAGGAGAACTGGAATTACCATCTTCAATTCACAAATCTGTAAATTGCATCACTACAGACAACTCTTCATTACAAAGCCCAGTGATAAACCTACTACAAATGAACTTTTCGTTGAATTTATTCAACTTGGTGGGCAATTAAAATAATACTTATAAAGTCTTTGTTCAGTATTAGTAATCCTGGTACTGTATTGTATGCATAAGTATCTGTCATCTCATTTTGTACAATGATGTTCTAATTGTGAAAACACCAGTAACCTCAGCCATAAAGTACTCACTGTAATACTATGTATCCATCTGAATGGAAAAGCACATGTATCTTAATATTGATCACAGGTATATCATACATCCAACCAGCCTGACTACACTTACATGCTTTTTATACGAACTAGGTATCACTTCATCACTCATCCCCCTCCCCTCCCCCTCCCCCAGTAATATCACAATGATAGGCTATCTGGTAGTCATCATCATTAAACAATGGAATGGAGGTGCTGTTACCAAAAATGCTAATTAAATGGTGTTATCATTATAAGTATCAACCTCTTCTGTTATCCAATGGAATCAAATGTAATTGTATTCATACTTTTATGTTTTTTGAGATCAGCAGAATAAAAACCTTGCAAATTGAAATTGAAATTGAGACTAGCTTTGGAACACTCTGTTGGGGATTTTGAACCGCTGACCTCAGGTATCCTTGCGCCAGACCGGAAGTGAAGTTTTCGCAAAATACAGAGGTTTGAGGAAATACGGGGGCTAGTTATTCAGCTTTTGTGAAATACGAGGATCAGTGCTTAAGCCTACCCGACTTGATATTCCGTCAAACAATTTAAAAATAAAGTATTACCTATTTTCAATGAAATGCTAATATAATTGTATCCTATAATCATTATATACCATACAGAAGGATGTGACATGACAAATAAGAGAAAATCTGCATCAGTTGCCACAGTAACACACATATATTTGCTAAGCGACAGCTTATCAAACATACCTAATATTTCTGGAAGTTACCATTTGGAATGTTGAAAGCACACTTATCTAGAACATTATATTGAATAGAAGAAGGTTGTATCTTTAAAATAGTACCAAACATAAATTCCTGCAAAATATCTCACTAGTAATGTGACATTTTCAAAACAGCATGTTTATCCCATGATTTTGGTCACTAAATTAGATATCTATGTGCATATCATGCACTTTCATGTGAAACGGGTTTTAAGCTCATAGGCCATGTGATGTAGAATGTCAGTATTACACCTATAACAATCTGACAGAAGTTAAAAGGATATTTTCATGTGAGTGATAACCTGCATGCAGGTTGAGAAGATAAGACAGATGTGTGCATTAAGATATAGAGGTCCTCTCTATCCTTCCAACGGACAGGAGAAGACAGTGAATACCTTTTGTACACAAACTGATATTTATAAGATGAATTAGCAGAAAAGTTATTATTTGTACAACCTCAATCCTGGTTGTTGGATCGTCATTATAAAATAGAAATGAAATCATATTATGTGCCTAATTGTTCCTATGAAGCCACCCATGTTGGGCCCTTATCCCTCAAACGAGCCCTTAACCCTCAAACGAGTAACCGTTTGAGGGATAAGGGCTCACCACGGGCCCTTATCCCTCAAATATGGCGTTAAAGCACAAACGGCCTTATCCCTCAAACGGCCTTATCCCTCAAACGGCCTTAACCCACAAACGGCCTTATCCCTCAAACGGCCTTATCCCTCAAACGGCATTATCCCTCAAACGGCCTTAACCCACAAACTATATAGCGTTTGAGGGATAAGGGCAAGCTGATGTTTAGAGCAAGTTATGCATGTTAGATGACTATAGGGTTTGAGGGATAAGGGCGCACTGATACACAGGTGGTACTAGATGTATAAGCTTACTATATAGCGTTTGAGGAATAAGGGCAAGTTGATGTTTAAAGCAAGTTATGCATGTTAGATGACTATAGGGTTTGAGGGATAAGGGCGCACTGATACACAGGTGGTACTAGATGTATAAGCTTACTATATAGCGTTTGAGGGATAAGGGCAAGTTGATATTTTAGGCAAGTTACAGATGTAGGATTACTATATAGCGTTTGAGGGATAAGGGCAGGTTGATATTTCAGGTAAGGTAGGTATATAGGATCACTATATAGCGTTTGAGGGATAAGGGCAGGTTGGTATTTCCGGTAAGCTATGTATACAAGACAACTATATAGGGTTTGAGGGATAAGGGCAAGCTGATGTTATATGCCAGTTAGGTATATAAGATCACTATATAGCGTTTGAGGGATAAGGGCAAGTTGATGTTTCAAGGAATTTAGGTATGTAGGATCACTATATAGCGTTTGAGGGATAAGGGCAGGTTGATTTTTCAGGTAAGGTAGGTATATAGGATTACTATATAGCGTTTGAGGGATAAGGGCAAGTTGAAGTTACAGGCAATTTAGTTATATAGGATCACTATATAGCGTTTGAGGGATAAGGGCAAGTTGATGTTTCAGGTAATTTAAGTACGTAGGAACACTCTATAGCGTTTGAGGGATAAGGGCAAGTTGATATCATATGCCAGTTAGGTATATAAAATCACTATATAGCGTTTGAGGGATAAGGGCAAGTTGATGTTTCAAGCAAGTTATGCATGTTAGATGACTATAGGGTTTGAGGGATAAAGGCGCACTGATACACAGGTGGTACTAGATGTATAAGCTAACTATATAGCGTTTGAGGGATAAGAGCAAGTTGATATTTCAGGCAAGTTACATATGTAGGATAACTATATAGCGTTTGAGGGATAAGGGCAGGTTGATATTTCAGGTAAGGTAGGTATATAGGATCACTATATAGCGTTTGAGGGATAAGGGCAGGTTGATATTTCAGGTGAGGTAGGTATGTAGGATCACTATATAGCGTTTGAGGGATAAGGGCAGGTTGGTTTTTCCGGTAAGCTATGTATATTAGACAACTTTATAGGGTTTGAGGGATAAGGGCAAGCTGATGTTATATGCAAGTTGGGTATATAGGATCACTTTAATAGCGTTTGAGGGATAAGGGCAAATTGATGTTTCAAGGAATTTAGGTATGTAGGATCACTATATAGCGTTTGAGGGATAAGGGCAGGTTGATATTTCAGGTAAGGTAGGTATATAGGATTACTATATAGCGTTTGAGGGATAAGGGCAAGTTGATGTTAGAGGCAATTTATGTATGTAGGATCACTATATAGCGTTTGAGGGATAAGGGCAAGTTGATGTTTCAGGCAATTTAGGTACTTAGGAACACTATAATATTATAGCGTTTGAGGGATAAGGGCAGGTTGATATTTCAGATAAGGTAGGTCAATAGGATTACTATATAGCGTTTGAGGGATAAGGGCAAGTTGATGTTTCAGGCAATTTATGTATGTAGGATCACTATATAGAGTTTGAGGGATAAGGGCAGGTTGATATTTCAGGTAAGGTAGGTATCAGCTTACTGTATAGTGTTTGAGGGATAAGGGCAAGTTGATATTTCAGGCAAGTTACATATGTATGATAACTATATAGCGTTTGAGAGATAAGGGCAGGTTGATATTTCAGGTAAGGTAGGTATATAGGATCACCATATAGCGTTTGAGGGATAAGGGCAGGTTGATATTTCAGGTAAGGTAGGTATGTAGGATTACTTTATAGTGTTTGAGGGATAAGGGCAGGTTGGTATTTCCGGTAAGCTATGTATATTAGACAACTATATAGGGTTTGAGGGATAAGGGCAAGCTGATGTTATATGCAAGTAAGGTATATAGGATCACTATATAGAGTTTGAGGGATAAGGGCAGGTTGATATTTCAGGTAAGGTAGGTATATAGGATTACTATATAGTGTTTGAGGGATAAGGGCAAGTTGATGTTTCAGGCAATTTATGTATGTAAGATCACTATATAGCGTTTGAGGGATAAGGGCAAGTTGATGTTTCAGGCAATTTAGGTACTTAGGAACACTATATAGCGTTTGAGGGATAAGGGCAGGTTGATATTTCAGATAAGGTAGGTCAATAGGATTACTATTTAGCTTTTGAGGGATAAGGGCAAGTTGATGTTTCAGGCAAGTTACATATTAAGGATCACTTTATAGTGATACAATATACCTAACTACCCTAAATTATCCATTTGCCCTTATCCCTCAAACGCTATATAGCGATCCCATACACTAACTGGCCTAAAATATCAACTTACCCTTATCCCTCAAACGCTATATAGTGATCCTATATACCTAACTGGCCTAAAATATTAACTTGCCCTTATCCCTCAAACTCTTTATAATGATCCTATATACCTAACTGGCCTAAAATATCAACTTGTCCTTATCCCTCAAACGCTATATATAATGATCCTATATACCTAAGTGGCCTAAAATATCAACTTGCCCTTATCCCTCAAATGCTACAGAGTGATTTTATATAGCTAACTAGTCCAAAATATCAACTTGCCCTCATGCCTCAAACACAACATAGTCATCTAATATACCTATTTGTATTTAAAGAATAATCTGCCCTTATCCCTCAAACACTATATAGTGCTCTAAATTTCCTAACTAGTCCAACATATTAACTTGCCCTTATGCCTCAAACACTATATAGTGATCTTATATACCTAACTGGTCTAAAATATCAACTTGCCCTTATCCCTCAAACTCTATATAGTGATACAATATACCTTACTAGTCTAAATTATCCATTTGCCCGTATCCCTCAAATGCTATATAGCGATCCCATACACTAACTGGCCTAAAATATCAACTTGCCCTTATCCCTCAAACGCTATATAACAGTCCTTTGTACCTAACCGGCCTAAAATATCAACTTGCCCTTATCCCTCAAACGCTATATAGTGATCCTATATACCTAACTGGCCTAAAATATTAACTTGCCCTTATCCCTCAAACGCTATATAACAGTCCTTTGTACCTAACCAGCCTAAAATGTCAACTTGCCCTTATCCCTCAAACGCTATATAATGATCCTATATACCTAAGTGGCCTAAAATATCAACTTGCCCTTATCCCTCATACGCTATATAATTATAATGATCCTATATACCTAAGTGGCCTCAAATATCAACTTGCCCTTTTCCCTCAAACGCTACATAGTGATCTTATATAGCTAACTAGTCCAAAATATCAACTTGCCCTTACGCCTCAAACACTATATAGTCATTTAATATACCTATTTGTATTTAAAGAATAATCTGCTCTTATCCCTCAAACACTATATAGTGCTCTAATTTTCCTAACTAGTCCAACATATTAACTTGCCCTTATGCCTCAAACACTATATAGTGATCCTAAATAACTGGTCTAAAATATCTACTTGCCCTTATCCCTCAAACGCTATATAGTGATCTAATAAACCTAACTGTACTAAAGGAATAATCTGCCCTTATCCCTCAAACACTATTAAAGTGAACTTTACACCTAGTTCCACCTGTGAATCAACCTGCCTTTATGCCTCAAACACTATATAGTGATCCTAAATACCTAACTGGCCTAAAATATCAACTTGCCCTTATCCCTCAAATGCTATATAGTGATACAATATACCTAACTATCCTAAATCATCCATTTGCCCTTATCCCTCAAAAGCTTTATAGCGATCCCATACACTAACTGGCCTAAAATATCAACTTGCCCTTATCCCTCAAACGCTATATAACAGTCCTATGTACCTCACCAGCCTAAAATATTAACTTGCCCTTATCCCTCAAACGCTATATAATGATCCTATATACCTAAGTGGCCTAAAATATCAACTTGCCCTTATCCCTCAAACGCTACATAGTGATCTTATATAGCTAACTAGTCCAAAATATCAACTTGCCCTTACGCCTCAAACACTACATAGTCATCTAATATACCTATTTGTATTTAAAGAATAATCTGCCCTTATCCCTCAAACACTATATAGTGCTCTAAATTTCCTAACTAGTCCAACATATTAACTTGCCCTTATGCATCAAATACTATATATAGTGATCCTAAACACCTAACTGGCCTAAAATATCAACTTGCCCTTATCCCTCAAACACTATATAGTGCTCTAATATTCCTAACTAGTCCAACATATTAACTTGCCCTTATGCCTCAAACACTATGTAGTGATCCTATATACCTAACTGGTCTAAAATATCAACATGCCCTTATCCCTCAAACGCTATGTAGTGATACAATATACCTTACTAGTTTAAATTATCCATTTGCCCTTATCCCTCAAACGCTATATAGAGATCCCATACACTAACTGGCCTAAAATATTAACTTGCCCTTATCCCTCAAACGCTATATAACAGTCCTTTGTACCTAACCGGCCTAAAATATCAACTTGCCCTTATCCCTCAAACGCTATATAGTGATCCTATATACCTAACTGGCCTAAAATATTAACTTGCCCTTATCCCTCAAACGCTATATAACAGTCCTTTGTACCTAACCAGCCTAAAATGTCAACTTGCCCTTATCCCTCAAACGCTATATAGTGATCCTATATACCTAACTAGCCTAAAATATCTACTTGCCCTTATCCCTCAAACGCTATATAATGATCCTATATACCTAAGCGGCCTAAAATATCAACTTGCCCTTATCCCTCAAACGCTATATATCGTCACCTCAGTGGAGAAAGGTCGTAAGTGAAAATCTTTTTTTTTCAGAAATTTCCACTTTTAGAAAATTAGGTGTATTTGGAATTCTGTCATTCATGAAATATTGAAGGCATGTCATTTCAACTTAATCTACAAACTGGTTCCATACCTCTAGATTATATCTAGCAAAACTACATTTTACAGTAGTCATATTAAATGGCATTTATGGTCACATGATCAAGACAAAGCAGTTACGACCTTTCTCCACTGAGTTGAAAACATTTTCAGTTACGACCTTTCTCCACTGAGGTGACGATATAATGATCCTATATACCTAAGTGGCCTAAAATATCAACTTGCCCTTTTCCCTCAAACGCTACATAGTGATCTTATATAGCTAACTAGTCCAAAATATCAACTTGCCCTTACGCCTCAAACACTATATAGTCATCTAATATACCTATTTGTATTTAAAGAATAATCTGCCCTTATCCCTCAAACACTATATAGTGCTCTAATTTTCCTAACTAGTCCAACATATTAACTTGCCCTTATGCCTCAAACACTATATAGTGATCCTAAATAACTGGTCTAAAATATCTACTTGCCCTTATCCCTCAAACGCTATATAGTGATCTAATAAACCTAACTGTACTAAAGGAATAATCTGCCCTTATCCCTCAAACACTATTAACCCTTTCGTGCCCAGAACTATTTTGACAAAAGTAAATTTTCACAACATCATTTGTAGATTGTATAACAGTTCAATATTTTGTGCTGAGATATGCTTTATATTATATTTTCTGAAAGCTAATGGAATATGCTTTCAAATGATGTATGGAAGAACGTCATAATTTGGGTTACCATGGCAACCAGAAACATCATATTCCTAATATTAAACAATATGGTAAAAAGGGTAATATATCCAAAAAGGGGCCTTTTTAGTTTGGAATAGACTGATTTGGCATGGTAGACATGCTTTTGCCATTCTGAATAAGGGCATACATTTTGATATTGAAAAGAATCCACCAATTTGATTGAAATCTACAGAAAAAAACATTTTAAAAGTTTTTTCCAACTTTTTTTCACCATTTTTTCGATATTTCTTTTATTTATCAATATTTCTTTTACTCCCTTTGGCCCATGCGCGCATTTTCAATGATTTTTAGGCCATTTCTTACTCATTATATTCTGTATTTATGCATACCATCGATATTCTATACATGTCACCATAGAGTATTTAGTATCGTTAGAAAGCTTATGTGACTACCCTTAATTTGCATCTAGAATCATCCTGATCTGACCAATATAGCTCCCAGGTACGGAAGCCGAGGAGGGCCACAATTATATGAAATAAGAAAAATAAAAAGATGTGTTTATTAATTTTATAAGCCTTTTTTTTTTGCTGTCAACATTGATTTCTCAGCTGTCAAACTGTCAAGTTGGAAAAAAAGTTGCTGTCAACTTTGATTTTTCACCTGTCACACTGTCAAGTTGGAAAAATAAGTTGCTGTCAACATTGATTTTTCACCTGTCACACTGTCAAGTTGGAAAAATAAGTTGCTGTCAACATTGATTTTTCACCTGTCACACTGTCAAGTTGAAAAAGAATTGCTGTCAATATGGATTTTTCACCTGTCAAACTGTCAACTTATGCAAACCACTTTGTGACAGGTATCTTTTAGCATTAGTGCTCAATACAGAGTCAGTAAATGGTCATGCTGGGAGTGTATGAGAAGGGGAATGGGCGGATAGGAATGTAGGGGAGTAGGGAAGTGAGGCATGGCATGGCAGGGCAGGGCTCCCTCACTCCCTCCCTCCCTCCCTCCCTCCCTCCCTCACTCCCTCCCTCCCTCCCTCTCTCCCTCTCCCCTCCCTCCCTCCCTCCCTCCCTCCCTCCCTCCCTCCTTCCTGCCCTCCCTCACTCCTTCCTTCCTTCCCTCCCTCCCTCCCTCCCTCCCTCCTTCCCTCCCTCCTTCCCTCCCTCCTTCCCTCCCTCCCTCCCGCCCTCCTTCCCTACCTCCCTCCTTCCTTCCCTCCCTCCCACCCTCAGTAAATACTGTCATGGTGGGAGTGTGTGAGAAGGGGAATGGGCGGGTAGGAATGTAGGGGAGTAGGGAAGTGAGGCATGGCATGGCAGGGCTCCCTCCCTCCCTCCCTCCTTCCCTCCCTCACTCCCTCCCTCACTTCCTCCCTCTCTCCCTCTCCTCTCCCTCCCTCCCTCCTTCCTGCCCTCCCTCACTCCTTCCTTCCCTCCCTCCCTCCCTCGTTCCCTCCCTCCTTCCCTCCCTCCCTCCTTCCCTCCCTCCCTCCCGCCCTCCTTCCCTACCTCCCTCCTTCCTTCCCTCCCTCCCGCCCTCAGTAAATACTGTCATGGTGGGTGTGTGTGAGAAGGGGAATGGGCGGGTAGGAATGTAGGGGAGTAGGGAAGTGAGGCATGGCATGGCATGGCAGGGCTGGGCTCCCTCCCTCCCTCCCTCCCTCCCTCCCTCCCTCCCTCCCTCCCTCCCTCCCTCCCTCCCTCCCTCCCTCCCTCCTTCCCTCCCTCACTCCCTCCCTCCCTCCCTCCCTCCCTCTCTCCCTCTCCCCTCCCTCCCTCCCTCCTTCCTGCCCTCCCTCACTCCTTCCTTCCCTCCTTCCCTCCCTCCTTCCCTCCCTCCCTCCCTCCCTCCCTCCCGCCCTCCTTCCCTACCTCCCTTCTTCCTTCCCTCCCTCCCTCCCTCCCTCCCTCCCTCCCTCCCTCCCTCCTTCCTGCTCTCCCTCCCTCCCTACCTTCTTCCTGCTCTCCCTCCCTCCGTCTTTCCTGCCCTCCCTCCCTCCCTCACTCCTTCCTTCCCTCCCTCCTTCCCTCCTTCCTTCCTTTCTTCCCTCCCTCCCTCCCTCCCTCCCTCCCTCCTTCCTCCCTCCTTCCCCCTGACTATACTTTCTTCCATACCCCTCTTACATCCCAGGCCTAAAGGATACCTGTCAGAAGCTTCAACAAAAATAGTTGACAGACAGACAGCGTTTTTCCCCCTTTGACAGCAAGCTCAATTACAGAAGTTGACAGACTGACAGCACATTTTTCACTGTTGACAGCAGTAGAAACATGCATATAGTATTTCCTGTAGAGTATTATACATGGGCCTATATACAAAAGTACTAAGAGACATAGTGCATGTATATGGCCCTCGTCGGCTTCCATACCCAGGGTGTTCTGTTGAACCCATATAGGTGTAAAAGCGCGCACTTTTGGAGTTCTGGGCACGTAAGGGTTAAAGTGAGCTTTACACCTAGTTCCACCTGTGAATCAACCTGCCTTTATGCCTCAAACACTATATAGCGATCCCATACACTAACTGGCCTAAAATATCAACTTGCCCTTATCCCTCAAACGCTATATAACAGTCCTATGTACCTCACCAGCCTAAAATATTAACTTGCCCTTATCCCTCAAACGCTATATAATGATCCTATATACCTAAGTGGCCTAAAATATCAACTTGCCCTTATCCTTCAAACGCTACATAGTGATCTTATATAGCTAACTAGTCCAAAATATCAACTTGCCCTTACGCCTCAAACACTACATAGTCATCTAATATACCTATTTGTATTTAAAGAATAATCTGCCCTTATCCCTCAAACACTATATAGTGCTCTAAATTTCCTAACTAGTCCAACATATTATCTTGCCCTTATGCATCAAACACTATATATAGTGATCCTAAACACCTAACTGGCCTAAAATATCAACTTGCCCTTATCCCTCAAACACTATATAGTGCTCTAATATTCCTAACTAGTCCAACATATTAACTTGCCCTTATGCCTCAAACACTATGTAGTGATCCTATATACCTAACTGGTCTAAAATATCAACTTGCCCTTATCCCTCAAACGCTATGTAGTGATACAATATACCTTACTAGTCTAAATTATCCATTTGCCCTTATCCCTCAAACGCTATATAGAGATCCCATACACTAACTGGCCTAAAATATTAACTTGCCCTTATCCCTCAAACGCTATATAACAGTCCTTTGTACCTAACCGGCCTAAAATATCAACTTGCCCTTATCCCTCAAACGCTATATAGTGATCCTATATACCTAACTGGCCTAAAATATTAACTTGCCCTTATCCCTCAAACGCTATATAACAGTCCTTTGTACCTAACCAGCCTAAAATGTCAACTTGCCCTTATCCCTCAAACGCTATATAGTGATCCTATATACCTAACTAGCCTAAAATATCTACTTGCCCTTATCCCTCAAACGCTATATAATGATCCTATATACCTAAGCGGCCTAAAATATCAACTTGCCCTTATCCCTCAAACGCTATATATAATGATCCTATATACCTAAGTGGCCTAAAATATCAACTTGCCCTTTTCCCTCGAACGCTACATAGTGATCTTATATAGCTAACTAGTCCAAAATATCAACTTGCCCTTACGCCTCAAACACTATATAGTCATCTAATATACCTATTTGTATTTAAAGAATAATCTGCCCTTATCCCTCAAACACTATATAGTGCTCTAATTTTCCTAACTAGTCCAACATATTAACTTGCCGTTATGCCTCAAACACTATATAGTGATCCTAAATAACTGGTCTTAAATATCTACTTGCCCTTATCCCTCAAACGCTATATAGTGATCTAATAAACCTAACTGTACTAAAGGAATAATCTGCCCTTATCCCTCAAACACTATTAAAGTGAGCTTTACACCTAGTTCCACCTGTGAATCAACCTGCCTTTATGCCTCAAACACTATATAGTGATCCTATATACCTAACTGGCCTAAAATATCAACTTGCCCTTATCCCTCAAACGCTATATAACAGTCCTATGTACCTCACCAGCCTAAAATATTAACTTGCCCTTATCCCTCAAACGCTATATAATGATCCTATATACCTAAGTGGCCTAAAATATCAACTTGCCCTTATCCCTCAAACGCTACATAGTGATCTTATATAGCTAACTAGTCCAAAATATCAACTTGCCCTTACGCCTCAAACACTACATAGTCATCTAATATACCTATTTGTATTTAAAGAATAATCTGCCCTTATCCCTCAAACACTATATAGTGCTCTAAATTTCCTAACTAGTCCAACATATTAACTTGCCCTTATGCATCAAACACTATAATATAGTGATCCTAAACACCTAACTGGCCTAAAATATCAACTTGCCCTTATCCCTCAAACACTATATAGTGCTCTAATATTCCTAACTAGTCCAACATATTAACTTGCCCTTATGCCTCAAACACTATGTAGTGATCCTATATACCTAACTGGTCTAAAATATCAACTTGCCCTTATCCCTCAAACGCTATGTAGTGATACAATATACCTTACTAGTCTAAATTATCCATTTGCCCTTATCCCTCAAACGCTATATAGAGATCCCATACACTAACTGGCCTAAAATATTAACTTGCCCTTATCCCTCAAACGCTATATAACAGTCCTTTGTACCTAACCGGCCTAAAATATCAACTTGCCCTTATCCCTCAAACGCTATATAGTGATCCTATATACCTAACTGGCCTAAAATATTAACTTGCCCTTATCCCTCAAACGCTATATAACAGTCCTTTGTACCTAACCAGCCTAAAATGTCAACTTGCCCTTATCCCTCAAACGCTATATAATGATCCTATATACCTAAGTGGCCTAAAATATCAACTTGCCCTTATCCCTCATACGCTATATATAATGATCCTATATACCTAAGTGGCCTAAAATATCAACTTGCCCTTTTCCCTCAAACGCTACATAGTGATCTTATATAGCTAACTAGTCCAAAATATCAACTTGCCCTTACGCCTCAAACACTATATAGTCATTTAATATACCTATTTGTATTTAAAGAATAATCTGCTCTTTTCCCTCAAACACTATATAGTGCTCTAATTTTCCTAACTAGTCCAACATATTAACTTGCCCTTATGCCTCAAACACTATATAGTGATCCTAAATAACTGGTCTAAAATATCTACTTGCCCTTATCCCTCAAAAGCTATATAGTGATCTAATAAACCTAACTGTACTAAAGGAATAATCTGCCCTTATCCCTCAAACACTATTAAAGTGAGCTTTACACCTAGTTCCACCTGTGAATCAACCTGCCTTTATGCCTCAAACACTATATAGTGATCCTATATACCTAACTGGCCTAAAATATCAACTTGCCCTTATCCCTCAAATGCTATATAGTGATACAATATACCTAACTATCCTAAATCATCCATTTGCCCTTATCCCTCAAACGCTTTATAGTGATCCTATATACCTAACTGGCCTAAAATATCAACTTGCCCTTATCCCTCAAACGCTATATAACAGTCCTATGTACCTCACCAGCCTAAAATATTAACTTGCCCTTATCCCTCAAACGCTATATAATGATCCTATATACCTAAGTGGCCTAAAATATCAACTTGCCCTTATCCCTCAAACGCTACATAGTGATCTTATATAGCTAACTAGTCCAAAATATCAACTTGCCCTTACGCCTCAAACACTACATAGTCATCTAATATACCTATTTGTATTTAAAGAATAATCTGCCCTTATCCCTCAAACACTATATAGTGCTCTAAATTTCCTAACTAGTCCAACATATTATCTTGCCCTTATGCATCAAACACTATATATAGTGATCCTAAACACCTAACTGGCCTAAAATATCAACTTGCCCTTATCCCTCAAACACTATACAGTGCTCTAATATTCCTAACTAGTCCAACATATTAACTTGCCCTTATGCCTCAAACACTATGTAGTGATCCTATATACCTAACTGGTCTAAAATATCAACTTGCCCTTATCCCTCAAACGCTATGTAGTGATACAATATACCTTACTAGTCTAAATTATCCATTTGCCCTTATCCCTCAAACGCTATATAGAGATCCCATACACTAACTGGCCTAAAATATTAACTTGCCCTTATCCCTCAAACGCTATATAACAGTCCTTTGTACCTAACCGGCCTAAAATATCAACTTGCCCTTATCCCTCAAACGCTATATAGTGATCCTATATACCTAACTGGCCTAAAATATTAACTTGCCCTTATCCCTCAAACGCTATATAACAGTCCTCTGTACCTAACCAGCCTAAAATGTCAACTTGCCCTTATCCCTCAAACGCTATATAGTGATCCTATATACCTAACTAGCCTAAAATATCTACTTGCCCTTATCCCTCAAACGCTATATAATGATCCTATATACCTAAGTGGCCTAAAATATCAACTTGCCCTTTTCCCTCGAACGCTACATAGTGATCTTATATAGCTAACTAGTCCAAAATATCAACTTGCCCTTACGCCTCAAACACTATATAGTCATCTAATATACCTATTTGTATTTAAAGAATAATCTGCCCTTATCCCTCAAACACTATATAGTGCTCTAATTTTCCTAACTAGTCCAACATATTAACTTGCCCTTATGCCTCAAACACTATATAGTGATCCTAAATAACTGGTCTAAAATATCTACTTGCCCTTATCCCTCAAACGCTATATAGTGATCTAATAAACCTAACTGTACTAAAGGAATAATCTGCCCTTATCCCTCAAACACTATTAAAGTGAGCTTTACACCTAGTTCCACCTGTGAATCAACCTGCCTTTATGCCTCAAACACTATATAGTGATCCTATATACCTAACTGGCCTAAAATATCAACTTGCCCTTATCCCTCAAACGCTATATAACAGTCCTATGTACCTCACCAGCCTAAAATATTAACTTGCCCTTATCCCTCAAACGCTATATAATGATCCTATATACCTAAGTGGCCTAAAATATCAACTTGCCCTTATCCCTCAAACGCTACATAGTGATCTTATATAGCTAACTAGTCCAAAATATCAACTTGCCCTTATGCCTCAAACACTACATAGTCATCTAATATACCTATTTGTATTTAAAGAATAATCTGCCCTTATCCCTCAAACACTATATAGTGCTCTAAATTTCCTAACTAGTCCAACATATTAACTTGCCCTTATGCATCAAACACTATATATAGTGATCCTAAACACCTAACTGGCCTAAAATATCTACTTGCCCTTATCCCTCAAACACTATATAGTGCTCTAATATTCCTAACTAGTCCAACATATTAACTTGCCCTTATGCCTCAAACACTATGTAGTGATCCTATATACCTAACTGGTCTAAAATATCAACTTGCCCTTATCCCTCAAACGCTATGTAGTGATACAATATACCTTACTAGTCTAAATTATCCATTTGCCCTTATCCCTCAAACGCTATATAGAGATCCCATACACTAACTGGCCTAAAATATTAACTTGCCCTTATCCCTCAAACGCTATATAACAGTCCTTTGTACCTAACCGGCCTAAAATATCAACTTGCCCTTATCCCTCAAACGCTATATAGTGATCCTATATACCTAACTGGCCTAAAATATTAACTTGCCCTTATCCCTCAAACGCTATATAACAGTCCTTTGTACCTAACCAGCCTAAAATGTCAACTTGCCCTTATCCCTCAAACGCTATATAGTGATCCTATATACCTAATTAGCCTAAAATATCTACTTGCCCTTATCCCTCAAACGCTATATAATGATCCTATATACCTAAGTGGCCTAAAATATCAACTTGCCCTTATCCCTCAAACGCTATATATAATGATCCTATATACCTAAGTGGCCTAAAATATCAACTTGCCCTTTTCCCTCAAACGCTATATAGTGATCTTATATAGCTAACTAGTCCAAAATATCAACTTGCCCTTACGCCTCAAACACTACATAGTCATCTAATATACCTATTTGTATTTAAAGAATAATCTGCCCTTATCCCTCAAACACTATATAGTGCTCTAAATTTCCTAACTAGTCCAACATTTTAACTTGCCCTTATGCCTCAAACACTATATAGTCATCTTATATACCTAACTGGTCTAAAATATCAACTTGCCCTTATCCCTCAAACGCTATATAGTGATACATTATACCTTACTAGTCTAAATTATCCATTTGCCCTTATCCCTCAAACGCTATATAGCGATCCCATACACTAACTGGCCTAAAATATTAACTTGCCCTTATCCCTCAAACGCTATATAACAGTCCTTTGTACCTAACCAGCCTAAAATATCAACTTGCCCTTATCCCTCAAACGCTATATAGTGATCCTATATACCTAACTGGCCTAAAATATTAACTTGCCCTTATCCCTCAAACGCTATATATTGATCCTATATACCTAAGTGGCCTAAAATATCAACTTGCCCTTATTCCTCAAACGCTATATAATGATCCTATATACCTAAGTGGCCTAAAATATCAACTTGCCCTTATCCCTCAAACGCTGTATAATGATCCTTAATACCTAAGTGGCCTAAAATATCAACTTGCCCTTATCCCTCAAACGCTATATATGATGTGGTGGAAGAGTTGTGGTTAAGGCCGTTTGAGGGATAAGGCCGTTTGAGGGTTAAGGCCGTTTGAGGGATAAGGCCGTTTGAGGGTTAAGGCCGTTTGAAGGATAAGGCCGTTTGAGGGATAAGGCCGTTTGTGCTTTAACGCCATATTTGAGGGATAAGGCTAGGTGGTGTGCCCTTAACCCTCAAACAGATATTCGTTTGAGGGTTAAGGGCTCGTTTGAGGGATAAGGGCCCCACAACCCATCTACCTTGTATAAACAATCAAGTCTAATTAACAGGCTCCCTACCCATATAAGGTGAGTTGATGTTTCTACTATGACAGTCCTCCTCGAAATCATGCTGCCCCAGCCTCCGGTATCCTGAACCAAGATATGAAATATCCCTGAGGACATGCTGCAATCCATTGCAATAATGGAGCCAGAGTGATATTTAATAAGCCGCAAGAAAAAAAGGAATAACTTCTCTCCCAACCAGAAAATAACATTATAAAAAATAGAATAAGAAGAGGGAATGGTGAAGGACATCCTAATTAGCTTGCCTAACTCAGCAAAGGAAAGCCGAAATAGATGAAAATAACATAGGAAACGCATAACTAGCTGAAGTGAGAGGCACCAAAAAGACATCCATAGCATTGATTGCTTCACACTTAAAAAGTTGACAAAATTGCAAAGAACATGTATAAAACATTACAGTTTTATTATAGGTTTTAGTGGCAACAATGAGGGACAATAGTAGCGACAAGCCTGCATGCAAGAGGAATTCTACATGACCATGGTGTTAACTTTAAGACTCTATCCTCGATTGCATGACGTGAGCCGAAACCAATCCCTGAGGGCCAGAGGTTCTGCTCAAACCTCTGGGCATATGGACTGGGCCTGATACTGGCCAAACTTATATTCTGCCCATTAAGAATATGATGCAACACTACCCTGCTGATAATAGATAAGTTAGGGCAGTCTACTGGTTGGGAAACCTAGTTAATCGAATAACAGCCATCACAGTGACCAGCTGTCTCTAAATTTACCTGCTACTAACTAACGGTTTACCCCCTAGCTCCTGCTGAAATTCACTTAACATCTGATGAGAGGCAGGGAACAAATAAGCTAGGAGACCTGATCTTGAGCTTTGGAATAGAATATTCCCAGACAGTCTATTTGCACCTACACCTCAGAATCCCAGTATGTACAGAAAGTCACAAACCATAAACACCTATGCACAGAAAACTTAAAGAGTCTCCAAAAGTAGAACACCTCTGATAACTTATGAGCGTGCAACCTGTATCATTGGCGACTGGGAATTCAGGGGGCTGTCTCCATTTTGACAATTTGAATGTTGAATTCTTTTTAATCAAATGTATGTGTGCTTCAAGCAAAAGGTCAACTTTAAACAAATTGGTATCATAGGCTTTTAACCCCTTCCACGCGGTAAGCCAATATATTGCACAAAATTGCCTTGAGTTACAGAAAATCCAGTGGTGAAGGGGTTAAGTGATATATCCAACAAGAAGATCCTGAAACTACTAACTGGGAAATCGTAAACCATTGTATAAGAAGTATAATGGGCATTGTAGCGTCCTACTAAGTATTGCCCAATAGCCAATTATGAATCAGCAGATCTGAGGATAAAAGAATCAGTGCAGAGTGTTGCTTGAGGTGGAAGGAGTTTAAAACTGACTACAAACTACATATACTTAGCAACCACCACTCTAGATATATACAGCAAATACTCATCCTATACATAGATCTTCCCCACAATATCATAAGACTTCTATAGGGACCCTCAAAAGAGAACAATACTTAGTGTCATTGCATCTCAAAATGTCTCCATTTACTGGCTATGCAACAAATATATCCAATATGAATTCTGATAACACACACTGAGGGTTAGACTTATAGAATTGGTTCAGTTCTAATTCCAATTACACGTTGAGCAATATAGGAATATCATTAATCAGACACTGACATTCCCTCCTTTGCAAAATGGGTAACTTTCCATTGAAGCCTTATTTGATTGAAGTTTTATGATAGAGGCAATCAAAATAATGATCTGATGGCTGAGCACTGAAAAGGTATCAAACTCAATGCAAAAAGACATGGAGCAGAGCGTGCATGAACCGATAGAGTGAAACCGGAGAATGGGTTGTCAGGGGTCCACTGATACGCATGTTTACCTGGTTATACATAATAACTTCTCTCTTTTCTTCCTCATCACCCATTTACTTTATTGCATTACCCATGCTCTTACTGCATATGTAGTCATTATAGATCGAATATAATATCATATCTTTGTACCTGTGCAGAATGAATGCACATTTAATCCCTCCACTTCCAATCCCTATGTTTTTTTTCTTTCATAATCTCCTAGTTATTTCATCTATTTCAATTATTTCTGTGTTTTCATTTTCTATTTTCCACACTAGCATCGTGCATCATCATATGCTAGACTTCAGAGTTAGACCACTACATTAACAGGCCAAGTGTGAGAAGATTAGTTCCAAAGATATACAGTCACATACAGGTGGATACCTCATGGTAACAAGCCCTGCCCCTTTAAGGCTTAAGCTAATAAAATATGTGATGTAGAATGTCAATACTACCCCTATAACAATCTGACAGAATTTAAAATTGATGTGAGTGAAGACGTGCATGCAGATTGAGATGGTAAGAAGAATGTGTTCATTAAAATATAGTCCTTGACATCCTTCCAAGGGATGGGAGAAGATGGTGAATACCTTTATTACACGAACTTCAGACTTGAATTGGCAGACAAGTTAGTATTTGCATTCTTGGTTTATGAAACGTAATTAAGATCATAATTATGTGCATGATTGTTCATCTGAGGCCATCCATCTACCTTGTATAAACAATCCAGTCTTGTTGACAGGCTTTCTACCCATATAAGGTAAGCTGATCTCTTTACTATGATGGTCTTCCTAGAAAACATGCTGATCCACGGTTAAGTCCTCGGGAATAAGATATGAAATATCCCTGAAGGCATGCAATGGCCCATTCCAATATTAGTCTCCAGAGTGATATTTAATAGGCCAGAGGGGGAACACAAGAAAAACAAGTAACATGTTCTCCCACCAACCAGCAAATAATAATATGAAAAATAGTACGAGAGGAGAGAAAGGTGAAGGACATGCAAATCGGCTTGTGTAGCTCAGTGAAAGAAAGGCCACAACATATTAAAACAACATCGAAAGAGCTTAACTAGCTGACATGAGAGGCACCAAATACACATGGTAAACATCCATCATTTTGCACTTAAAAGCTGACAAAGAACATGGATAGGAAATTACAGTTATATTTTAGGTCAGTGGAGGGCAAAAGGTAAAACAGTGGTGTCCGCATGCAAGTGGAATTCAACATTTGAATGAATTACATGTGCAGGTAAACAGCTATTATTTCATAAGCAGCTAGTGTTTTATAACTTTCTCATTAAATTGGGTTTTCTCTATGTTCAACGGCATTTTGGCGAGTCTAGCTGGTTTTAGATCCACCTAGAACCTTGTTTTTGGGGATCTAAGCTTAACACATAATAATTCATAGAAATCGTATCACTCGAAATCCCGCCCCTAAAGCTATAATGTTAAGTCACTTTGGTCCCTATCAACGGATCAGCCTTATGAAATTGGAACAGCTTCATCATGTATCTTAACCCACCCAATCACTTAGCTTACACATGTGGCCATGGGCATGTTGTTATAAACACAAATGCAATAGCTGATACATTGCGCATTAGAAAATCTGTGCATGAAAAGACTACACTGATAAAATGAAGGGATCCAAACTTGTCAAAAGGTTGTCTTATAAGAAGAGTTTAGGGTCTTTAAAGTGACGGTCATAAAATAAACGAGTTAAAGGTTGTCTATTTGATGAACTGTCCGGTTACCATCCCACAAGACAAGACTAGGGTTATCTAACTGCCAATGTTAGCCCAGGCAGTGGCCCACTCCAAGTGACAAGTCTAAGGTCATCAAATTGACAACCCAGAATAGTTAACCCTTTATTGGCTGCAAACTGCTTTAAATGTGCTTGAATCCCTTTGTCAGCATGATGCATGAATGTAGCCCTGGTGAGTCTATTTGCCAAGCCTGCATTCATGCACCTTTGGAAATGAATCAACAGTTGGGCGAGTATACTTGCCAAGGCTGAATTCATGTATTATGATCACATAGAGCATAGCACCTTAAAGCACTATGTACCCCTTAGAGGGTTAACCTGTGCACTATAACCTCTACTTCACTGCAGGTGGAGCTAACTGGGTTCTGCCTAGGCATAATTGTTGTCCATGTCTGTCTATATTTCTGAGGTTTATAATAGCTAATTCATACAAACATAGCGGTATGTAGGTTAGGGGAATTCCTGCCATATCCCCAAGTCTATATTGAGAGTATTTCTACCCTTTAGTTACAGACTGCTAACACATATGTGGATGTCATACCAATGGGAGTTTCCTTGCAGCTATTGTACCATAAAAATAACCACAAAAGAGGTGTCTGTGCCCTACACATATTTGTTTTGTCTCAATTATATCAAAACATTGATTCCTTTACCTTTTCTAGCATCCCCAATAGATAAATCTCAGGATTCTCCATAACATGAATGTGTATTCCCATAAATATGATTAAAATCAACATAGAAACTATGCAATTCATTCCCCAACTTTATACAGAATGCATGTTATACTGATGTCACCTACAGGGAAAATCCTGAATCAGACCCTGGTTGACGAGTTTAGGGCTGGCATGAGTCAGGTTTTGGGCTGGCACATACCAAGTGTATCTTCTATCTGACAACTACAGCTGGAGGACCCACTCTCTTGTCACTTAGAAGAGTCTGCAGACGAGTTTACTTTTTGAGTGTAATAAAGAGTGTTACTTCTCAGTCATTACACACTACCTATGCCTATATGTAATAACCACCGATCTAAGTATTATAGTAGATACCAGGGTACATTTCTTTCACATTTTCCCATTGGCTTATAGATAATGACTGCCTGAAGTTTAAGAGAATAAAATATGCTGCAACCCCTTGAAAAACAAAGGAGCAATGGCCGACAGGTAGGACGCGCTACGAGGAGGGCTCTGCGGGTTGTTGTTCAAACTAGGGGAAACAGTAACAATAATCGTACAAGACCCACACAAACTGGACCATAAAGCCTCCAAGCACTAAGGGATATACTTCATAACATCAAATGGATACGGAAAAGACCAGAATTACAAGAAGTCATACCCGCGCCCGTCTACCTGTGGATTCTATACAGCGCACCGGTGACATTATACCTACTGCCAGCAGCACTGCTCACACTCAGATCAACATGGCGAAGTCGTCTTCTCCAGAAAGCACCACAATGACCCTTGTTATGCCTCCCTCTTCCCAAGCTGGTATGTTAAGCTCAGTCATGAACATGTTTCAGTCTCCCGATAAAGCTAATAATGTGGTACCTCCTCCAGCATGTAATACAGTAGCTGAACTAGAAATGTCCTTTATGAAAAAAATGGACAGCATGGCTACCCAGCTCCAGGGCATTTCTTCCCACCTGGAGGCTAATACAAAAGCCAGTAAGAAAAATACATCTGACCTGGGTAAATTGATCCCCACGGTGACAGATCACTCTAACCAGCTATCAGATTTTGAAGCCAGGCTCAAAGCCCTGGAGGAGAGAGATACAGTACCAGATGATTTAGAATGGAGACTGGAGGAGTTAACCAAAACCCAAGCCATTACCAACACGAGGGTAAATTCTCTGTCGGCCCATACTGAACAAATAGACAAAAACAGTCGAAAATGCGATATGCTGTTCAGAGGCCTGAAGGAGGAAGACCACCCCAACCCCCGGGCTGCCATAGTCAATGTGCTTTCTGACTTAGGAACTGGACTTACAGGCGCAGACATTACAAGTGCTATACGTCATGGTCCTAAACCTAAAAGAGACTCCAAGGCTTCAAGACCCATAAAAGTTAGATTCTCCCAACCAAATGCTAAAGGGACTATATATACTAACATTAACAAAATGGGTAAGCTGCCACAATGGAGGGGAGTTCAGATATCCGACGACTACACTGACCAAGAGGCAGCTCAGCAGCGCGACCTGAGGGTGATTACCGCCAGAGCCAAGACGCTGGAGTATGATGTGAAAATGAAGGGGAGAAGTATATTAGTAAATGGTGAGGTGTTCTACCATGGGGACATTGACAGGCTACCCGAGGAGATCCAACCAGCAAGCGCCAAGACCCTCAAACTCAAAGGAGGATATCTATTCCAGAGCCACCACAGCTTTTTAAGTAATATGTTTCCATGTTACTTCAAGTACAATTTAATTTGGTATCACAGCGCAGAACAGGCATACAGCCAAATCGACTGCTGAACGGGTCATGCTGGCCGCAGATGGCTACGCGTGTAAAGAGATTACTAAGACCCTTAGCAAAACCCCACTCTGGAAGACCAATCAGGAGGACGTGTTATACAACGTCCAGAAGGCTTAATTCTCCCTACCTACCTTGAAACAACGACTATTTGATACCCTTGACGAGGTATTGACTGAAGCTGGCCCGGACACCACGTTTGCCTCTGGCAGAAGTATCACGGAAGGTGAGAAAAACTATGACGAGGATAGGCCTGGCAGAAACCTATGCGGGCAGCTACTTATGAGGATTAGAGGTGAGCTGAGAGGAGACCCTCCCCCACCACCACTAGAAGACGACGCTGAGGATATAGTACAGCGCACACCGGCCCCCTCACCCGCCCAGTCACCTACCAGAGTGCGGCCAGACAGCCCTGTTGGAGTACCTCCTGCCCCCGCCACACCACCGAACAATTAGGTTGTATAGATTCCACATAATTCACTATGCACAAGGTTCTAGTAGTATCGGATAGCAGAGGCAAAGGCCTTCAAGATAAGATCAACAGACATTTAACATCAAAGCAATATGAAGGGATTATACATGTACAAGTCGAGCCCACTGGGGGACTAACATGTAAGAATATGATTCCCAAACTATCTGAGCTCTTACATAATAGAACCTACCACATGCTAGTAGTTATGGTAGGGGTCTGTGACCTATCTACAATTAAGTGGCTGGAAAATGGGGAATCTACCATAACACCTACATTTAATGAGGTGGGTAACCTGGTAGAGGTTGTCACTGGAAGATATGAGGACATTATGAAGCATGTGTCATCTCTACATCACCCTATGACATTTGCCAAACTCGTCGGCCTTAACTACAGCAGATACAACAGTACTCATGCCCCCTCACACTACATACCTGCTCAGCACGATTACCCCGACCAGCAAGAGGTCATTAACACTACCATTCCGCTCATTGACGAAATAGTGACCAAACTCAACTGGGAGCTGGGCTATCCAGGCCCAAAGCTGAATGAGACTGTACATGACATCAAGCAGGGTAAAGTAGTACACAAATATAAGAAGATACCTGATGGCATCCATCCAGATTCATACAGCAAAACTGAATGGGCCCGTGTCATAGCTACTAATGCTATTTCCTGCTACAAGATTAAAAATAATATTATTTAATTACACTAAATCTGGTACATTGTGGGCGTCGGGCACAAAGACGCAGGCGCTAATACAATGTATTATTTTTAGAACCCTGTTGCTATTTCTGGACTACATATGTGACATAAATAGAATCACTGTTGTTAATAGCCATACGAGTAAGGTCACCCATATGTACATACGACACTGGACTGCACCGGACTATAGAATATACACTCTTCAATATTCATCCAAAGCAGGTGTGTACAAACTATTAATTGTAGTATGGGCAAGTGCGTTGCATGTGTGCAGTATGAATGTATGTATGAGTTTGTATGAACATATGTATAAAAGTAAGTATGTATTCTGCGTATGTATGTACAGAAATGCTTAAATTGTTGTGCTATGACTGCTATGTGTAAATATGGATCAGTGGAGAATGGTTGGTGAGGTCGGGCACAAAGACGCGGGCCTTCGCCACCAAACTCTCACCTTGATCTTACAATACTCTACAGCGCCCGATTTGAACGAACGCTTGCCAAAACCTATGTTATACCTATGGACATACGCGTCCACCCGTCCAATTTGGACGCTATTGAAACATATAGGCTACAGCCTGTATCCACTGAGTATGTATGAATGGGGCATTTATATATATCTAACTAGATGATACACTGAGTCCCCAATACATAATTAATGCTCGCATCACATACACTCTATATGTGTCCATATTGATGTTTATTGTACTAATTTACCCCATGGTCCTGACTAAAAGGAACTTTGTCATTTAATTCAGGATCTGGGCATTGTATTTTTGTTACTAACCCATTTAAAACTGTTTCCCCGACAGTAAAATCTATGTATTATTATACATTATGTATCATTTACATCAACCTGCATTCCCAAATTAATGCAAGTTCTCAAAGTCCTGGCAATGAGAATATCACCAGCCAACATGGGCAGCACTAGATGCATGAGACCCATCGTATGTATATCATATCCTTAGCACTGCCATAGCGGGCCAATGTGTATAGTAAAAAGATTTTGCGTTTGCATTGGAAACAATACGCTATGGCAGTGCACCTCCAGAAAGTACTGGCAGTCCTAAGGATATACAGGTAGAGAGGGGTGTGAGTGGATTCCTGTTCATTTAGTGTACCTCGGGGTGGGTATGTCCCATCGAGCCATAAATGTCTACTGACCTAGGCCTTAAAGGGGTAAAAGGCCTTCACTTGTGTCATTTTAATGTTAGGAGTATATTTAATGACATGTCCACTTTACATGATTATTTTGCTGACTCTGATATTGACTGTATTACTATGTCTGAAACTTGGTTAGATGACAGTGTGTCTAATAACCATCTATACATCAAGGGCTATTCGCTTCAGAGGTTGGATAGACAGATACATGATACAGGTGACATAAATCACGGAGGCCTACTAACCTATACCAAAGATGGTCTTATTTCAAGTAATGAATTATCTATGCATAATGCTAGCAATAAGGACATTGAAATTATGTGGTCAGTCATTTCAAAACCCAATATGAGAAGGATTGTCATTGCCAATGTCTATATTCCTCCTAAAGGAAATATCACTAGTGCGTTAGATACTATAAAGAACTCCTTTAATGATATTGACTCTGACAAATATAAGGAAATATTTATGTTGGGTGATTTTAATATTGACTACTTAAGAAATAATCCTGACCAAGACAAATTAAACAATATAGCTGCAGGGCTGGGGGTAAGACAGTTAGTTAAAGAAATAACACGCTACAACCCAAATAGGGAGGGAAATGACTCCATTATTGATTTAATACTAACCAATTCAGATCACATAGCTAACACAGGGGTAAAATCCATGGGTGGCATAAGTGATCACGAGCTCATATATGTAACTAGGAAGCATATCCCAATCCCTAAGGTTCCTTTAAGCTTCACTGGTAGGAGCTATAGGCTTTTCAATGAGCATGACTTCATAAACAGAGTGAAAAATCTAGACTGGAATAATTTTTGGACTTGTGAGTCAGCTACTGATGCCTGGGAACTATTTATAGCCTCTATACAGCATATTTTAGACATTAATTGTAAGGTTAAACATTTTAATTTTAGTCAAGCAAAGAAGCCATGGTTAGATGCTAACCTAATAAGCCTAAGTAAGGATAAAAATGAAGCCATTAAACGCTTCCACAAAACTAAATCTCAAGATGATAACAACATCAAGCATTTCCTTCAAAATCTATCTAAGCAAGAAAATAAAAAAGCAGAGGCTGCCTGGCACAAGCGTCAAGTAGATGACAACGTGAATAATCCAAAAGAATATTGGAAAGCCCTTAATAATATTACTAACCCAAAGCAAGCTGATATATATTTTAATCTTATACATCATATACATAAGACACCTATAAACCCTGAAGATACAGCCAACTATATAAATGAATATTTTACCAATATAGGCCCAAACCTAGCAAAAAATATGAACGAGCCATGGACATTCCATCCGCCAGTGTATGAACCATCCTTTGTCTTTCATGAGGAAAGCATAGTAATAAAATTAATTAAGAAAATTAAGTCAAATAAACCCTCAGGGGTACCCCTAGTCAAAACCAGTGTTCTGAAAATTGCCATGCTTGCACTACCTGCCCATATCACTTTTATTTTTAACCTAGTAATAAGAAATGCCTCCTTTCCAGATACCTGGAAAATAGCCACTGTCAAACCACTTCCAAAGGGGGGAGATACCTCTGATGTGAATAACCTGAGACCCATCTCCATCTTGCCATTGCCATCTAAATTAATGGAAAAAATCCTACATCAGCAAATAATGAAACATCTCCATGATAACAAAATTCTCACTGAAAATCAAGATGGTTTTAGACCTGGTAGATCAACCATGAATAGTCTCATCAAATTTACTAATAATATATATAGGGAATCCAATAATGAAAAGGGAACCTCGGCCATCTTCCTCGACTTCCGGAAAGCATTTGATACCATTAATCACTTACTATTAATAAATAAATTGGGAAAAATTGGTTTTAGGCCTTCTGCGAGAAATCTAATTGAAAACTACTTGACAAATAGAGTGCAAGCTACTAAGGCAAATGGCAGGATATCAGATACCTTACCAACTCCATGTGGAGTACCTCAAGGCTCGGTCTTAGGACCACTACTTTTTATTATATATATCAACGACCTTGGTTTTCCACTAAAAAATTTGAAATGCCAACACTATGCCGACGATACGGTCCTATACTACCCATATTATAACCTGACCCCAAATGTGGAAGCCACCATTAATGCTGAATTACATGAGGTTAACAGATGGTGTAAGGCTAATGAGCTGTCATTAGATGCCAAAAAGACTAAGGTTATGCACCTAGGGACTGAGGCAAACCTAAAGATAATGCCTAAGGTTACTCTTTCACTAGATGGTGCTATACTGAATAGGACGTATACATACAGGTATTTAGGGATATTACTTGACACTAACTTGAATTTTAAAGCTCATACCAAGAGCCTTGTTCGTAATGTTAACTATAAAGTCAGGTTCTTGAGAAGAATAAGGAGAAAACTTTCAGAAAAGTCTAGTGCCAAAGTTCTTACATGCATGATTTTACCCACCATTGATTATGGGGATCTTTTATATGATGTTACTCCAAATTCTATCCTGGAGAATTTACAATATGCTTTTAACAGGGGACTCAAAACCACATATAATAATGAAGAATTTCATGTCGAGCCCTGCCTGAGGAAGTGTAGTGTAAATAAACTGGAAGACAGAAGAATTATGCATATGAACGCTGCGGCCTTCTCTTTCTCTCAGGAAGCTGATAATTTGGACATTAGAGACATAAGAACAAGGGCTCATGACGAGCGTCTGGTAAAAATAATTAGGCCAAAAAAAACCTTTTACAGGAAAAGTTATGAATTTAGGGTTTCTACTCTCTGGAATTCTTTTGATAATCCTATTAGGTCATAAACAGAAAAAGAAAAATTCCAGAGGTGGAACAAGAAGAGGTTCAAGGACATACTCAATCCCCCCCGAATTTGATTTCTGAGTCGTATTATATATACATGTGTTAGGATACCCACTCACCCCCATTTATTTTCTCTACTTATGAAGTATAATTTTGTCTTTATTTCTCAAATCTTGCTCCCTATTGGAACAACATCATCCAATATTAATCATTCGGATCAACATCGACGTTTGATTATATTATTATAGGCAATTTCCATCAGCCTGGGCAATAAGATCAGCCCTGAAGGAGATATGTATAATGCCAATGCTTGCTCACGCAAGACTTGACTTATCGTATCACCTTCTATTTATAACCTGATATATAGGTTTAATATGTAACAAGGTAATGAAAGAATATCCTAGATCCATATACATCTTGGATCTGGATAGTTAAGTATTTTCATTTTATTATCGTCATATAAAGACTCTAATTAATCCCTTAAGGAAATTGAATGTATTTTTATCATGAACAACATCCCTGATAATCATGCACATGAGCTGCATTACACAAACAGGGCCTGGCCCTACTGTACGTGCAGATTAAATAAATGAATTACAAACAAACAAAGACCCCTTAATTTATGGTTACTTAATGCAACTTACCGCAATATATAGACAGAGCTGCACGCTAAAGTGCCTGAGTCAGTGGTTACTGCACGAGTGGTCCTTGGGCCGTATTGCACGCTGGCCGTAGGCCTAGTGCCATACGGCCCAAGGACCACAAGTGCAGTAATCAGTGAAGAGGCCATTTTAAAGTGACGCTCTGTATTTATTTCAGGGTGTTTCAATCTAAAATAGATCTGCAGTCCATGTTTGTTCACTTCCGCGATGTTTGCTTACTTCCGCGGTGTTTGTTTACATCCGTCGGCCGCCATTTTGGATTTAGCGCAGGTCACGTGACCCTCGGTAGCCTAGCGACCCCATGGAGACCCCATAGCGACCCCATAGCGACCCCTAGCAGCGTGAAATACAGCCACAGCGTGAAATACGACACAGGGTTATTTCACGCTTCACTCACATACAGTTCTCCCATAGGTTTAACCTTGATAGATCGTATTCACCATGAAATAAATTGCATTACAGGGTGGAAGAAGTTGAACATACAATAAAGAATAGCTAATAGTAATATAGAGGTGCCGACATGTAATATGGGCTCCTGACTTTGTTTACTATAACTACTATTACAACCTAAAAGCCTCCATTTACTGGCCTGCCTAACAGATGCACCAGTTATATCCAATATGAATTCTAATAACACACTGAGGAGGGTTAGACTCACAGAATTGGTTCAGTTCTAATTCCAATTACCCTATGAGCAATAGGGATATCAGAGACAGATTTTCCTTCCTTTCCAAATTGTGTTGCCCTCATTGTTGACTTGTTTGAATAAAGTTATATGATACAGGACGTTAAGGACGCCAGCTGAGCGGCATTAAAGATGGTGTATCTGCTCAAATTTCGTGACTTTTTAATCATGCCATATTACTATTGCATATCCTATCCTATACATACTCCCTAAATTTTAAAACAATTGGCAGAGTCTAAATCCATAAGATAAACACATGTAGGGCAATCATTTTTGCTGTAGGTCGACACTAAAACTCCCTATGTTGTGGTACTGCATGGCTCAGTGCTTTCTCTACCAGGCTAGTTTTACCTGTACTCACCTGGGGGAGTGACTGAGTCAGTGAAGTGAATAGGCTTTATTGTAAATTATCTCAAATCATATATTTATAGACAAATATCTTGCAAATATTGAGTAATGTTTATCAGCTAAATTCATATAAGAACCCATGGCATTCCTATTAGGGAAAAGGTTTGGGAAGTGTACTAGTTGATACACCATCTTTAAACAAGCCCATTGAAATGAAAAGTACCATAAGGTCAAGGCAAAAGGATATGGAGTCGAGGACCATCCCAAAACAGCGGGACCAAGAGAGGCTACTGCTGCGCACACCTGATAGTATCATAATAACAATTCTTCATCTTCTGTTAAGCACATCACTCATCTTAATGCAACTGGTGCAGATACATTGGAGTTCGACGAGAGGCCTGTAGATATCTACTGCATAACGAATGTTTACAAGAAAAGGCTGACAGAAGAAATGGAAAAAAAATGTACATTTATTTCCTGTCTCCCTTGCATTCCTAATCCAAGAAGAATATTGTCAAAAAAAAAAAAGAATTTCATGAAAATACTTAGATATTTTCTATGGCGTTAATAAAACACATGTACTTGTATTGACATGCACTGAGAAAGACATGGCATGGGGGGGAAATAGGACATAAATCTGGCTCACTGCTATATCTCCTGTATGATAGAAGTCTGCTTACAGCGATAGTCATGTATTACGTCGGTGCAATGCCAACCAGTGCAATTTGGAAAAGGCATTGCCAGAAGTTGTTATCAATTCTGGTTTCCTGCCTCCCCCTTCAATGCAGCTACTATAGTAGGGCTCTAAAGAATACAAGAAGCAATCATGCCACTACGGTGGGGATTCCTTAGATAACTTTAAAGAAACCTTAATTACGAATTTAAACAGGTCAGATTAATCAGGCGGATGTTACAGCAATGGAAGACAGAGTAGCAAATTTAATTGTTATTACATCATTATGATTTATTATCAAATGCAAAGCAAAATTATATTAAATACAATACACAACAAACATAATGGTTAAAAATACATCCTGTGAGAATGATGTATAATTCTCCTCCAGGCACCAGAAGCCAGACTTAATCAAATTGTGTGAATGGCAGCCGCCTGATAAGTAATCAGTTTTCTCACCCTCCAACCTTTATACTGATCTAATTCCTAATTTCCCAAGAGCCATCACTGGTACATAGCCTGCAGGGAAACTCGCAGTACTAAGTGTGCATATGAATGCATGTTTTGTGCATAGTAATGGTGCCTCATAATGCAAACGTATAAGAACCAGCTTAAATTATATGTGTGGAGGATGATAAATGAAATCGGCAATACTCTGCACATGTGTGTTGTATAACCAAGCCATGTCTGTCCAACTAATGTCAGCAGGACAGTTTATCAACCCCCATAGATGATCCCTAGCAATAACAGCTATGCAGAAATCAGGCTTCACAAAGTTGACTGGGTCAATGCAGTATGGGATAATGAACAATCACCCGTACTTAAATTTACAATTACTACTGACATTGAACTCTAAGTGAAGGAATAAGTGCTAGAAGAAAAGCTACCTGAGGTATTATGCCTCCCAATTGACAGTGACCATGTATGCAGAAAAGAAAAGAAAGTCAACAAATCGTCAACAGTGATATTGATAATAACCTTCTGAGAAGCAGATCTGGAGCCAAGAGATCATTACCAACCTCCGTGACCTACAAGTACCACGAGCAGCCCTAAAGGTTGGCCAGGTCAATAGGTGCCGTAGGGCCAGACATTCTCCATAATCATCAACCGGGAATACTATTTTTCTAGCCTTGACGAGAAACAACAAAATAAATGAATAATATTTTATTCTGAAGCTGCACCCAATTACTTTTTGCTTTGGGTTAGACTACTGTATGTATTAGATCACCAGGCCCTGTGTGAAAAAATAAGCCCCCTAGACATCATTATTATGAAGGAGGAGGTCTATAACACCCTAAACAGAAATCAAAAGGAATGTTCAATATGACCAAATAGTGCAAGATTTGTGAAGAACTACATTTCGCTTAATATATAACATTTGCATCTAGTGGATGAGGTAAAACAAAGCTAGAGGGATTAATGTATCTATTACAATCATAGTAGCCTTTCCCACCCTACAAGACAAAGAAGATACACTCATACAAAGTGCAACTGAAATTAATAGACCATTTATCATTTGTTTTAAGGCATAACCTTAACTCTGATTGTAATCATAATGATATGCATAATATTTCTGAAGTCATCCATCTACCTTGTATAAACAGTCCAGTCTGGTTGTTAGGCCTCTGACCCGTATTTAATAAGTTTGTCCTCCTAGGTGCTGCTGGCCCATCCCCCACAGTCCCCTAAAACAAGATATGCAATATCCCCTAGGGTATGAAGTGATCCACTCCAGTAAAAGTCCCTCGAGAGATATTTGATAGGTCAGAGGGGGGAAACGGCAGAGAAAGTAATAACCTTTCCCACTCATCCATGAATAGTATTGTGAAAAAAAGGAATAGAGGATAGAAAGGTGAAGGACATGCAAATTAGTTGGCTAAAATGGAATAAGGGGAAAGAAAATGCAAAAGTAGAAATAGCATCAACACAGTCAAACTAGCTGACATGAGAGGCACCAAATACACGTGGTAAACAGTTATCGTTTTACACTTGAAAAGTTGACAAAGTAGCAAAGATTATTATATTCATACAACTATATCGTGCGCATTTACCTTGCTATACCGTTTATCTTTATTGGTACTTATTGGGAGACTCTATTTGGTTTTAAATCTGCCTAAAACTTCTTCTTTGGGTCGGCTTGACATATTAAATACATAGAGATGATAAAAGGATAATGTACAGCAACAAAGATTCCCACTCAAGGGCATTGTGGTTTGGAAGATGTTATTGTTTTTATTCTTGTCCTCTGTAATAAACAAAGGTAGTTTGTACGTAGTAGTTATAGGACGTGTACCAATCTGTATGCGAAATACAGTGAAGGAGCCTTATACCCCTACAGGTTGTCACTAGGCCTATAACTACCTTATACCACTAGCAGTTAGTATGGCTGTATGCAGTATACAAGAGGTGTGAAATGCTTTGTTTATAGCTTTAGACATAATCTTAAATGGTACTTTCTATCAGGTAACATTACTTCAGAGTGCTGGAACATATGATTTGATTAAATCATGTAAACTCTGTGTTAAACCTGATATCAGCCTCTGGAACAGATGAGCCTTTATGTACACACAATACTAGCATGTGTCATCAACTCTGCTGTACTGCCTTGCTTTTACCAGTTTACAACCGAACCAGGTAATGCCTGATCATTATTCTGGCTTCAATGCCATGTGTTTCTGAACAAAGGCCATAGCTGTATACGGGACTAGCACATCCTGGTACCTCAAGTAGTCGGGGGCTAAACCCCATCTCCTTATCAGGCTAATCCCCTCTCCTCACACCTAGAGCAAAGGTGCTGATAAGGAATTCTCCCATGATGCACTGTTCTGGAGTCGGGGGCCTAACCACAATGCATTGCTCTGAGCCAAGATGGCGGCCCCCATGGCCTAATGCGCTAGTCCCGTATATATATGGCATTTGTCCTTTGGTTGTTGTGGCTATGTGTATATAGCCATTAGTGATAATATTGTTGTTGTATATAATCCCATAGCAATAACGGCCAGGTTATAGCTATGTGGCAAGTATCCTGGCTATCTAGCGCAGTGTTTATGGCAATGTGGTGTGTGTTATAACACAATCTAGTTATATCCAAAGATGCTGCATCTGTACTGCTACATATATTAGAACTTCAAAATTCTCGTTACCATAAACCAGGTGTAATTAATGAGCCCCTTAATAGCGACGCTAGTGGCATTGTTAACACACTTCACTAATGATGGTAGTAATCACCTCATTATACTCCGCCTGGGTGTTTGGTCTATTGTTCTTACTGTAGGTTAGCTATCGGGGCAGACCTATGTAAAGGACATCACATGAACTACTGGTTTGTTAACTAATGTTTTATCCATGAAGAAATCAAATCTAAAAGTGGTCATAGCCTTTTGGTGAATTGAACAACCACCTTCTAACCCAAAGGACGAGCTGGTAGCCACTACACTAGCAAGGCCTGCCTGTCATGTGCATGAGAAGACATCTTATTTATGTTCCAAAAACCAGGCCAGCACAGAGATTCCTGAAGGGAATATTTTAAGTGAACTATTCCATCTTGGCTATTGGCGCATTGTAATATAATATTTTCTTGGATACTACAATGGATACAGGATGGAGTTAGTAAAAAAGGTTGTTTAAAAAGGTAGCTCAGTAAAAGTGTGCCTCTGTCGGGACCGGAACCCACCATGTTCAGACTACAAGTCAACGGTGTTACCCACTGAGTTAGCGAGCCAGTCAATAATCTGTATAACTTATTATGCCTATGAATGAGATCAGTGTTGAATGTGGACAGTTGTGGGTTTGAACCCCACAGTAGGGACCTTTAGCAACCACTTAAAAGCTCCTATCCTTTCAGTACTGCTACGTCTGCAGTTTATAAGCTTTTACATGGTTTGCGAAAGGTCCCTAATATCTCATGAAATGGAATTCCTAAAATAACGTAAATTTCTGCGCCTCAGAGGTTATGTACCATATTCTACAGGTCCGCGGAGGTTTTCCATCACATAAACATAGGACAGGCCATTATACAAAAGATAGGAACAATTTTATTCAGCAGAATCAGGTTATGTGGTAGCCTACTCTACTGATGTGATACCAATATAGCAATTGCATGACAGCTAAATCCTGGCCACCACTGGCAAATCCATCATCTGTCATCCATCAGAAAAATACTACCGCAACGGTACAAATTAAAGACGGATAGGATATATGCCTGTCTATGTTGGTGGATGTCTGACTATACTCAATATACCATCAGTTAATCGGCAGCCTGGGACTAGGACTTTCCTTGCCCGCTGGTGGATGAAGAAGAGAACTGGCATGATACTGTGTGACTCTTAATCAGGGAAAAGAGAATGGTGGGGGGGGAGGCATTCCAAGGAGTCCTAGAGTAAAACTTTGGTTGTATCGTGGTTTACATTGATGCAATTAATTTGAGGGGCCCTATCTTATGATTAAACCAGTCGATCACATTTTCTGCTATGGATGATGGTAATAGATACCCAGCTACAGGTTGAGTCTACTAAATTGATACAGAGGCTCCAGTTCATCAATGAGGGTCTATTTGAAGTTCCTGCTGTGGCAATCCCTATATGTCATCACTATACTTATGGAAGTAATTTGTTAAATTATGTTTGTTGTCTAGATGGGCTGGTGTTGAAATGAGTGGTGAGAGAGCATTGATCTGTTAGTGGACATAAGTCAATCGCAGTCTCTGCACAATCTAGGCAATGCCCACCCCCACACGGTATCTAAATAAGGATATATAATAGTGATGAGTAGGTCATGCGAGGAGAGTAGGTCTACGTCTTCACACAATATCCATCGTTATCAATTTTACAACACACCTGAGACTGATTATAGTGTTCACATTCTCGTAGGGTCAATGTATCTAAACACCTTCATGCAAATTATTGATGACCATGTTCACATTCGACAAAGCTGGTAAATTAGTTTAGGTAGAAACCTGCGCAAGACTGAAGAAAGGGAAAATACTAAATACAGAGAAGCTGATCATTAATTTTGTTTCGCTGATGAAACAGAAAGACTTCTTGCTAATCACACAATAGCGTTTTTAGGTTGAAAGTACATCGTTCACTGCTAGCAGTGATTAGGAATGATCACGAATCATATTCTTAGTGAGGTGAACAACCTTCCTGTCTTTGATTTACAATGCTTGTTTTGTGTAATGGGTAATATAATTACGTGATGGCACCCTTTCCTGCTAGCTCTAGATTAGAGATGTCAATGGTATACAATATTGATGTAACCTTTGAACTTGAGCAAATATATCAAAGACTTCCCTTACAGATTGTCATCAGTCGAACTTTTATCAAATTATATATAAATTCAGAAGAGATGAATACATCTTTCCACTCAGAGCTAATTCTTCTGGTTAATATGCTTCTTAACAGCGGACAGCCTGCACTCTCTGGGGTTTAATTACATGTTCCTATTTCTCAAATGGCTCACAATAGAAATATTAGACTGTGTATAAAAACTGAAATTGTGTTTGTTCAAATACTCGCCATAGCCATATACAGCTGTACCAGAATTAGGAACTAGGTAACAATTGTCAATACACCTCTTAACACAAATGATATATGGAACATGAACTCTGTACATGGCTATTTAGACATTTTACTACCCAGCCTTTGTTTGCGGCTGATATAACAGATACTATGCTAAAGTACTAGGGATCCCGTATCCCCTCACATTGAATACAACACGGTTGTGGCACATGGGTGGTACCACGCAGTGACTTTCATTTAGTTGACTTTGTAAAACAGAATCGAAATAAAGGCAATGGTTAACTCTATGTGTGCCCCCTTTTTTACCATCACACATTGGAGCCCACGTTTAATGAAAATAAGGTAATCCATGGTCATTGGCCTTACTCTATATATTTCCCACCACATCCAGGCCTGTAAGACACGTAGACAAACCTGAGAATACACCCATAGCTGCAATCTAAACTTAACTCTCACTGTGCCTCAACAATGTATTTCAGAAAGGGTTTCAAGATGGTGTCTGTCCATCCAATGGGCTTCAAGGTGCACCTGGGGTAGGGTTAGAGGAGAAATTATCTTTTGTTATGTTATGATAGTATATTTATAAGGTTCTGACGTGATGTGTCTTTGGTTGAGGATTTCCATAGAGCGAGTCCATCCTGTTTATGATTTTTCCATAATTCTACGCCGATTCTTTTCTAATCACCTTTCTTATGGATATCCAGTTAATAGTTTGCGTAAGAAAATTGATTCATCTTTGGATTAACTTGAGTGACTGTGGTTAGCGACTTTTATACTTTTCTCTGATTGAAATGCTCTTGTGTTCCTATATTAGGGACCTTTAGCAAGAACGTAAAAGCTCATTAAACCCAGACGTATCCTATCCTTTCAGCACTGCTACGTCTGCGTTTTATAAGCTTTTACATGGTTTGCTAAAGGTCCCTAGTATGTACTGGATATACTCCTGGGGGTCCAGAGGCAATATCATTGATATAAGCCAAGGCCGAAGGCCTAGGCTTATATCAATGATATTGCCTCGAGACACCAGAAGTATGTCCTGAATACAGCCTTCCTCCATAGATTGACTATGTAAAATAGGCTAATTACAGCTCTTTTTCCACACATGTGGCCTAGGAGGATATCCTGTATAACCCTCCTAGGATGTTATATGATCATCAAACATATACCCTGTGTGGTCTTATAGACATTCAATGACCAAAGCCTAAGCTTGAAGAGTGTAGCCTCATTCTGATACAACCTAGCCATACATAAACTAAGCATGAACCAACTCTCACAGCCAGATTCTGGGGTTAAGATCCTTAAGTACATGGCATTTCTGGTTTGGACTTCCACATGCTGAGTACGGATCCCATGCAGGGCAGAACCTTTGATATGCCTGATACACTTCTTTTTCCTCTTTGGCTATTCTGATATTTCAAGAAAAACAAGAGAAAAGGAAAAAAAGAAAATGGGGGTGCGGGGGCAGAGCCCCCGAATTACACAACAGCAGCACCAACTAAACAGCACTCTAAACTTTGTCTAATGGGACAATGCCTCACCACCACAGACCCTAGTTAGCTAGTTGGCCATTCCGATATCTCAAGAAAAAAAGAAAAAAAGGAAAAAACAGCTGTGCGGGGGCGGAGCCCCCGAATTACACAACAGCAGCACCAACTAAACAGCACTCTTAATTTTGTCTAATGGGAAAATGCCTCACCACCATAGACCCTAGTTAGCTAGTTGGCCATTCTGATATTTCAAGAAAAAAAGAAAAAAGGAAAAAAAGAAAACAGCGGTGCAGGGGCGGTGCAGGGGCGGAGCCCCCGAATTACACAACAGCAGCACCAACTAAACAGCACTCTTAATTTTGTCTAATGGGACAATCCCTGACCACCATATAGACCCTAGCTAACAGGCTCAGACACATGGGGATGTGTGGTCCTGCTGCTAAGGCACAGGATACTTCTTATTTGGATTGGCTCAAATGGGATTCAAACCCCTCAAAGTTTTTAGATAGCATTGCTCATTGGGCTCAAAAGGCTTAAACAGTAATTACACTATTTGGTGATAAGTATCATTGCATGAGTCCCCTTGGAGCAGTCAGTTTGCTGTTGGGCTCAATAGTTCTGAGTTGTTGTTTTTTTAACATGAAAGTACTAGGCCACCTTTCCGAAGACCCTAAAATGGACCAAAAAAAGGTAAAAATACAAAAGATTTCCTCATAAAAAAAACACCTAGGGTCGGCCCTGTTTTGATAGGGTCGGTCGGGTGACCTGAAACAAACCTTTTTTTGGCCTATTGGCCCAAGAACAAACATTATCCATTGAAAAATTAATTATGATCAACCAATGATAGCTGTTTTGAAAATGCATGCCAATATGCTTCCCCGTTGCCTCACTGACTGGAATTTTCGAGTTGAACTTAAATAATGCTGTAGCAGAGAAGAGCTGAGGCGTCGTCTATTCCACTGACGTAAATCAGCCAAGATTCTGTTGTCGGACAGGATTCATCCATAAGTTTAACATTATATACTTTTATCAGATGATGAAATGTCAGCCGACCAACGTTGGTGGAAGACATGCTTCAAGGAGTTAGAAATTGCGATCCGGAGACAATGAACAGTGATGAATAAAGCATGACAATAATGAGGCATTGTGAGGAAAGCGGAAAGGGGTATGCATGGATGCCCGCTGTACTAGGTAGAGCACAATGGAATCATGTCATGATTCCGTAGGTAAACACCCTTGGGATTGTAGTGATACGGTGTATATTAGCAGAGGTACCTTCTTCATTATAACTTAATTTTGATGTGAATGTATTATATACAAGGATCCATGCAAGATGCATTGGTCATATTGGCAGCGATAAAGTAACCATTCTCACTTAATCGATCGATGAAGTTCATGTTTCTCACCCCTTCACACCAATGCATTGAAAATAGCCCCTAATACCAAGCAATGTTGAGAGATCGCCCCTCTTGAGTACGTCATATCTCTGCCCTCCACCTCATGTCACGAGTTTCCCATCCTGCCTCAGGCTGTTTACAATGGTCCTTTGATACAACTGATAATGCGACCTATCAGAGGTCCTTACCAGGCACTAATACTGCCATAATCCTTGCACCCATCGTCTCATCCTATCTAGTCTTCACTGGTGCATGTTGCAAGAAGAAAATAATGAGGGTCTACTTATTTAGGAATTATCACTTGTAACAGTTGTTCTTTTGGAAAAGTATCCCTTAATACGATAATCAAATACAGTTGGGCCAACATCGAGATACGTGATGGAATTTTGTGTTAGGCAGAGGAAAACTGCAATAGAACTAGTTTGACTTAAGTGACTCCCAATTATCATGGAGTCTTAGAACAGGAGTCGTTATAGGGCATTAGCGAGATGATCAGTGGGCAGCGCCATTTCCACTGGTCCTAGGTCTATTCCCAGTACTCACAGAAACCAGCTTAGCCAAATCTCGTGGCCGAGATTAGGGTACAAACTGGGTGCAGGTATTGTGAATAGGTCATACCTGGACACTCCTTATGTCACCTGTGTCCAGTATAGTGTAGTGGTTAGCACTGTGGACTCATGATGCAGAGTACCTGAGTTCAAATCTCTTCCATGCAATGCCTGGTAATCAAATTCATAAGTAAAGCAATTTTGGAAACAGAATACATTATTCACAATACTAAAGAAAATTTAGAAATATGTATTTAAAGGACATAGTGTTATTTGGCCTGGTAGGGATTTGAACTTGGGCTCCCAGCATTATGAGTCCACAGTGCTAACCACTACACTATACTGGACACAGGTGACATTAGGAGTGTCCAGGTACAACCTATTCACAATACCTGCACCCTGCCTGTACCCTAATCTCGGCCACGAGATTTGGCTGAGCTGGTCCTTGCAGAGCAAAGGGTTATCATTGTTACCAGTGGTCCAAAAGGTGGAGCCACTGTATCTCGCTAATGCGGAATAGAGTCATTGTAGAGTCCTGCTAATGTTAGGGAGTCACCTCATGGTCCTGTTGAGAGTTACCTCAGTGATCAAGTCGGGAGTCACATTGATTCTACTTATTTTCTCTGTGTAACAACATGTGTGTGATGCTCTGGCATGCAGTAGCAATTCGGGCAGTTGCAACCTCTTTAAAATTGTAATGTGATGCTACAGTGCCTGGATTGGAGTTCCCGGTACCTTGGCCAGGAATGAGAGCTTTGTGTAGTCTTCATTCAACCATGTGGTGCAACCAGTCCCCAGACTTATTCGCTCTACACTTCCCTATATGTAAACCTGCAGGGGATTTGGAGGGCCTTGGGACCTAGCAGGAATCCTCTCATTCAACATTGCCATTTCCTCTGGCTTACCTCCAGTGCCTCACGTGTACCTAGGGACCCCTGCCTTTATCTGGACCCTTCTGATGGGCTCATGAACTAACCCTATAACTACGTTCATCCCTATATAATTATGTGTACATGCTGTGATCTCCTGAACCATTTTATTTCTCAAAACTGATCAGGATTTGCAGTGAGGTTCAGTGTTATTAGTAATAAAACAAAAGTTAATGACATCTTGTTTAATCCAAGAACCCCTTTTCCATCCAGAAACCCCCTTCCTCCAACACAAATCTACACAGGGCCAGAGACTTGGGACCGATCCGTAATCCTCCATTACATCTTCCACTCCCCTGCCCCTCATCCCCCACCTGGCTTAGACCAAGTGGTACCTCAGGACACTCCCCATTTCTACACCATCCCCGATGGTCTCATTGCGGAGGCATTCAAACTACTGCTATATACAGATATATCTCCTAAGCTCACGGTCCACAAGAGGTATTAGGGACCTTTAGCAAACCCGACGTAGCTCATTAAACAGTGGCGTAGGAAAAGGGGGGGCAGGGGGGCCCGCCCCCCCTGCAAATCACTGAGGAGGGGGCCTGAATATGTATGCCCCCTCCCCCAGATTTGTAATACAATGTACACAATTTTCAATCCTTAACTCTCCCGCATAGGGAAAAGTGGGGGCAGAGGTGGACGGGCCCCCAAATCAGACCTAAATGGGGCTCAAATACTACTTTTCCATACAATCTAATGTAAGTATTTATATGATACATCATGCATAAAAAACGATACTTTAAGTTGATTGGAGTGGGCCCCCCCAATTAAGATTTGCTTCCTACGCCTCTGTTAAACGCAGACGTATCCTATACCTTCAGCACTGCTACGTCTGTGTTTAATGAGCTTTTACGTGGTTGCTAAAGGTCCCTATTGAGATTCTACGTGACAGCTATTCCACAACAACCAGGTCGCATCAGGTGACACCAAATGTCATCATCAGTGTATTATTAATGACATGTTAAAGTAAAGGTTCATCGAAAGTCTGCCCAAGGAAGCCTAATTATAATGATGATGATTGATTGTTATGTAGTTTAACGTCCAGAAGGGAACATTGCATTCCAGACTGCAATTCTCTAATGATGAACCAATTCATTGAATCATCAATCGAGTGATGTTGATACAGTCTAATGTTTCATAAAAGCTACCAGATAATTAGAAATGTTTGTCAAAGGATAGAACTCAGTTGGTTCAAGTTGAGGTTGAGCTCGAAGCCTGGTTTCCACTGTAAAGGTATAATGTATTTGGTTTGCTGAGTAGCCCATATCCCCAGTCTCCAGCTACGGGCCACCTGCAGGGTCGCCCTAGGCCCCCATCCATCTGAATCCAACAATCGGCTCCCATCGGACTTAAATTGCAATGGCCTCCTGTACTCTTACTCAGTGGTTGAACTCCCTTGGGTGGACCGCTGATTTGTCTAGCTTAAATCTAACTTTCAAGTCTGTTAGCTTTCGCCAATTTTCCTTCCTCTTAAAATCAACCTTTGTCTTCTGAAACCACTGAAATCATAGCATGTAGCCCTATTCATACAGCTGGGATTCTAGTGATAGAATTACCTGTACTTGGACTAAGGTACTAGCGTATTGCAGAACCCTATATGTAAGAGGTGTTCAGACAGGGGATATAGGTCTACGCCAGGGGTATGTAAGGCAATTTCCTCGTTGACCCATTGAAAATACTGTGTCGTTAAAGGCCCAAATGTGGATACCCGAACAGCAACAATCCAGTGGAGAGGTGGTGGACACTCAACCCTATATATATAAAAGGGTTGTTGGGGGTTTAAATGGATGAACACCATGCATGCACGCATGATTTTATTCTGTCTTTCTCGTCAGATGTTTTTTCTTACTCCCATCTACATAGTAATGTGCAAACTGTAAGTGTTATGCCAATGCCTACTAGACTGCCTCTCCCATGGAACCCACTTTTATAGGTATTTCTTATGCCTAGATGAAATAAAATAGTGCAGTGCCACCTGATCCCCTCACGGTGTAACGCTGGTCCTATGTAAATAATGCATAGAACTTGAAATTGATCAAGACTTGATTCCACCAGCACTATTTGTTTCATCCAACTCGATTTGAGTCCGATCGAGTGATGTCAGATGTCAGCCCTATCGGGACAAATTACTCTCACACCGAGGATAAAGAGGCAAATCACATTATGTGGAAGGAGTGACTACATGCAATGAATTCTAATATCAACTAGAAATAAGGAAAAGGGATTAGGAAGAGGGGATCTCAAAAGTATAATTGATATGAAGGCATTTCAGTATTTAATAGTTAATATCTAAAACCATGGAGTCCTGCGTTAACCTAGTCACGAAAAGGGCCGAAAAATGTGAAGAGTGCCATTAAATACAGTTAAGTGGAGATAAACTGAATTTGTTGATACTGTTTTGCAAATATGACCTTCAGATAAGACCCACCCTATTGTGTGACTTCGGCTATTTATACACGACCAACGTTTGTAACAACAAAGTCTCTATGCCAGTGAGTGCTCATCTCACCTTTCCGCGTGAATGTAAAATGTAAGCACACCTCCCGTGACCCCCAAACCTGCTCCCACATGCTTTGTAATTCTCACCCCAGGCAGCCTCAGAAACCACCTGTGCACATACCAGTATATTTGTACTGAGTTAGCTAGTAATCCCTCTAGGGTTCAGTTATCATGTCCTTGTACATAAACCTCCTTTGAACCCACATTCCAGGTACTGATAGATGGGTCTCGCCAGAAGCTATTCATATCTCAAAGTCTACAGCTAATAGAAGATTTCTCAATGTGGTAGATCTCTTGTAAAGCAGAAGGCATTGATGTTTTATCAGTGTCCTATGGTTAGAAGAAAATCATATCCATGCAGTACTATCCACCCACACCTTTATTATAATTAGACGAAAGGAAATCACCTTAACATAACCCATTAATTTTCTGGACCGCCCCTAGCCCAAAATAGAGTTTGACCCTCTTCATGAGAACGAGCTCACTACATCAAGACTAATGACAATGATGTTTTTATCCTGGTCTTCATATTGTTCATGGTCGTTTTCAGAACAATATCTGTCTCATATAATTCTTATATCTCAATCCATCTGTTCACATATCAGTGCCATTCATGCAGAAACAACTCGTTCATCCTGATCAGCTTTTGTAAACAAATAAAAATAGGTTCAGAGTATAGCTGACAGTACAGTTAGTATTGTGTAAACACTGAAAGTAACATGATAACGAGGACATGCAAAACCACTAACACTCTGTCCCAAATTCCCCATCTAGTTTGTCAGATGTGAGAGCTAACCTGTCTATAATATAAATACATGTTCACTCTGTGGACTGCAGGGAGAGGTACAGGCTGATAGGAGGCTTTTTGGGTGTAAACACCCTTTTCCACTGATCCATGATAGCCATGTCTGGTGCCAACGGTTAACCCTTTTTAAGCATTATAGCGTATAAACAAGAAAGCGATTTACATATCCTTTCGATTGTATAGAAACCTATAGTTAGAGCACACTTTCTAGTAATAAGTATTTTAAGGCGATCAAATTTATGTAGCGATTCATACAAATTCAAAGGGAATTTTGGTTGAATCCCAACCTCCTCTATAAAGACTTCTAGTTTATTTTTCAAGCTGTGACGCAAAGAATTTCTCAACAGAGCTATTCAAAAAAGCAAGAAATAACTGAAAGCCAGAGCCAATAAGAGAAAACGAGGCTGTCTGCCAGCCATTCTGGTGATATCCATGAAATAATCACTCCTGAATGAGAGATCACCACACCATCAGTGAAACGGACCAACAAAGACAACTAAACCCTGAGTCTGCTTTTTGAATGCGCACAGGCGCTTTTGTTTTGAGACATTCTCATAGCCAATGGAATTGGATCTCAGTAGGTAATGTTCTCAGATAATGCTGGGGATTGGTCACATGGTGAATAAGGCATTTCGACTCTCAGAGACATGAATTGAATATGAACGGATTTGATGAAACACAGACACTAAGAGGGCTCTGTGGGTGAGAGAAGTGGATAGGGATGTAGCAGACTCAGCAGTATTGTATGGTTTTAACTATTTAAGGGCTGAGTATAGCGCTTTACTGCGCTATCCCCTTTGTCATCATGATGGGATAGTCGCCAGGGCTGGATGCATGCATCATGCCGACCTTATGAGCTTGATGAACTGCTACAGTGTCAGTATGATGGATGAATGCAGTCCTGCCGAGAAGAGGGGACAGTGCTGCAATCATACAACATCACGACAACGGACATATCACATTAAAGCACTATTAGGCCCTTTATGGCTTAAGACATGAGAGGAGTTTTTATAATACCTGATCCCCTTTACGAGTAGGTTATGAAAAAGTTTGGGACGGGGAACTGATGGCTGAAATACCCCACCTGGCGTTGGCTGTACACGGATTTCATTCGCACAATATTTTGTCATTAGGCACAATGGGAGACACTGTAGTGTTGGTTTCAAAACTGTCTCTGGTTACTGGAAATGGTATTAGCCACAGTCTCCATTTCAACTTTCAGCCTCCGGTCGCTTGGACCTGAGATGGCCACACAACTTTGACCCTTGAATTACGCATGTAACCCCTAACCAGAATATTCTAGATAAGGGGAATGTTATCGATCATGAAATGCATCAAAATAAAAATTTAAAAAACGTCTTTGTGTTAATAGCTGTGGCATGGTTGTGCTCATTTTCTGCCAACCGTTCTGAAAGTAGGCCGATGTCAATTTTTGTAGGCGTGTTTACTGAATAGAATTCAAACTACTTATAAAGAGGTACATACTGAAATAATCATTGTGTAATGCCTGACAACATAGTTGAAGCCTCTCTTCCCTTTCTAGCTGTTTTTACGACCATCCCTCAGACAGATCGGTAATGCAGGCGGATACCGATCATCACCGCCTTAGTTGACCTCACACATAATGCCGATCCTGTCTCATGGTACACCAGACCCAGGCCACACCCAGTCTCATACCATATGCCTGCAGGGATTTAAGGGGACTTGGAACTCAGTGGTAATCCAACCTCCCATGCAGCATCCCCCTGCCGCTACCCCCACCAATTGCTCATATACTCTGTGGTTGCTAGCCCCTCCCTGTCCCAAACTACCCCACCACCGTTTCCTAAATACCCTTGATGCCAGTGGTGGCTCAGCAAGGAATTCTGTCTTCTATCACACACTCCATCACATCTCTGTCTTCTAGCACACCTCTGTATGCCTTAAGCCTTAGAACCAGAGGAGGAGAGTTAAATTTGTCCTGATAGATAACCTACAGCAGCAATCAGGTAGGATAAGCTGGTGTCCCGAGAGCACTTAAAGAGCTGTGTGGCCTGCGTCTCTCAAGGAACCCTTTGCAAGTCTACTCTGGCCCCCAATCCACCGAACTGTTGCAGACCTACTCTAAAGTACAACATCTCTCTATACTGAGTCATTAGTCGCATTCATGACAGTTCCCGTGGAATCCTGTAAAGAGTATAAAAATATGATTTTTTTCAATAAAATAATGTTCGTTGTAGTGCTCTGTAGATAATTATGTGCCAGTCTATGGCCTGTCCTGATAGATCCCCAGGTCACGCGAAAATAGAAGTGTGCTCCAAGCCTGGGGAATGGTTCTGCAGGTGGGTGGTGCGGTCAGAAGGCCCTTGTTTGAACAGATCAGACTGCCTAGTTTCACTTTAGTTGCACCTCTGCTCCCGTAGCTGCTGGACCTACCCTTTATTCCCACCACTTTCTGCAGTGGCCCTGTAGGGATGCCCTCGGTGCACATCCATCAAAAGGTTCCTATTACAATTTACATTTTCTTTTTTTCATCTCTATATAGACCATACTCACCCGGGCATATTTAAGGATCATGCAGAGCCTTCGGAAGTTTATGTGCCCCATAAAGTAGGCATGATCCCTAAATGCAGCATTGCCGAGTAGACAGTGCTTTATTTGTTTGAAATACAGGATTTACTATGCTTAACTATAGGAAGGGCCGTATTCAATGCCCCTCCTCCCCCCATTGAATGTAATGTGGTCGTATTCAATGGGCAGTTGTTTCTTCATTAAATGGCTTCAAATAAAAAAAGAGCAAATGCCAACTACATTGATACCTCTCTGCCGTATTTCACTCATGGGGGATGGGGCATATCCAACTCAGCTTGCAGCTCTGTGGGATATGGCCCCAGCCTCAACTCGTGAAATACGACAGAGACGGTATCAATGGGTGTTGGAATTTTTCTATGTATTCATGCATTATAATCAACTATTAAGGGCACAATGAATTAAAAGCCGTATGCAGCCCTTGAATATTTGAGCAATGATGCAGTCCTTGAGGGGTTATAGGGTCTAGGGACTGGAAGAGAATGTTAGAGAAGCTGGATCCAGATACAGCAATTTGGCAGTGGACTAACATACGGTCAGTAGGTTTGCAGAGAGCTGACAGAGGTTTGAGTTGCCAGTGACATTAGCATTCGTGTTTGGGTATCTATGAGCATCACTCCAAGGTCTCGATGTAGGGAAATAGGGAATGCCACTGGAAGGATACCAGTTTTTTTTTATTAACAACAAAGGGGAGGGGGGTGATTTGGGGCGGGAACCAGAGAAAAGGTATGCTCATTGAACAGGGAGGGGGGAATTGGACCATTCTACAGGGGATGGCCAAGAATGTCGACGCCTTTTAGTTAATCAGCCTGCGCATCACTATAGCTAAAAGGGGTCTGCCAGAGTACACTGAGAATCCATAGGTTGAAAGGGTTAGACTATCCTAGGTTCGTCATATGTGTGTTAGTCACAATGGCAAAGTTATATTCAAAAATGACGGAGGGGTCAGTCAGTAGTGGCTAACCTAGGTTCATTATTGGTGTTTGCATTTGTATATCACTAGTTTGTGCCACCTGTATGATACTATAATGACCACTCAGTGGCTCCCCGGGATATTAAAAGACTAAGATGGGTTGGTCAGTACTGACTAACCTGACAATAACAACTTACCTAGGTTGGTTGTATAGGGAGCCAAAAAATGACTAACTAGGTTAGGTACTAGTGACTGAGAGATTGGTCGTATAGGGAGCCTAGGAATATCAGTGTAGATCTGAGTTGTTTTGGTTGGACCGAATACACTCTCACTGGGACTTGAAACAGCTTGGTATATACCTGCGCGAAATGCCATCAACTGTTAATAAAAAATGACCTCTGCCTTAAATTTTCCTTTTTTTGAGCCATAGTGAAGCGGGGTATAAGATGGTCCACTTGCCATACTTTTTCTTTGCAGCATTCCAAAGGCTCTCGATCCTGATTACCTTATACATCTTCTCATAATTCAAACCTACCTTATCCACCTAATGTATATCTAATAAAGTCTGAAAATGCAAGATGGTCTCATAAAATTAAGGTTATGTAGGAATCTAGCAACCCTCAGCCTACTCTCGTTCCCAAATCCTTCCGAAGGAAGGCTCTGGTAACTGCCAAATGTTGGGATTTTGCTGGGTCTGGGCAACCCCTGCTGGTAGCTTGGAACCAGCGAACAGGAACAGGAAATGGAACCAGAAAGGCTGATGGTAAATCTACCTAAAACTACCATCATATATTCTGGTTCCATTTCCTGTTCCTGTTCGCTGGTTCCAAGCTACCAGCAGGGGTTGCCCAGACCCAGCAAAATCCTAAGTTCACGGTCATTTGGCTGTCCCCAGAGCCTTCCTTCGGAAGGATTTGGGAACGAGAGTACCCTCAGCCTAGATAGTCTCCAAACTGTGAGTCTCGAAGTTCTCAAACAGAGAACACCCCAAGGCGGCCACCAAACACTTGGAGAGTATTATATTATGTGTTATTTTCCATGGGATTTCCAGGTATGAGGATAACAACTTTTGAGGGTGGAGAGGTCAGTTTCAGGACTATATATCTGGCCTAACAAATAACTTCCCCCCCCCCCATGAAGATGATTTTGGGACCCAGGAACATGCAACAAAAATATGCTGACCCTCAGTATTCACAAGATGGAAAAACCTCCTCTTTAAATACGAGTGATTGTGATATGGGATTTAAAGCACAGTCTTACACCACAGCGGCTGCTAGTTAGTCTTCCCTCCGATTGTACTTCTTTTCGTACATGCTGACTAATTTGAAAAGTTACTTTGGGATTGGGAGCATCCCCCATATCTTGACGGTCTCAAACTGGGACATTTAGCTATTAATATCAGATTGGTCATGAACTTGGACAAGTAACTCAGCCTAGCCATCTCACAGATATTCTTCTGGCATTGAACGCTGGTAAGTTCTTCTTACACAAAGACCTAGATGGTAGAGTGACCTTTGTCCACTTGTTTAAGTTGGCTGTAAAGTTGCAGCAGGAGGCCCTGGCACTATCCTGTTATTGTAAGAATTCACCTTTAGTTGTTGTTTATAAATACTGGTCTGATATTCCAACGTAGCTTCAAATAACATCTTATATGTCAAAGCATTGTTGAAGCAATGTTTTTGTGTGGTATGGAGTGAGGCTCTCTTCTGCAGCGATGAGACCAGTATTATTGATGCAGTATCAGTGGAATATAGGATATAGGAGGAATGGAGGACTTGTTTTGATACATTGAACATTAATTTTATGCTCTCATTGAACACTTGTTGGAGATTTCTTGAAACCTATTACAGTACGGTATTATACCCACTGATACTATAACAAGGCTATCAAAATATAGTTGCTGCATCCCTTTGGTAGACAACAATTTCTGATACAACAACCTTTTAAAAAGGGATTCTGATTATTTGCTTTTCTCTGAAAGGCCAAGATAAAGATAAGCGGGCAAACAATGCCCTGTACCAATACTGTCAGTCCATTTGCTACATCCTACTTTGCTGAGTGATTCAGAGAATTGAAGAAAGCTTTTAGAGTTAGATCCAGTTACGTTAGAAAATGTTTATGGCCACATGTTAAATGTTACTGTTAACCCATGGGATATGATAAAACCTGGACCCAAGTCTGTCATGAGTAATCAATCATTAACCTATGACTTAAATACTTACGTATAATATCTTAACAAGAGTAAACCATTATTGTGAAATCATGAGCGTCACTCTGGCCAGAATCACTCACTTGTGAAAGACTGGCAGTCCCCATGTTGTTAAACATGAATCCGGATTAATTTTAAGTTTAGCTTGCAAATATGTAACAGTTATTTAGCATTTTGCAGTCAGTATTAAGCGGTTTAGTGTGTTAATACATTCAGGATTGTGATATTATACTATAAGAATTCAACCTATATTTGTCTACACAACGTCTTCCTGATGTGCAGAAAGCATCACAACGTCTGCACATCAATCCACCTGCAGTGTGGTGCGACTGTTGCTCTCAAAAATACAGAAAAGAAATACAGAACATTAAGAAAATACCCTCCATAATTCTAGCCTCTCAGGCGCCGGAAATCTTTGAAAGCCTTTAAAATCTGAATTTCAGAGAATGTTTCACAGGGAACGCAGACAGGTAAAGGATCGGGCTAATGGTGTGTGTCAAGACACTCACAGGGAAGGACCTGATAAAGTAAGAGTGTCTTTTAATGGGGTGAGAGAAACTGTTAAGGATGTGGGAGCAGCGGATATCCTCCAAAAGGTGGAGGGAAGGGGGGAGAAGTGCAGATCACAACCTATCGATGCCATTTTCTATGAATTACTTATTCGTCCTGTACTTGTCATAGATATTGGTATGACAGAGAAAGCAGGTATTCCACTGCCGACAAATTCACCATGCAACCGAAAGTTTCCAGTCGGTTCCAGTTGAAACAGATCAGGATGCAGAAGCGGCACGTAAATCCGTTGGAGCAGCTCAGAGCGGGGAGAGCAGCTCAAGAGTAGGAGATCGAGGAACAGTCAAAGGAGAGTCAGTGGCTCAAGATGCACGACACTCAGGTGCAGTATATCATGGAGCGGGGCGGGGGGTCTCAAGACACCTGCCCCCTGAGAATAGCCTCGACACCCTATTACCATACTGATTACTGTTAATGTATGTAAGCTGTCAGTGTGGTAGACTGGTGCGCATGTGTCCCTAGCTCCCATTCCTCTCCCGTTGCAGGGACAGGTAAAGAGCTTGGCCTGGACCCTTCCTGGACCCTTCCCGGCCCCGTCAGATCTGAACTACTTGAAGCAATATTAAGGGGTCAATTAAATTGTGAAATTATACAAAAGTAAAACAAGCACATTTGAATTTGGTTTGTTTTCATTATTTTAGCTGATTCACTGCCAATCGAACAGTGTGTGCAGACTTAATGGTACCACTCTCTGTGACTGGAGATAGGAAAGCTGCTATGGTAACGACGGTGTCAGAGGGGTTAAAAGTCATGTCAAACAAGGGTGACGCAGCTTTTGACCTGTCTCAATGTAAATGTAGTGTTGAGGGGGCGTCCAGTCTATCAGTGTGGGTGCCTGTGAGGTTGGATATCGGCAGCCTGCGGCAGAGTGTGGTTGATTAGTGTGTGTTGATGTCTACCCGGTCAACGGTGATCAATGTGTGGGAGTGCAGGACCGCGGCAAGTATGGTCAGTATGGTGAAGTGACCAGGTGGAGAGCAGTTAACGATGCCAGATATTCTTACACTTATCCTATGTTATCAGAAAACAACAGAAGTTTATTTTTTTTGGAACATAACAGCCCAGTAAACACAATTACGTTGGTCAGACGTAAATTAATGTTGCTTTTTGGTCTGAACTACGTAATTTTGGAAGGTTTATCAACGTTAGAACGTTAAGGTTTATTTACCAATCTCAAACCTGCAGGTCTGACTTACGTAGCTCAGACGTAAATCTACGTCCAACTTTGTAAACACATTAATATAATATTACATAGTGGGATTCAGACAAAGATATCACAGACACATTTACATTAACAGACAATATTTATACAAACTAACTACTATCATTCTTAATCACATTTCTTTCTATATATATATAGTACATCTTTTAGTTTAACTGAACAGCCTGACAGTATAGATCTATTGTATATTTTTGGCTGCAGAGAGGCTTTGTATTTCTTCCATTACCACCAATGTGGTGTCTGCCCAGTAAAGTGCTTTAATGTGCATATCAATGCTTAATTCTTTATCCTGCTGTCCATAATATTATGATTATCAAATTGTATATGTATCATTTGCATAACATTTAATTCATAATTGATGAGAAATTACTGCTTGAATGTGGTAGATTCATTAAAGAGCTGTCATATTCTCTCCACAGTTGAAAGTGCTGCCACCTAGTGTGAAACTGAGAAGTTATATACCCAATTGAAGTTGAAAAATTACGTAGTTTAACGTAGATCTACGTAGATTTGTTACGTAAATTTACGTCCGAATGAGGTAGATAAACGTAAATCAGACTTCTACGTTGGTTGAACGTAGATAAACCTTCATGTTTTGACGTCTACAAACCTTCCAAATTTACCAATCTCAAACCTTTGGTTGGAAAACTACCTAGAGAAACCTCAGAGCTACGTTGGAATTACGTAGGGTGTTTACTGGGAGAAGAGGCATCAATAAACTACACATCCTATTGTTGGTACATTCAAAATCCTTGCCAAAATAAGAACTTAAACTGATTAACGAGGGATTCTTCAGGAGCCAGCAAGGAGAACTGTAGGGGCGAAGAAGGGAGGACAGCTAGGCAGTTCAAACACTTAAAGAAGACTAAACACTGAACACAAAACTACATATATTACACATGAGCCGACAATGGCGATTCTATGAAGGCAAATCCTTGGTATAAAGGGTGGGTGTGCATAGTGGGAAGGTGGTGAGATAATGTCCAAGAGAACCAAGGTCTCCGACCTTTTTCTTCACCATCTCTTGAGGGTATCACATTTTTTGCACCATTCAATCGACCGATTCCAGCGACTACTATTGACCGCTTTTGAAATTCTTTACATCCAATGTACTTCAGATGTTGAATTGAAAGCACAGGCATTTTGTTATTTGCTACATCCATAAGTGAGTATACAGGCCATCCTTTAATAGCAATGATTTCCATAGTACTATTAGGAGGGAGTAAAGGGTCCCAGGCGAAGCTTGGAGAGTGTCATAACCAGTGTTTACACATCCGGGTTCTTGTAATGGCTGCCTTCTAAAACACGTCAAACCCCCACACACACATAGAGAGGGAAAGGTCAGCTGTGTGTGTTGTTGGATCTTTACAATAAAGGCAACAACAATAACAACACAGCTGGCACTCAGTCACGTGATGAGTGGGTTTGGGTCGTGAGCTACACGTCCATTTTGTCCTGACTGGTCAAAAGGCAAAACACTGAATAAAACATACAACTCTGCTCAGTCGTGAGCCAGTCAGTCAAATCACCGATTAGGGGAACACTGTCCTCTCTCAATTGTGGGATCGGTCAATGCACTTGTTGGTTATCACAATACACCATAATTATCACAACACACAGGTCTATAAGTTTAGACATCTCAGCAGCTTTCCTTTCCTGAAAATCGCATTTGCAGTGATCCTCTTTTATTATGTTGAATTAGTAGATGGGCAATTGATGATCACATATTGCCAGAACGGAAATGGCTATTCATATCTGAGACAAATTTGAACGAATTGTTACGTCTTCCATCTCATTGCACCACTTGAAACATTAACTCAAAAATACAGAAACCTGACGCAATTTCCAAAAGCGATACCAGGAGGCTGAAACCCTGACACTCCGGTTTAACTGTCAGCTCATCGGCACTGTGAAACCAGTGACTTATACTAGGTTTATACAAAATGTAATGTTTGTTCAAGGTTAGCGTATGGTATGATGATGCAATAGTCATAATTATGTTGGAATGACAATGGTTTCAATAAATAAACAGTTATTTAGTAAAATCTTATCGTATTCGAAATTTTAAACTTCTCAGTTTGTTTTCTCATGTCCATCTTTTAGGTCAGACTTCCTAGATTTGTGACACTGACAACTCTGTTCCTGACAATTTGAGACTATGAAGCTCAGAATAAAGTGTTTATCTATTTAGCTCTGCTTTTCAGACAACATAAATAGCCCAGCACAGAGGTGAATGAACCTGCCCTCTGCCTTTTGGAGATCAAACTAACAGGATATAACTGCAGTCTGCCGCTGTGTTAAAATAGACCTGTCACAGCGTTAGAGGTTATTTGATAACTAATTTCAATTCCTGACATTCTGCGGAATCCAGCGATCAAAGGTATGTGACCAACACCACATAATTAAGATGCTCTATGCAGGGTCTGCGGATCATTCTTTCAGCTTGGCTGCTCACATGTGGCATACTCTGCGTGGCGTATCACATAATATGCCTATGCGTACGCTGCTATATGGCAAACACATGGGAGGCAATGTATTACTGCAACCACTTAAGCAATATTCCGAAGACAGAACTAACATGCACACAGTGGAGGAAACAGAATTATACTTATGCCGAATGCATTTGGACATTTGAGGGCTACAACCTATTTACTAAATCTGTCTTGGCTGAAAATGTTTCGTTTTTAATCTGTGAACTACTCTGTGAATGCATCACCTGGTACCCATAACTGTACACAAATGTCAGAAATTCGTGTGGTTGGAAAATGCGTTGGTTTTTATTTGGGATTTGAATTCAGAAATAATACTACTGAATTTGAGATGGATACAATTAAAACACTGATTATTGGCTTTCATAACATTCATAGTTAATTTGGATTTTTTAATTGGAAATAATTTTGCTGAATAAATATATAGGGAGAGAAAGATATCATAACGGTATCGTACATTCTAGAGTGACTTCCCTCAAGGACAAATTCGATCGCGAGGAAAAGACACGGTTAACTTCAGTGTTCTATTCATTTTCATTATTTGCTCTGAAATGGAGCATGTAATATGAAAGACTGCTTCTCACCTCAAATAGACGCTCAGTCATTTCATGTTATCTCATCTTTCTAAACCCATTGAACGCCTGCAAAATCCTAGCCATTTTCCTCGGAGAGCCTTCTTAGTGGCTGTATTTCATGAAAATCAAGTCATTCTCAATCCTTGTCTCTGGTAGCCAACCCACCTTATCAGCTTATGCATGACTTCTCAAAGCTCATTCTGGCCAAAACATTGTCCTATTTAAGCTCTCATTCCATGAGCTATTTTTGCTCAGAATCAAGATCCAGGAGAGTGCTGTGCAACAAAAGTGTCTGTGCTGATTTAAGAAACAGACTCAAGATCTTGTCAGCTTAGTCAGTTGTGTTAATTGATGAAGTGATTATCTTTTGTTCGGGGGTGATTATTTTCTAGATATCACCAAATTGCTTGGCGGACAGCCTCATTTGCTGTCTCAATGCCGAGCCGTGTGTTTCTACTTTTTATCTCATCACTTTGGTTCCTGTTTTTCTTGTTTCGATCCCAAAACAGATAACCATCATTGATATTAATTCGTATTCATATCACTAGTTAGCCTCTACATCATTCCAGGGTCTCTAACGCACAATTACTAATTTGCTCAGTGCATTTCTTTTAATTCTTACTGGCTGTTTTCATACAAACCGAGATTGATATGTAGCAAGGTTGACCATGGTAGACATGCATAAAGGAGAACAACAATGATACTTTTCTAAAGAAGTTGCGTCATGAGCACTTTTAATGAACACAATATTGAAGAGAGACCAATTTATATGTTCACTGTCCTGTTCCAGTGCTAAACCTTTCTAACCACCAGCACCTCCAGACAGCATTGGGTAGTCACAAAATAATAAATATGATATTCTAGTATCTCTGTAGAAGCAAAGTTCATTGGTAACTCGGTTATCTGAAGATTTCAAAAGTTAGACACAGCTAATGGATGAAATGGGCCGTGAGGGAGAGCGCAATGGAATAAAACGGCGGCTGAAGTAAAAGGCAGTGGAGGCAGGGAGTAGTAGATAGAATGGGCAAAAGGGGCAAGGAGCAGTAGAGGCAAGGGTAGTTAGTGGATGGAAGGAGAAGTGGAGGCAATGGGCAGTGGGTGGGTTTGGTGTATTGATCAATGATTTAGGCATTCTGATGGATTAGTGCCCATCAGAATCCATTCACATCTTTGCATCGCTGTTTCTTTTATAAGCGCTTAACAACCAATTGTGTTAAATGTTACACAGAATTCAGCTGAGAAATAAACAACATCATAAAACGTTTCCTTCTGAAAGTAGTAAACACTGTGTAGCACATGTTATATCTGTGAAAACTGCACGTTTTAGCGGAAGTGTGCCAGGTAAGTTAGGCCAAGGTAGAGACCAGCACCAGATGTGCAGCCCTCACTGACACAGTGAGCAGCACACAGAGCTGCTCCCTCCCTCTGTGAGAGCAGCACGTGAGCAGCTCCTGACTTCTGACCTCCAGCACTCACAGACCTGTTCCCATGTAAAGGACCCCCCAGTGTGAGCAGACGCAGAGAACATGTGGGAAATAACAGCTCGCGAGAGCTCCAAGTTTGCCTTTTGCACTCGTAGATTGTTAATAATGATGCCTGCCTGCTGGGCTCGCGGGCTCTGATGTGTCGGGTAAAGGCAGTGCGTGAGGTACTTTAGATGCCACTTTGGATTTTAGGCTTCGTTTCTCATATTGTGACCTGGGTAGGAAACTGTGACCTGATGCGAATATAAAGTCACAAGAAAGCTCCCTAAAAGCTTAGTAACACTGATAATCAACATCTCATAGACGTGTAAATGTGAGCTTTGTGTGTATATAAAAAAATCCTTCGGAGCATATGGAAATACACAAATACCGGCTCTAGACTATATACTGTGGTGAACTAATGCCAAACCTAAACTAAAGCAGTTTTCTACTTGTGAGTGGCTCCAACTCTGGTGAGAAAAACTACATATATTTTGCTCAAGTCAGATGCATTCAGCATTGGACTTTGGATGAAATTTGCAGGTGGAAAATATGAGTGGCTGGGATCAAAACTTCCAAACTTCTTTGCTGAAATTGTAGACGGAATGTAATACCTTGACATCATGGTATGATGTTACAGGAAAACAGCAACACCTTCACCTCATATTCGTTGAGCTATTCTTGGGTACAAAAACTAGTAATTCTAGCATGCTTTGTTACCAAGTAAACATGTTATACGACATTATATAACGTTTCTCTATGGCTCCTTATTGTGGCAAAACGTTGTATAACGTTAAAAAAGTTATTTTGACGTAAAATAATGTATTTGAAAAAATTTAGGCTGGGTAACTCTATTATGAGTTGTAAACCACAAAATAGCTAATTAAAGCGGTTATTAAACGAGGCATACAGGAACGATATAATCACTATGTACTTTGAAACATGCCAACGGAATAGTGCCAGGACAACTTCAACGACTGTATGTATTGTAAGCTATGAAGCTGTTCCACTTCGGACACAAGGATTAAGTCCAGGAAATGAGAGATTTGAGAGAGTACCTGTGCCTGATGGGATCGTTAAGTCTTTGTAAAACCTGCCACAAAGGCCGAAAAACGTCCCACAACGGCTTCATAGTATGGCTATACTTTTTCCTTTTCAAGAGAAACAATTTTTAAACGAATATGACTCCACTCTTGAGTGAGTAGTAGGCCTTTACAGGATAATAAGGATGCTGCTAACACATCTTGAGTGCTGCCACCTGAGACAAATAGTCCCATTCTGCCTACTGCCATCTCCTATAACCCTCCTTTAGTATGCAATTAAAGTGTATTGGGAGGATCCATCCTTCTTTAGAACCCCCTTAGAATTCCCTAACATCCTGCAGTAGCATAGTGGAGGTTGAGGCTATATATATCTGTATTTAATTTTGTTGTATTCTCTCACAGGTTTCTTTGTCAGGGATGCAAATTGGTATCCAAGATGATGGATGTGTGTAGAATTCAATTTTTAGTTTTATATATTTGACGTGTGTAGGAATATTATATATTCCTTTGGCTGAGTTTGATTTGTAAAAAGAGGTGATTATTCTTTATAATTGCCTTTTGCCCTCGGAGGCCACTCAATAGTTTCTCATCATCCATCACTGAAAAGTGCACTTTGAAATGAAATGTAAATAGATTTAGCATGTTTTTCATTATAAAAAAAAGTATCAATTTTTTCTTTACAATTTCACAATTCTTAGCCGAATATTTTCATCCACATGTGAAGATAACAAGGGCACAACGGGCTGTCTTGATTTGAAGCTTGTAAACCATCAAATCACAGGTCCTTGGTAAAATCACACTAAAAACAAGTGTTGTAATATGAGCAAATTATGCTTCTTCATTAGTGAAAGGTTAGATCAGACCCAACTTTCTTCGTCTTAAGCCATCAGTTCTTTCCTTCCTCCTTTCTGCTAGAGCAGGTTTCCATCTAAAGATTATCTCCCTAGCTTAATTAAGGTCGAGAAGCTTGTTAAAAACTGCACGAGGCTTTACGTAGTAGTAGCGTGACTGTCTCCGAAGAAAAAAGCTACTCTGAGACAGCAGAGCCTAGGTGCAGAATGACATTAATGACCATCGGTGTCATTAAATTCTGCTACTAAAAAGCTGGTATACTTCGAGATAATGATGGCTTATATAGACGGCGGTTCACAACATTGTGTTCCATTTTCAGCTTTCTTCAAGAGTTGTACACCGGCCATAATTCCCAAGCCCCTTCATCGAGGCTCAACCCTATAGATCGACATGTTTCTTTTCAAGTGGATGGGTCGATGTCTTTATTATCTCTCTCATAATAGTCTAGTCCATTAGTTAATTCAGGAACCATTGCATACACGAGGTATACTATATAGCTAGCTCATGTAAACTATTGATAGGTTTAGAGTAGCTCCCAATGCAACAGTGCATAAACCCCAAGGATAACGTGGTAAAGTAGCTACATTGGATGTACACTGCGGCTGATACCTCCCGTTAATGATACACACAAAACGAAAGTTGCACAGAACATAAAGGGTCGGCCATTTACATCTCATTTTAATTTTTAGATTGTAATCTACCCTAATTAATAGACTCGATGAAAGCAGTCCTATTCCACATACATGCTGTAACACTATCCCTAAAAGGTTAGATAACGAGATTACATTACACCATTAATGTGACATCAATTATCCCCCATGTAGTGCCACTAATACCCAAGGTAATCAACCTGACTGTCATGATACTATGGTCTGTCCTGGATGCCTAATTTGACAGGATTATAGCCGGGTGTTCATTACCCTTGTGGCTGTGTCACACGAGATCGGGCCAATGTGAAAGTTTTTGACCACGTGCCATCTTTGACCGCGTGTCATCTTTGACCGGCTTGATAGAAAACTGTTTATATAAGGCAGATGAAGATATCAATGGGCTACTAATTACTGATTTAAAGTGTTATAACATCCATCAACATTTTCAGCCCATCTATATCTTCATCTGTCTTAAATAAACTGTATTCCATCAAGCCGGTCAAATATGGCACCCGGTCAGAGACTTTCACATTAGCCTGATCTTGTGAGACACAGCCTTGTACTGGTCTGGCACTAGTACTATTACATGTCAAGCCATACATACCTCCTGTAGCAGAGTTGGAGTCAGCTTGGGGTAGGCATTCCTCTATGCTCAACATAGCACCCGGTTTATTGTAGCAGACCTATAGACTGATACTGCACACTGAAAATCCATAGGTTGATAGGGTTAGTCAGTACAGACTATCCTCGGTTCGTCATATGTGTGTTAGTCACAATGGAAAAGTTATATTCAAAAATGAATGAGGGATCAGTCAGTAGTGGCTAACCTAGGTTCATCATAAGTGTTGTATTTGTATACCACTAGTTGGTGCCACCATAATGACCACTCAGTGGCTCCCCCTGGAAATTAAAAGACTAAGGTGGGTTGGTCAGTACTGACCAACCTGACAATAATAACTTACCTAGGTTGGTTGTATAGGGAGCCAAAAAATGACTAACTAGGTTAGGTACTAGTGACTGAGAGATTGGTCGTAAAGGGAGCCTAGGAATATCAGTGTAGTATTGTAGCCTCCTCTATTGGACCAAAACAAGGACACCTATTACACCATCAGCTTGTACAGTTTGATTACCAGGACCTGACAAGATAATGGTTCAGTTACGGTAAGAACATGATTCTAGCTGACCGTCAGTGTGAAATGTGTCAGGAACAGTTAACATCAGTGTGGTTAGAAGGGAACATGGTTAAAATGAGCCAGGAGAAGGGATGATGTTGATAATGATGAGGGGTGAGCTGTCCACATCACATGATACACTCTTTTATAGTATTTTGTTTTAGTAATCCCTACATGATATCTGGTAGCCGATTCAGCAAAAATTAGATGATATAATCTAAAGTATAACTAATTTGTTTATTAATAAATTGGCAGACACTGTACTGCTTATAACTGACTTGATATCATAGACTGATGCTTTTAATGTATTTGTGGATTTATGCAATCAATACATTTAGTGCATTTGTCAATCTTTAATGTGTATGGCCAATATGTTATGTGTGTGAATATTGTATATTCTCACTGTATTTCACCTTTGTATTATCCTCTTTATGTGCTTATAATTGATTGTATGAGACAGCTGACAAGGATTGTTCATTTGTTTAACGTTGTATGTAACACACGTTTTAAACTTGTGATTTGGCAAATTAAAACCTTTTTGAACCTTAAATGAAACTACTTGGTGTTCATTATGGTGAACGCTTTACACTTCTTATATCACAGCGGGCACGAAGGACAAAGCAATTCACATCTCTTGTATACTGCATACAGCTAGTGGTATAAAGTAGTTATAGGCCTAGTACCAATCTGTAGGGGTATTAGGCTCCTTCACTGTATTTCGCTTACAGATTGGTACACGTCCTGTAACTACTACATAATAGTGTATTTTAATACCAGGCAGTACTCACATTATCATAATAGAGAGTGTACAATTGCCATTTATCTTTACGACAAGGCAAGCCGGTTTGAATGCTAGCCTGTCGGACAGAGTTAATGAGTTTTACATGTGCCCATTATTAGATTACATTGTTACACAGTAAGTCACTTCATTCACGCATAGGAACCAAAGGATCGTCCAGACTCTGTTCATGACTGTTGACAAAACTAAATGAGTTCGACAATTTTTCAAAAGTACCAATGACAGACTTTATTATTGGGAGAATCCAGCATCTGCGTACTGATAATGCTGGCTTTATAGCTTACTCCCTTCAATGGCTGGGATCTCCCTCTATAGTTGAGCCCAGCATTGTCCTCCCTTTCAGTCGTCTAATCCTAGAGTCTCTTCAGGATAGTCCAGCATCTCCTGACTCCCTTTGATGCAAACGGATGAAATATTATATATTTGGCGACTTTCAGGCACCTACACATCATACTATCAAGTGTCACGAAATGTACCCATGTTCCGCCTAGGCTGGAGCATCAACATGATTATAGGTAAAATAATTAGAGATCAATATCTCCTTAAGTCCATGAAATTTTACCTCAGCTAATTCCCCTTACAACCCTTGGTAGGCCCGCGCATTCTTAATGCCCAATACATGTTCTTTGCCACTGTGTCAACCCTAATTGTAAAGAAATATAGTCTCTCATGAGAGCTAATTTTATTGATCCCCCCCCCCCATTCTCCTGTGTTCTTATTCTATATCTTCTACTTTCTGTTACATTTGTTCTGTTCAATATCTTCTACTTTCTTGTTACCTTTGTTCTGTTGGTATACCTGAATTACACGTTTTGTGTGCTGTGCCTCATATATTTTTGTCTCCCTGTTTTATTGTGTGGGGAGAATACAGGTATCAGAGTGCTGCATGTCATTCACTATTATTTCTATTACAGTATAATATTTTGAAGTCTGTGGGCAAACATGTTATCAGGAGGATTCAGGGTACGAAGGCTATCAATGTCATGAAGAGTGTACCCCGTAAAGAAGGTGTTTAAATGTACACACCATATGTTCTAAGCCATTTTTAAACCCTAAACACATGCAGGATCTAAACAGTTGGTATTTAAAGACCTGATCGCTATGGAACGCCAGGAAGGAAACTGATAAGCCCACTACCATGATGATATACAAGACCATGGTACTGCCCTGCCTTGAATACTGTCCACTCCTGTTGGACAGTGGCCCAAGTTGGGCTGTGAAGAAGCTGCAGGTCATCCAGAACGACTGTCTGAGAATTGTCAACAACATCCATGATGCTAGGGAGGTGAATGTAGACCATCTACATACTGACGCCTCATTAGAGAAACTACATGTCAGAAGGAATCGACAGATCCTGAACTTCATGTACAAGCGAGCACTTAATAGTGAAAACCTGCTAGTACCGGCCAGAGCACTCCGAGGAAACATCAAACCGAAATTCAAACTACGGCGTCCAATCAAGAACTGCTATCTAAATAGCCCCGAGTATAGAGGATCCCGTCTATGGGACAGGCTCACTGCAGAACAACAAAGAAGCGCCACTAGGGACAGCTTCAGTAAGAGCCTAAAGCCAGCTGACCTGAGGCCGCTAGAGAGGTTGCTGATCTAGAAATAACAATGACTCATACTGGCATGTAATACTCGGATCACCAGACATTGGTCCTAAATTCATGTAGTTTTGTGTAGAAATCGCAAAAACAATCGGTATCGATTAGTGCTCTAGACTAAACTATGATTCGTCTTGATGATATTCATTCATATGGCATTTTCTTGAAAAACGTCTGTATCGCTTACGAATGTTCATGCCAATAAAAAATCTAAACTCAAACTCATCGCCATGCAGGTGTCCAAGCATGCAGCATTTAGATGCGCCTAAAATTACGAGGTTTCCCTCAAGGCTATAAATGACTAAATTCTATGTCCCCATTTGTATCTCAGATGGTTGTATACCTATTTTCCTATCACAACAAACCTGTTTTTACGCTGGGAATGTACAGGGCTCCACTGTACACAGTATTGGGTTTCGATTCCAAGTAGTAGATCTACGTACATTCTGGTGAGAAGGGAGCCATTTGATTATTATTTAGTGTTGTTACTCACTCCAGGCCGCAGTGCTGCGCAGAATGTCTACTACCAGGAACAGTGTTACCCAACTATAAGTGGGTCAGGTTAGGACATGCTCCATGAGCAGTTCGTGATTGTACTCAATAACCTCATGTGAAAATCTAGATATGGTTATTATGAGTATTAGCTATGGAGGGTCATGTACTCCCATGACTCAATCCAGAAAATGTAATTATCAATATTGCTGAACATCGACTTTACTCCGAGGGTCCTTCTGCGCCCTCCTTCAGTGGACGCATCGATATATTGACGTACCATGTCCTCTGAAACGGTACGTATAAATGCCACATTCACATTCTGAACCAGTTTGCTTCATAACATAGGAAATAAAACACACCAACACCGTCTCGCAGGATGACAGCTAACACATAAATTATGAGTTTTTTATACAGCTAGCCAACACCTTTATGTAATAATTAATTATCTATCTTCTTACATCTTAACATGTCAAAGATATTAAATAGTGTGGTAATCAGTAATGTTATTGAAGTTCATCATATAAAACCATAACCTGTCAACCATAATAAAGTAGTATTATGAGCTCATTGTCCCCGTAATACTCATAACACATAGATCTAGAGGAGAAAACGTTCATTGAAATGGCAGACAAGTAATAGTTTATTTAAGGTGTGGGATTAATCGAGAACAAGCGTTGTGCCTTACAGGGATTGTAAAATGTCTATGGGTATGGTATGGGTACAACATCAGAGGTAAACCACTACACTTAAAAGAAAACTACCTTTCATGAAGTAGCCTACCCGTTTTTATGGGGTAACAGGGGTCGGTCAATGGAGTACCTGAATGACAGTCTAGCATTTCCCTTTTCAGTACTATACGTACTTCTTACTCTGCCTGGCGTGTCTCGTTTTAATTCCCCACCCATACCAATTACGGTTTCCTTGAGGGGCTCTAAGGAAATCCCTAACGTACCAGAATGGATCCTTCCTGCAGCCCTTAGCACCTTATTAGTGGCTGCATTGAGGGGGTGGAGACACAAAACCACAATTGACAGCTCCTCCTCCTAGCACTTTATTTCGTTGATGGTTATACTGGAGGCAGGTTGAATTGGTACTAGGAGCTCCCTATCTGTGGCGTCCATCATGTCCAAGGCAATAATCCAATCTTGGCAGCATACTATAATTATACATCATATGATTATGACTACATGGATGACGAACTTTCCTAATCCGTTCTGCATTAAGTATAACTGTGACACGCTCTGCAAAACAGGCCCTTAGTGCAGGGTGCACTAAGGTCCCTTTTCCCAGTACATCTCACATAATTATTATTATAATATGTATATACCAAATCACGTATCACATATATTCATACACAATATGGCATCAAATTGCGAGATAAGCGCGTACCAAGACCACTATCCCATGCCCTTATTTCTGAAGATTGATAATAACTTAGGCTTCCTAATTAGTAATAGCAAATGCACAAAATATTGGGCCAATGTTTCAATCATGTACTGTTGCCAAAAGTGGCGCTAGTTCATGGACATTATATTGGTTATTAAACTTGTCCTATCCAACAGTGTTGTTTAAATACATGTACCAGCATACTATTAAAGTACACATTGCCCACCAGTAGGGGCTACACTGTTAAAAGTTAGTGTAGTTGCACAATAAGATATACTCTAGATTTACAGTACAAAAGGAACTATTTTTTGTTTCCAGTAATACATGTTTATTCAGCTACAATCATCTACTCTAGAACCCCCACACAGGAGGTTGTGGGTTTGAGTCGCGCCTTGGCACACTACATAGTACATATTTCTTTCCCTCTTTCACTTTGAAATGCAATTCCACCTATATAGAAATATTAGATAGTGGATATTTAAATACATATTATTTGTGGAAATTAGATGTCTATGCATATTTCAACCGTTCTAGCTAGCCATTGTGCCAAGGGGAGAGTTTGTAGATCAACAGTAAGTGATACTGGAAACAGAAAATACCTCCTTTTATACTGTGCAGCTACACTACCTACTTCTAACAGTGTAGCTACCAGGCTGACGGTCATTGATTGACCTTCTGAAGCCGCATGCTACATGTACCTTGAGCGGAAGTGTTGAAGAATTGGCGTGTAATTCCTGAGTGGGATCGATAACTGATCAATTTACACCATTTTACACTAGTTGTTCCACAAGGGCTCCGAAAGTTGAATGCATAACGTTTCCTATCAGGCATGGAGAGCTGAGTGCCCGGGCCAGAAGGCAGTATCCACATCTTTAATCAGTGGCCACTGAAACCAAACTGATTCACCACTGCATATTTCAGTATGCACTGACACAACACTCCCAAAACTACTGATTCCCAACTGTTTTCTTCAGTGCAGAACTAGTAGTCCACTGAACTTCCACTGCTATCACTTTGTCAATTCATGGGTTATTTGCAGGGCTACTGATACAATACTTCTGGGACAAAAACCTTGATTCAACGTTGACAACTGGTTGATCTAGGGTTACAGGGTAGATCAACCTGTTTTCAACATTGATGCAATGTTACTATTTCAACATTGTCAACCAACACCTGTTTCAACATTGATGCAATGTTTGGATATCAACCGCGAATCAACCATCTGTTTCCCACCTTTCCCACTAGGTGCCACCACAAACTACTCCTTAGCATTTCTATCTACATGCTACATCTATTTTCCCTAATTGTAAGCTCTTATTTCCTCACCAATGTATACAATTGATGAAAATGTCATTCATTTTCATTGATAACTATGGTGTGTGCATTTGGTTGACATTTGAAATCAAATGGCAATAATACATCCATGGTTTCAGTAAGACACATTTTATGTTGCTAAGAATAATAGATAAAGCCTCAGTCCTGACCAGGTCAGTTTGAAATGGATGTGAATGCCTCTAAGTGTGATCATCAGAGTTCATTCATGGAACCTTACCCTAAATGGTGCTAGAATAAGCATTTAACCTTGGAGAAATGGCGGGGGATGTTGTAATGAAAATAAATAAATTGAAGGAATGCGTCTACATAAGAATACTGCATCTAATATACTGAATCTCAAATAATGCACCAGCAGTCAATATTAAATCAATGTAAATCATTTTATTATGTTTATTCGTTGTTGATTCACAATGGCCATATCAATGTTGAATCACTGAGGAATGATCAACGTTGATGACCTCATCAATATCAACCTAATGACAACCCTGTTGATGTCATGTTGCTACACACATTGAATCAACATTGAGTCAACTGAAGTTTGCCCATTGGGAGGGTGCGCCAGAATCCAGTGGCACCAACACAGAAACACATGGGGAGCATATATAACAGAAATATTCTGGCAAGGAGGCTACTTAATGTTACAAGAATAGGCACACAGTACATTCAGGAACCTGTGATCACAGTAGGCTACTTGAAATAGAATTTAGATTTCACTATGGTAATTAAGTAAATCAGCCAAATCAGTTCTGACTCTATCAGCCTTATTTTTCTATTGGGTCAACATCTTCTTGAATTGTACATGTATGTACATCTGTAGATCCACTGTTTCCCCACTTTAGAATCAGTACTACTGATACCATACTGCTATAGCAGTGCTATACCAGTAGTCTACTGATCATTTACTGCTAATACAGTGGTTGCTCAGTAGTACTGATCCAATACTGCCACATTCCCAGTTTTATATGGGTTACAGCACCTACTGAATAGCCACTTCTACAGTAGTGCTAAATCAGTAGTTTGTAGGTTGGTTATTTATTGACCATAAAAAACCACAAACGTGGGGCGCTTTTCATAAACGGCCAAGGAAATGCACAAATCGAGCGATTAATGCAATAGAGTCTTATACTAAATTACTAATTATGTTAACTATGTGATCAGTAGCCATCAGGCCCAAGAGGTCTTTGCTATATAGCGTTTAGGAAGTCTTTCTTGATTGTCATATGCTGGACCACTTCGTCCAGAGCAGTCCATAGGATTTCCCCGCGGAGCAGCGGGCTCTTGGCGTAGATGGCCTTCTTCAGCCTGGGCACTTTTAGCTTCTTCTTCGTATTGGCTCGCAGCAGCCTAGTCGGTACCACCACCATTGTTGGTTGCAGGGATAGGGTGTGCATGTGTGCAAGCAGTTGCTTTCTACGAGCGGCTTCAAGGTAAGACATCCTGTGGCGGTGGTGCAGGTCATGGACGTGTACATCAGGAGCAAACCTGACCTGCTCGCATGCACGGAGACAATCGTTTTGCAATGTTTGTAGTTTGCGGGCTGCCCATACTGGGCCGCTGTCCGCCATGAAGGCGCAGTAGTCGGCGATTGGTCTAATCATGTGCTTGTAAACCTGCACGGCCGTGGGCAGGTCCGTCTTGCTGCGCAAGCGTCTCAGTTGGGGGAGCCTCGTTCTGATGAGCCGGATCTGCTTCTTGAGTTGGCTAGACATGTTTATGAATCGGTCAATGGTGAGACCCAGGTAATTGAACTCATTAACCACCGTCAGCGCTCTGCCCTGTAGGTGTAGGTCGCAGGCAGTCAGGTCCGGAATGGACCGCTGTGAGTACACCCACAGGACTTGGGTCTTGTCGCTGTTAACAGTTAGTTTGTTGCTCATGCACCAGGCATTCACTGAGTCAAGATCCATTTGAAGTAGTCTCGTGACGCGCTCTGGGTCCTTTCCAGAGACGACAATGGCTAGGTCGTCGGCGTAGAGAAAAGTAGAGCTGTTGATGATCACCTGGACTACGTCGTTTATGTACGTGATGAACAGGAGCGGCCCAGGCTACTGGTTAAGCACTGCCACCTCATTTACATATTTCGGACATACTGCTTCACCACTGCTTACACACTGATATAATACTGATCTACAACTGGATGACTACTGGCCTGTTCTGTACTGTTTGACAGTAGAATAGCAGTGTACACTGATTTGGTACTGTTACTCACACTGCTTGAACACTGACGCACTACTGCCATACTACACTGTTTTCACACTGATTTGTCACTGTCTTTCCACTGCATTCTGGCCCGGGTGGTCTATTGCCCAACATAGTTTTACGATTGCCTCCTCACAATATTGCCGACCAATCGTTGTAGTGATTGAACTCTAACCCCAAAAGGGTAATACAAGAATCCATTCTCGCTAGAACCAATCAAAAGTTCCTACATTAAATATATAATTATTGTATTTGTGCAATGACAGTTTCATGATTCCTCAAAATGTCCCTGAGCTTGGTTATCTTTGGTGGAAAAATATCATACTGAGTTTTTTGACATAATATAAACAACAACAAAGGTATTCTCTTTGTAATGTTTGTTTTGATAAGAAAGATATTATGTCTCAAAACCGTTATTTTAATTGACATCAAGAAGTAGTAGGTATACACAAATGAAAGTTAAAACAATATGTTCCGAAACACGTACACCTTAAAAATTATCATAGATCAATTATATTTTGATGTCACGAAAATGAAACGATCATGAAGGCTTATTGAAAAACATTTGGTCATCTGGCAAGAGGGACTTTCACCAGTCATAATATACTAAATTTCTGCAAAAGATCATAGACCTTCTGCAATAGACCCAAATTTTGGTTCAACTGTCCACCTCTTCATTTCTGAGTTCTTGATCATGGCAAAACACCACAGGCAGTTCTTACACTTCTTTTTCAGGGCTTATGGTTTGTAAAGCAATAGGTGCCACATAAAATGACACGGCGGTGCAGTTGTTAACATCCAATAATTCCCTCGGATTGCTAGCATTTCATAAGGCCACTCAAAAAAAAAAGGTTTCTCATCACCAAGGTCGGAAAAATATGACGAGGGAGGGTTCTTTTTTTTCTTCACGGGACAAATGTAAAGGATAATATAATATTATGTTTTTCGCGGCCGAATTTCACGTTTTGGTAGTTGGGAATTCATTAACCTTTAAAAGTGGGAAAATGTCAGTTATTTCTATCCTATTGCATTACTGGCAATATTAGCTTTAAATTGATACCAAATATATTTTTCATTAAAAGATTTAAAAAAAAAAAAAGTTTTCCCCAGATTACGACTTTTATGATGCGCGCGGTGATGAGAAACAAATTTTTTTTGAGTGGCCTAAGTAAAGCTTTGACTGACATTTAGTCTTACACACTTTAGTTTATCAATTTTGCACACTGTAGTTTATCAATTTTGATTATTTCATAGCCTTTAGAGTTCCCACACGTCTTAATTCACCAGTCAATTTCACCCATTCCTCTTTCTACTTTTGGAACTGATCTGTCTAGCTTTAAGACAAATTAGATGATTTAAAAGTAATTCTTGACTCGGTAAGGTCTAATCTGACTTGATTCACTTAAGACGTCTAATTAATTACTAGGGCTAGTAAAGTGTGAATTGCTCTCCGGGCGTTGACACATACAAAACAGAACTGATTACAGGAATTAGGTGGGTGTAATGGCTACCTTTAGACCCTATCCCAGTCAAACTAAATACAGAAATCTTGAATATTAAATTTACTATTTTAAACAAAAATGTGTCTGAAGCATAATCGCTACGACGATTTGATTTGTATCTTCTCAACCTTTTAATTACAACAACAGATGAAGTAACACTGTATGAAGTTTGGCATTCTAGTATACTGCTAGCTATATTCCTAAACTCAAAGATTTAAAACCCCAGCCTGCAGAAAACGTAATAAGCATGCAAGGCAATACGTTTTGTGTACCACTTTGCTATTCATCTTGTTTGTAAATGATTATACTTTGTTTAAACTCAATCGAAAATCACCCTGTACGCTGACAATTCAATAATAAAATTTTGTCACCAAGAGTCAGACACTGTGCAGTCATGCAGATTTTGCTAAATCCTGCCGGACAGTGCCAATGACCGCCTAAAATGGCTCTGGTCCGGCAAAATACCTGCTATATTCCAAGTAGAACTGAAGTTAGAAGTCAGAGAGTACACTCTGATATTTGATGGAGATTTTCGAATAGCATTAGAAATATTGAATTACTCTAAATTGTATGCTTTTGATATCTGGCCCTGCAGAAATCTATCTGGTCCTGCAAACTTGGCAAACCACAGGACCGAATGTCCTGCATAGTGAAAACGTTTTTGCAAAGACTGACTGTGGGCTGTACATTACAATCTGATATGTTGCTGAAAATTGCATGGTGTGACTTTAACTGTTAGCTGCTGCCGTGACCCTCGGGAGATTCAAGACAACAAGCAAACAACACCGTTTTGTATCTTTGTCTATTGTAAAACCATTAAATGAGCATGAAAACCATGAAAATAAACACTGAGCATCACTTTGAAGTCACCTCGTCAGTGGTCCAGCGTGCAGAACGTGACAGGCACTGCTCATGCAATAAATACTTACTAGGTCACTTTATCGTGCAGCTCTGTCTATATATATATATATATATATATATATATATATATATATATATATATATATATATATATATATATATATATATAATATATCCTGTTTTCCACATGTGTTATAATTATTGTGAGTGCAGATATTTTTGGCAGCCATAGCCCACCTTAGATACTGGACCTTATTATTGATATATAACATACACTTTAGTGATTCATGGTTTTACGTTAATATGGAATAAGTATTGGACCAAAGTGTCGCCCCCAGGTAGGTTTCAGCAATACACTCAATATTAGAGTAGTGGTCACGTTCAGGCAAAGTGAGCAACGTTAACCACATGAAAATCAGAACTGCACGACCTCCTTCTTACACTGTGCCTATACATTATATTTCCAACAGTACAGAAGTAGTGACTGAAAATGTATCGTTCAAAGAACGCAACCTTCCTGAACGACGTGAAGAAGCCTTGATGGACATTAGGAGGTATGTTTTTCAATCATTTCTTTATAACGTGTGCATACAATACCACTCATTAAGCTAATCCACAAAAGTCATTAATCAAGCCTATTTAAACATATTAGTGGTCCATACAGTATGATACCAAAATCTATCACTTTTAAGTCACTGATAACAGCCCAAGCATCTATCGTCTTAGTCAGTCCGATGCAAATAATAAAATTGTAACTGAGATTTTGAAATATGCAATACAATAAAAACCTTACGTTGTTTTCTCCTATAATCCTGTCTAACTGTCAGCATTCCTACCTACACAAGGGAGGGTTTTCTGCTAGACCACTAGTGTGACGTGCAGTAAATAGACCGCTCCACAATGCCATCCACTGGAACCGGAGCTGCAGCAGCCCCCAAGGCATGCAGTGATCCCCTAGTCAACACTACCCCTCAAGATACCCAATACTGGCAATGGGAACAGAGAGCTGAGTAGATAAAACACGCAGGGGCAGTATCCACACAGCTATTTAAAAAAAGAATCAGAATGGTGAATAAGAAAGGGAAGGGTGTAAACTAGCGTCATTGACAAAAGAAAGGAAAAGAGTAAAGAGAACAAACATTAAGTAGCTGACAGGGGAAAGACCAGGATTAGTGCTCATGTATGAATGCTGAAGAGGCTTCCCATTATGATGAAGAAGTTACCCTGGCATAAGTACACAATCCACCTGACCTGCATGTACTTATTTATTAATATATACATCGATTTTGACTCCCCCTCTTTTGATGGGTCAACTGGTGTTGACTCCTGAGGAACGGAGAGTCAAATTCATTTGACTCATGTGGGAGACAAACTGTGACTCAGGCTGTCAGAGTCGTGGTGACTCCTTTCCTTTTCTCTGTTTAACCTTACAGACTATATGGCGGCCTTCATGAATACTAGTGTTTTACAACATCTCATTATCACGCTACTTTGCAACTTGCCGAACCTGTAAATACACACAGAAAATATGTCCCCCTCTCTGTGTAAGCTGAATGTGCTAGCTAAAGTTATCTACCACAGTTACCTCTTATCATATACCAGATAAAAAAGATTCCATTTAAAAGGAAAATGTGAAGAGAGAGAAAAGGAGAAAGAGGGAGCCGGGACTGCGAGACAGACAGAGACAGACCGCGACAGAGAGAGACAGACAGAAACAGACAGACAGACAGACAAACATAGACAGACATGGACAAAGGGACAGAGAGAAAGATGTGCCGTGGCCCAAAACTTGTAAGTGATCGTTGTCTCCATCGTTGCAGTCATTGCCCATGATTAAGATAGTCCAAGGACTTATGCCATCTGCAGGGGCTATGGTTGGAGGCAGAATGAGCCCATTGCCTCATGTAGAGGATTATGGCGACACTCACCACGTGGCAGCTGCCTACTTAGCTGTGCTCACCTCCCACTGACTGCTGCAGGGACCTGTTTACCATCAATGGCCTCGTGCCTTTCATGATGTTTACTACCCAGGATATCAGTTCCATACTGTGTGAAGTTGCTTTTAACCACTGTCTGAGACCACACAGTTTACCATGGCAAATGCTGTGATGGTGGGGCACGCAGTTTGACAATGACACATCTGGCGCTAATAATGTGCCACGCTTTATAAAGTTGTATCATGCAGTTACTTTTGATACGAATTTGAGTGCACTACAAACCAGATGGGTACAGTGCATAATTATGGGTGATTTGGTTTTATTTATGATTTATGCAGTGTTATAGTACCCAACTCTTGAAAATCACACGGAAACCCGTAACCCTGATTGAATATGATACTTACAATCTCACAATAGTTGCTAAGCTTTCGTGACCGTAAATTACATTCCTCTCATGAAAAACATCAACCAACATAAATCGCAACAAAAAAAGCAAAAGTAGAATCCAAATCTTCACAACCCTCCTCCTCGACAGAATAATACTGCTTTTCCCAACCGACTATCACAATGGTGGCCCATGAGACTCCCTCAAACCAAGCAGTTCAACCACAGCTGGAGATCTCAGTGTGGACATCTGCCTGTCTCACGGACGTCAATGACCAGTTCAGAATAGGTTCTAAGCAGCCACTTAAGGGGGTCAGAGGAGATGGGAGTGGACAGAAGGCGACCATTGTCTCAGGTAGAGGAAACTGTCAGTACTCAACATGTACCCCTTATCCTTCTATGCAGTTCTAGTTTTTGACATTTACTGCTTATTTGATATGTATTTATCTGATTTAGCTTTGGTAAATCATTCCTTGACGTGATGAGTCCAAAAGAGTTCCTTCCTATATAATTGACCTCTTGTGCTAGAACTAATTGCTGTCTGATGAAAATAGGCCATCATCACTAAAGTATAGCATTCATTTAGTAATCATCTTGGGTTAAGACAAACAATTCTGTAGCGATGCTAGCTAGTTGAGACACAAAAATAAGCTCCATTTTAATATCTATATGTTGCTTAGATCCCATGTTTATGCTCCTCAAGAAATATGAACATTGGGAAGATAATTATTATTCAATATAAGAAGTTGTTCAGACATGGAAAGTAGTATTAAAATAAGGTCAGATGTGTTTTCTTTTCAATTATATAGGTTGAACCAGAAACATAACATCTTAGCTTCGGTTATCTTTTCCGAATACTGCTTTGAGCATTGCCCTTTTATGTACCTGCCTACCTCTGGGAACATATGTATTAGGTACTGGCTATAACTTGATATACAGTCATCTTATCCTCCATACCATATATGATGTGCTCCTGCTCAGCTGACCCAATACTTTTGCACCGTGCCCACCTCTATAACAGCTTGTATGTGTAAGCAACCTATGTAGTAGCTGTAAGTGTACAGCCGGTGTATTTCATGTTGAGACTGTCACACTACACCACTTCGAAGTTATCTAATGTTTGCAAAGCTCATATAAAACCCACAACGGTCATGATTGCCACCAACATGATATGGATCACTGTCATATCGTTACATTATGCTCACATGTATCATCTGTACACCTGGAAGTCTAGTCCGTTCACTTCTCACTCACCATGCAATGTATTGGTAAACTGAGGAATAGGCTTTTATCCAGACATTAAGACCAGGCAGCATTTCGCGAGACACTAATCATGTCATCAGCATTTAGATGTAAGTCAATATCTATGTAAACACACATGCCTTACATAACTATAGCCCTTCCTGCTCCTCCTACACACATGTTTGGTGTACTCTAATGTACCTACACCCTGTGATCACTGCCATGCATCTCCTCACACCCTGCATGACAAACCCATCACCCTATCTCACCTGTCAGTTCCCTCTCAACCCTTAAACGTAGAAGGTGTCGGTGCCTTAGACCTCTGGCACCTCCTCACCTTTATACTATAAGAATAAATTGTCTCTATGATCTTTGAGGCTACTTTTGCCCAAAGAGAGTCTGTAACCACTTATCTAGCCCCTTCCACACTGCTATCAGCTACATGCTCCTGTGCTCTCTGCCTGTCTGTCTGTCTGTCTGTCTGTCTGTCTGTCTGTCTGTCTGTCTCTCTCTCTCTCTCTGACCCTGGGCCAGATTCACAACTTCCTTTCATGGTAGGGGTGAAAATGGGGTTTCAAAAATGAGTATCTTTCGTTCTGGTCTTGCAGAATGTGTTTTCTTTTATTACAATTGCAATCCCGATTGGCTTTTAACCAAGTATAGCTTTCCCCAAATAGGAAATCACCATCCAAATATGATACACTGCTCTTTTGGCCAGAAAATATACTTGAATGTTACCTATTCAGTACCCATGCAGTCGATGCATTTAGTGAAATTTAAAGAAAAACATCTTTCAAAAAGTGCATCTAGTAACTAAAATATCCATAGTATAAGCATGGATACTTGTGGATCTTGTGAAACACCAACTAAAGAATACCATTTGGTAATGGTAACTCATCTTTAATAACCACGTAGCATTAATCTTAAATGATATCCCTTTATGAAACACCCCACTGAGACGGTTAATTTGGAATGAAGGAAAGACCGAAGTAATTTCTTCATTATTATTCGCACAATGTTATTGAGGTATTTTTAGAGCTCTGTTTTGGTTGTCAACCCCATTTAAATGTGTCCATAAATATGGATCTCTCCCATCATGGATGACCCTTGAGAGAAATGATGGAAAATAATCATGCTTGAAACCACAATCATGCAACAATGAAATAAAGACATTCAAATTTCTTTTTTGTGCTGTTTTTGTGTAACAGCAAAACATTGTCCCCAATTACAAAAGTGGTTATTACGGAACTCAAATCAGCTCTGGGGTCAGGCGTGTAATTCTGGGTCCGGGTTGCGTGATGATTCTTTCGCCCCATGGCCAGGATAGCGCGTAAGCCAATCTGGCTGAGAGTGACCACGACTGCCAAATTGAGGGTTTGGTCGCCACCATGATTTTTAGATAGCTATATGTCGTCGCCTCAGTATACAAAGGTCGTAAGTGGAAAATTCATGTTTTGAGATATGAGCAAAATAAGAAAAATCAATGTGATCTTTGGGCTGTAATTTTTAAAATACATTGTATATTGCCCCAGAAATCATCCTACATATAACCACAAATAACTAAAAACTAATTATATGAATGGTACTAAAATATCCTACCTAATTCCTTAGTAAATGTGGCAAAAATTAGGGGAAAAAAGGGGAAATTGGGTCACTTACGACCTTTGTATACTGAATTGCATGCATAATTTTGTACATCTATTCAGAATACAAAGGTTGTAAGTAATTTCCTTAGTTCAAAACTGTAAATAAATGGCCAAATAGTTGATTAATTCAAGCCTAATTGTCACTAAATGAATCGTTTATATTCTAAGTTGCTTATATCACTTAAAAGAATTAAACACAACTTGCTGTTGCTTAGCAACAGTGAAATTTCGGCTAAAATAAGCAATTTTAGTCATTTTCCCACTAAATTCACCCCCTATACACTTCAAAGTAAGCATATTTTGTAAAAATATCCAAAATGTACCTATACAATAGGAATTATGTAAAATGGTTAGAAAAAACACACAAAATAACTTATTTTCATGATAAAATACATTGGGATTATAATTTCCACATCACTTACGACCTTTGTATACTAAGAAAAATATCCTTTTCTCAGTTACGACCTTTGTATACTGGGCTATAAGTTCCAAGAAAAAGGTCATTTTTGAAAAATTCCAAAAATTGTCGAAAATATATTGGATAAAGAAAAATAATGAATAATAAAAAAAAAATCTATTTTTCTCAGTTACAACCTTTGTATACTGAGGCGACGATGTATAGGCTATCAGAAAATATGAGGTGGCCTTGCCTCGGGAGTAGCTTAAGGTCAGGGCAGGGCTTCAAGGTCAGAGAAGTCTAGAAAAATCTGAAATTTATTTATTCACATATGTAAGTGAAAAGTCACTTTAAATTTGAATTTCTAATCAAATAAAATAGCTACGATGTACTACTCATCAAGGGCAACACAAAAGAGACAAAAAAGATAACTTTCGTCAAGGTCAACATCATTCAATTCAAGGTCAATCTTAGAAAAGTGACTTTTCTATTAAAACAGTTACCTTTCAATTGTTATAGGTTCATGGATTATATCCAGAATTTCTCCATAATGCATGAGGGAATACCTACATAGTTGGGGATTATGGAAAAATGAGGTGGACTCCCATATTACATGCCTTTTTGTAAGGCCTGGCCTCATTCCACCATGATGCTATAAAATAGCAGATTCACAATAACACACTCAAGAGGCCAGGATCTTGGTTTAACTTTGTCTTTTCCTTCATTTTAAAAACCTAGAATATACTATGTTGTAAGGCCAACCCAAACGAACCTTTCATAAAGGTCAAGGTCACTTAAATCAAGGTCACATCAGGTAAAAATCACATCACAACTGAGAATAATCAACTTTGGATGGTTATAAAGTTGACAAATATGTTTATATACATATCAATGTGTGTCTTTGTATAGGTATACAGAGGGGTTCAAAGAATAATATGGTTAATTTACATATCATGCATCTTAGTGTAAGTGCAAGCCTCGTACCTCTGGTCTAAACCGCATTTAGACATATGGATTCTCCCATGTGCCTTGACCTTTCCTTTTTGTTTTATATCAACTTCTAATATATCACTGAGGAAGGGCATACCAAAGAACTCATCTGACCTGACCTTTATCCATGTCAAGGTCATTTTTATTGGAGGGTACAATGATGCCGAATGACTAAAATGTCTTAACATCTCAGTTGTTGACGGAATGATGTATGTAAACATATCTAGATATCAGATGCATACCAAAATCATCAGTATCTTTATAAATATTGATGTAGTGACCCTATCTGAGGTCAAGGTCATTGTTACCAACTAAATGAGAAGACAGGCCTTTAGATGCAGGATATAGGGCTACTACTCCTAGCATCCTTAAAACCATTTCATATAATGGTCATCAAAACAATAGTTTGGAACCAGGCATGTTGTGATTTTCATATATAGGGATCAGGAGGGTGGTGCGCTGGTTACGGCGACAAGCACTGATAAGAGCTGACAAGCTTAAGACTGTGACAGGCCTGTCCCCTGTTTGTCCCCTATTTGTACCCATAGTGTTATGTCTCATCAGTGGGTTTAACCTCAACCAGGGAAATTAAAAATGGTGGACCTACCGGGTATAACTCCAGATTCCTATAGAGTAGTTTGACTGTATTAAAGTACAGTGAATAGGAACACACAATAGATGACAGGACCTTAATAATTCTGATTGTCGATAAAGCTCAAGCACGCAAGTATTGTTTTAACATTGATGAAGTTTGTGCATAGAATGTGTACATCTTAGAGTAGAGAGTTATACGGGAAAGCTACATTTGACATATATATGTGGTGAATAAATTACTTGAATAAAATGTCTGATAGGAATCTGGGCATGACTCCAAGAGGCTCCTTGCCCATAGGGTGATTATACATCCAGTCATTCAACACAAGGAAAAAAACATGCAAACTGCAGTGCAGACAGTAGGAAAGACTGGACAATGTCCCCTGCCTTGTTCACATTATTTTATACAACAGGAAATTTATGATAGCTCCCCAGAAGAAGGTTATGCTAACTAGTATATAGTGTACACTTCCAAAATAATTGAAGAAATTATACCGAATTACTTGTGCTTTACCAACCCCGCATTGATTAGTGGTGCTCATTGGCATGCACGCATTCACTACATGTGACAGTGTAAGTGCTTTTGCTGGACGAGGGAAAATCAGCAGTCTGAAGATTCTAATGAAGGACAAAAACATGCAAACTGTCATGCAAACTGTAGGAAAAGACTGGACAATGTCCCCTGACCTGTCCACACTTCTGTAAGAATTTGTATGCAAAAATGTATGCAGCCAGATTGAAGATCAAGAAGGTGAATGAGTTGAGATATGAGCTGTTCAGGGTCAAGCGTGGTGATGTTGAGTCTGGGCAATTGCCACCATGTGAGGACTATTTGTACAAGCATTGCCTCAGGGCTTACTATCAAGTAGCAATCTGGAGAAGAAGCCTTGAGCCATTCCCAGTAATTCCAAACCCCCAAGATCATGGTGGGATCATTGAAGGCACAAATCTATCAACTGACTGGGTGAGAAGTTCTCCAGCCCCAGAGGTAGTCTTAGAATTGATGGCCTGCACTTGCTCAAGATCTTGCCAACAATCTAAATGCCCTTGGGTTGATAATGAATTGCAGTGCACACCAGCCTGTAAACTGGATGACTGTGCCAATATGATGCACGATGAGATTCAACAGCAAATGAGTGACAGCTCAAGTGAGGAAAGCGACATAAATTTAATCCAGAGTAATCGTTTAAGATATCTATGTAAAATTGTTTAAGTAATTAAGTGACCTTGACCTTAATGAAGGTCACATTCAAAGAGTGTTTTGTGTTGACCCACCTTAACCCATTAGGGCTGATCAAGAAAGTATTTGCTGGTGGTGGGCCCAGATGTTTTGCAGAAATCTTTCCCAAATCCAAACGAGTTAATTATGATGACTATAATCCATGCTTGGCCAGCAATGGTATAAAATATAGAAGATGCTCAGCCAGCCATGGTATTTTCTATAGTCAATGCCAGGCCCTAAAGGGTTGATAAAATTTGATAAACTGTATATGAAATTCTATCATAATTTGAGGCCAATATGTTTATATGCAGTTTCTTTTTTATATGAACAATGACTAGAGGCCTAAACCTACTCTTTACTGTATAATACGGATTTCAAACACATTTTTTCTTAAACTGCATATATTTGATGCTATGCATAGACAGATATTGATGTGGATATGAACATTTCTGTTAACTTTATTACCATCCAAGATTGATTTCTATCAAACAACTTATTTTACACATGTGACCTTGATTTAAGTGACCTTGACCTTTAAAAAATAAAAATGAAAAAGACGTTTCGGTCGGCCTCACAGCAAAGCATATTCTAGGTGTTTAACATGAATTCAAAAACAAAGTTATTGCCAGGTTCTTGCCCTTTAAGTGTGCTGTTGCAGACCCTGCTATTTCACAGCATCGGTGTGGAATGAGGCCGTGCCTTACCAAAAGCCATGTGATATGGAAGTCCACTTCGTTTTTCCATGATCCCTAACTATGTAGGTATTCCCTCATGCATTATGGGGAATGTCTGGATATTTTTGAGGAATCTATTAGAGTTGAAAGGTAACTGTTTTAATAGAAAAGTCACTTTTCTTAGATTGACCTTGAATAAAATGATGTTGACCTTGAGAAAAAGCATATTTTTTGTCTTTTTCGTGTTGCCCTGAATGAGTAGTATGCTGTAGATATTTTATTTGTTGGGAAATTCAAATTTAAAGTGACTTTTCACTTGCATATGTGAATCAATAAATTTCAGATTTTTCTAGACTTCTCTTACCTTGAAGCCCTGCCCTGACCTTAAGCTACTCCTGAGGCAAGGCCACCTCATATTTTCTGATACCCCATACAAATAGCTATCTAAAAATCATGGTGGCGACCAAACCCTCAATTTGGCAGTCGGAAATGGCTTGGCTTACGCGCTAGGAGTGTTATGATTGGAATTAAGGAGTTGCCCAGGGCAGGAATGAAAATGGAGTCTGCAGGTAAAAACCACCTCCAGACACCATACCCGGAATTGCTTTGTCACCATGGTTTAAACAAGGTCTTATCGAAACAATTGCCAAAGAGCTGCAAATGCTAAGAGTAAGAGATACTGGCTTAGCCTTAGGAATGTTGAAGGCTCTTACTATAAGAATATCAAAAGTAATTGTATGTTTCTGACCTTTCCCCAACTGGTCTGTGTTGGAAATCCAGCAGTATTATTGCTCATGATATTGATTGTGAAGGTTTGGAAAAATCTGTTTTGAACATTGTTTTACTTGTTGTATTGGGGGAATATAATTATGTCTCATCTTTTGAAAATATGAAAAAAGTATGATACAGATATAGCACACAGGGAAAACAGTGAAGGCCTCTCTGACGTTTGGATTGTCTCCCCCCCCCCCCCAGAAAAAGAAGAAAACACAAAAAACACTCACCTTTCATGGGTCCAGAAGTCCAACGTTGCCAGACCAGGCCTGAACGGGGAGTCTCTCTGATATTCTCCTGGATCATTATCATGCAAGGTCATGTAAGTTCTATTTGACTTTATTATATTATTACTTAAAAAAGGCTAATGTTTAATGCTTGTAGTGTGTCAAAATGTATAGACACTTTGAATTTCAGTTCTTGTAATTGTGGCTTGACCTTGCTCCCTGGTCCATAAGTGAGTGCTCATGTACTATCCATAAACAAGGTTTCCATAAGATGTTTCTCAGTCAGTGGCATCAACCAGCTAAGCACCTGGATCCTTTTGTAGGACCATCTGCAAAAAGGTAAAATGTAGAAGGTGGAGTAAAGATGATATAAATACTGCCCAAATACACAAAATAAACTTTCACCTGCAAGGAAAAATATGATACGATGGAACGGTGGTGAAAAGAGATCAAGTAATGGGAAAGGATGCCTTCTGGTGTGTTGATGGCGGTGAATGGGAATCAGTCATACACCAGTCCAACACAAAATATGATTTTCTTTTATCTCTTATATTTACCATCTGGCTTTCTGCCAGAATCCTTGACCCTTTGCATGCCCTGAATTCACCTCCTCCCCTCCTTCATTTATCTTGGCTCACAGGTTCCATGGTATTAAGCTGTCTTTATGTGTCGAGTAAAATATGTTTTTAAATGTATAGATAATAGAGCACCATTCAGTTGATTGATTGAATTAAAGCTCTGTAGTGTTTAACTTAACACCCTCTGTAGCCTTTGAGTGAACCCTACCATATCCATCCTAGGTGTTGTGCTATGAATCTCTTTTGCCATCCTTCCAGCCTGATCACCTCTCCAGGGGCCCATCGGAAACCCAGCAACTGCCTAACCTAGCTTACTTTTCTTATACATAAGACATATATTGTGTCGCCTGCATTAAGATTAAAGTAAACACACATACATTATATAAATATTACCCAATTCTAACCCTCACATACACATGCTCGGTGTACCCTAAGCTAAGGTACTTACACCCTGTGATCACTACCCTGTACCTCCCCACATCCTGCATGAAAAACCCATTACCTTATCTTACCTGTCAGTTAGTTCTCAACCCTTTAGCCTCACTCCTCAGTAGGCCTCAGCCATCTGGCACCTCCTCAGAGCTCTATTTACCACACAATCAATGTAATATACTTCCCTATCCTATGTCTCAACTTTCTTTGTGAGGCTGACATAGGGAATAATTAGGATCCAATGTGTCTCTTTATGCCTACAGGGGATGACTTTCAGAAAATAGTTACAAAAACTGTCCCATTCACCGTTGCTAGGAGGTAGAGTCAGCATTAAAGTAACTCCTCCCTTGGGCTACCTGATCGGTGTCGTCCGGGAGGACGGCAGCGGAGGCCGCCCGAGAGGGAGACTGAGCCTTAGAGCGTGTAGAGGTCTTCTTCCCAGCCAGTGACTGATTATCAACCCGTCTTCTCTTACTCACAGTTCTGTCCGGCAACGGGGAATCAGGGCACATGCGCTTGAGCCTGGAGAGGATCTGCGTGGAGGTGTCAGACACCAACACCACGTTTTGTTCCAAGTTCCGATCCGCGATTCCAATTCCACAACTTTGTCACCCAGCTGCTTGGTACCCATCCTTTTCGGGAGGGTAACAGGAGCGGGGACCGCTGCCGCTCTTGTAGCAGCACCCCTCGGCATGATGGAGGCCGGGGAAGTTGAGAAATTAACTTAAATACGGGGAGAAATTAAAGTTTATGTTTGAGTGTCGAATCTCAAGATGGAAGCGGACCCTGCGCTTGTAGGACGGTGGGATGCTGGGACCAGCGGAGTAGTTCTTGATCCTGACACAGGGGGCGCGACCATTTCCTGCTCATTATTTTCCCATCATTAAACAGCAGATTTCTCAATTACTGATAATGTTGGGCTACCTAATCTTCGGACCCGCTAGCTGCCAGGAGGGGTGTGTGTTAAATAGTATATCTAGTGAAGAGTGGAGTTTATTTCTTGAGTTCAGATATGGCAAGGCCTGTAGGTATATCACAACAGGACACATATAGTAATATGAATAGGGATTTTGTATAATTATAGTGCTGGAGCTGGATGAAAGAAATACCGAAGTAAGTTTGTTTTTTTATTCACTCATTACAATACTTTTAGAGCTCTGCTTTGGCCATGAAAGGAGTAGTTTTCATGGTTATCAAGTAAAATGTTATATATATTTTGGCCCTTTCTCACGAAAACTGTGCATGGCCAAAACTGGCTATGTTCTGGTCTGCCATTTTTTTCAGGCAAGGGGTGGACAATTTTTCTTTTCTTTATCAGATAAAACTTGATGAGATCTAAAAAAGGACAATTCTTTTTCACCAATTGGTCTTTCTTTAGGCTCCCAGACCCCTCCCAAGGGCTCAAAAATAACCCTTTTTTAGATCTAGACAGGGTACTTTTAGTGTATTTGGTCAATTTTCTTAAAACCTGACATAGGCATATAATTATTTTTATTTTTTCATATTAAGCAATTGTCTTATGCTTAATTTAAGCCTAAGTTTAGACTTTTTGGCCAATTTTTGACCTTGCCAGGTCCAAAAAACCAATGGGGAAGTCTTGTCCTGCCGTCAATATTCAACAATTAAAGCAGTAATAAAAAAATATTAAGCAAATATATTATGGGGTTTAGTCATACATTCAATGAAAGAGCATATTTTGCTGCATCAAATAAAAAAGAATTACTAGCCTAAATGCAATACCTTGGGTAGGGTGTGGGTTTAAGTGGTTCCCGGTGTATTGAGTTTTAATTCTTAATTCATGTCCTGCCTTCACACAAATTCTTAATTCATGTCCTGCCTTCACACAAATTCCTAATTCATGTCCTGCCATCAATATAACAAGAAAGTGACTGGAGATGTTTTATGATATTTTCTGCCATGAAATGATGTTATCTTATGGGGTTATACTTAAATACGTCACATCACATGAATAAATACATTATATACATGATATTATGAACTTCAAGCTATAGAGAGGAGAGGTAAAAAATGAAATATTGTGCTTTTTGGGCAAAATTTGTGTCCTGCCATCAATATGACACACGCATGGTCAGGCTGGTGTGGAGCACTATCAACATTTTTGGCAGGCTATTGTGATATACCATTGGAAAGAGGAGGCTTTGATCTATCATGTTCAAATACTGAATAGTGTCAATCATTTTTTTGATGGAAATGCAGAGGAACTGAAAGTTTGTTATGCAGTGAAAAATACGGGAAAACCCACCTCATTCTGCCCCATTTCTCCCTCAGTACAAAAGAATATGCAACCTACCAGTCTCTCAAACTATCTACATTGCCAGCAACATAGGTTCTCTTACTGGAAACAAAAATAATTAGACCTCTAAGCAGTTTTTGCTGAAATTAGGCCTAACACCCCTAAAATAATATTTCTGGTGTGAAGGCAGGACACAATTAACAGGGTGCCTACTTAGGTTGGTTACCATGGCAACCATTTTGACACCACACCCATTTCACTCCACACTTGTATAGATCATCACATGAATATATGTCGGAAAAAATTACAACTCTACTCCAAGATTTTCAAAAAAAGTCCAAAAATTGTCCGTGCACAGTAATGGTGAGAGCTGGCCTCAGTTGATTATTGAATTACAGCTCTGTTGTGTTGAACTTAACACCCTCTGTAGCATCTGGATGAACCCTGCCGCATCCATGCCAGGTGTTGCGCTATGAATCTCTTTTGCCACCCTTCCAGCCTGACCACCTCTCTTCAGGCCCATCCCAAACCGACCAGCTGCCTCACCTACCTTAGTGTGTTCTTGCTAATATCGCCTACACAGTGCATACCTAACTTAAAATGTCTATCTTTAACATTCCTTGAGTTCAAGAGGCGTTTTCACTTAATTAATTCGGTCAATTCAGAGGGATAAGTGTCTGAAGCAATCAAGCAGGTGCCCCATAGCAGGCTTTGTACAGATTATGTGGTCATGTACCAAGGAGGGATGAAGCACTGTTTTGGCAGTCAGTGCCATAGCTGGTAGATTCTAAATGAAAGAGAGACGAGCAGTTATTTTCATCACCATGCGTTACTTGTTGTCTGATATGAGCATGTTTCCATCAGTACAAATAGCTCCAATCAGCGATGGCCTTGAAGGAAATGAGTGGATAATGAATATGCTTCAAAGCATGATCACACATCAATAGTTTTTGTTCCTTCCTCTCCAACGGTTCTCATAACAGAAAAAGATTCTCGGCAATTCCAAAACGGTTTATTACTGAAGGGGAATCAGCTTTGAGGTCAGACATGTAATTCTAGGTTCACGTTCAAGCGGTCACCTTTTGCCCCATGGCTACAGCTTGTTGTAATTGCAATTAAGGAGTGGCCCAAGGCAGAAACAAAACAAAAGTGAGTCTGTGGTAAGAAATCCTCAGAAACCAGATGCTGAGTTATTGCTGAGGAACTGCAAAAAGCCAAGGTTAATCGGTTTAGTGATGTTCATAACTGTGTATTCCTGTGCACCAGGGGCTAGATTCATAAGTTTCTACGTCACAGAGGGCCATTTTACTGCTACGACCATTGCTGATCGTCCAAGGGTCATTTTATGCCATACCTACGACACCTGTATAACAGTTGTATAGGTGGAGAAAAATAACCACACTTACAACTAGCTTATATCATACGACCAGCTTATCTCAAGAAAATCGTAGAATGCTGTCGTACAAAAAAAGGGGTGCATTTCAAAAGAAAATTGTAGCAAATTTCCCAATTATCCTATTGCACAGAATACCTGTATATGGTGATTGTAAGTGGGAAAATGCCCATTGCACAGCAGACGGCTGAGACAGCCTCTAAAGTCATCTCAGCCATCTAAATAATATTTAATAATGGTTTGTTCTGTACAAAACCAAGATGTAATGACTGCTATTTACATGTACATTACCTTGTAAGAATGAGTGCCTCATAAATTCACAATATTACTCATTTGTTGAAAATGATTATCTAACAATTTACCCCTAAATCGTAGTGTGTGTTTTATTCTTATGCACTCTGTAATAAAAAGTTATGTTTTATCATAATTACTTTTACAACAAATTTCTAATGGCTAGTGATACTATCAAGTAAAGTAAATGTGTCCTATGATTATCATTGTGAAATGTACCACATTTTCTGTACGACTGCCTTGCATGACTCCTTCACTACGACCAGTAGAAAAAATATGTTTTTTTCTCTTTTCCCTACAGACATGTTTTTTCATGGTCGTAGCTTTTTTGAGCTGTAGTACAATGTTATGAATCGAGCCCCAGGTCTTTTTGAAATCTTGTAAGAGCCCTTTGCTTTGAAGAAGAAAAGTATAGGTCACTTTTGCAAAGAGAATGACATGTCCATCGGTACCATGGCATATATACGTGAAGCTGAAATGACTCTGCAGGGTGATGCAACCCATGTATATAATTGGTTCACTAGAAGCGGACTCTGTATCAATACAGAAAAGACCAAGGTCATGCTCTTTTCTAAAGCAAAGATTAGAGGCCTACCAGACTTATCGATCTATATGGGTAATAACAAATTAGGGGTCTGTAACTCGTATGATTACCTGGGAGTCACCCTTGACTACAGGTTAAACCTAGACTCCATGACAGGCAAAACTGTATCTTCTACCTTTAATAGACTGTATATGTATAGAAATCTAAGGAAAAAAATGTCAGATTGGGTTGCTAACCTTGTATATAAGCAGACAATATCACCGGTCCTGGAATACTGTGGCTTTTTATATAATGGGCTCACTGAGACCAATCAGCTAAGACTACAACGTATCCAGAACCGATGCTTGCGTGTGTGTCTCCAAGTAAAATTAAGATACAATGTTCTGAAGTTACATGAAGATGCTAATATACCATTTATTGGTGTTAAACATGATGTACAATTGCTAATGATGTTGCACAAATATGTCTATAGTGGTATAGCAGATTTTGATAGCATGGGCCTAAAACTGAAGACCCAGCCTGTACACAACATGAGAACTCGCTCATGCAATACTGGCCTATTGGAATACCCACACTCTGTGAAGTTTGGGTTTAGAAAAAGTCCCATCTACCGTGGGGTTGCACTTTGGAACAGCCTGCCACCAGCATGCAGGACATGTGTCAACCGGGAAAGCTTTAAAATCCAAGCAAAAACTTGTATGACCTTGCTCCATTTAGCTAAGTGGCGCAAGATTTACACTCGTAATAATAATGGCTAAAGACTGCTTCTGTCTACTGCATTTCTCTATCACATATGTATGGTATAATTAATATGTATAAATGATTATGATTGTTTACTGTTCATTGTATATTGCATACTGTCTACTTGTACCATGAACCAATATGACAGTACTTGAACTGGTGACAACCGAAATGCACGGCTAAGCCATTTTCTTGTACATTGATGTATAATTGTATTTACGAAGATCATCTGATGAAAAATAAATACTCTTATAAACTCTTTATATATATATATATATATATATATATATATATATATATATATATATATATATATATATATATGTATATATATATATATATATTTATATATATATATATTTATATACATATATATATATTTATATATAGACTTGTGTAAATGGGTTAAATTAAACACGTGTTAGTATGTAACAGGGTGAACGCTGCCACATCCATACTCGTGAGTGTTAGGGTAATTGTAATACCCCGACATGAGATGATGAACTGCGGGTGTATATAGGCAACTATAGAAGGAATGTCTACACTGAATTTGATGGAATCTTGCATTTGTAACATTATCACTGGAGGAAAGGCAGAGGTCAAACCTAAAAGATCAAAAGAAAAGTCCTCCTTACTTTGAAACTGCCTGACCATGTGGGCCAACATCTCGATGATAACAATGTTCTAGAACAGCAGTAAGGTAATTCTTAGAATCGGAGGTACTATGGTAATTTGATTGATCTACAATGACACATACTAAGAGTAATTGCACACAAACAACAGTCAACATGACCAACATTTTACTTTTGGCTGATTTATATGAAATATCAGCACTGTTAGAGGTCCAGGTATGTCAACACAAGTATATACATACCTGAACCATACACACAATAATGTTTCGTGTCTTGGTAACAAAAAGATAAGAGGACTGACGAGATAGTTTACACTGGTGTCCCCCATCTTGATAGTGTCGGTACAATGTGATGTTGTGTTATTAATCATCTTTTTTACCATGCTATCCACACGTCTAGCCCTACGCCCAACACTCCTCAATCCCCTGAGCTACATACCCAAGGCAGCTACTGTCTTGCTAATCCCTCATACTAATTTAATTTGGCTCACCTACTCAGCAGATGTCTGTCTAAGAAGGTGTAACAGGAAAGGGCCTGCCTACATTGCTATAATTATTATGTGTCATGTATCGCGTTTACTACAATTACAAATAGATCCCATCTCCCCTGACCTCCTTAATCTACATTGCGTTCTGTCTATAATCTATCTGGTAGGTTTACCATTTATAAAATCATGAGTCCACATTAGCACCTTCTCCTGCTAGATTCGATGGCACATACCATTTGCAACTTCTGCAGTTCTAGACCTATCAAATATCTTCATTGTAAATAGTTAGTGTAGGCGCACAATAGAATCTACTATAGACCTACAGTAGAATGGATTTCCAGTAGAATCTACTGTAGATTTCAGTAGATTCTACGGTTTACCTACAATAAACAGTACACCTACAGTAGAATCTATTGTATGTCTACAAAAATGGCAAACAAGTTTTACAGTGTTTATTAATCCATTTGCAAGTAGCGCAATATCCAGTATATAACAGCTGCATTGGGAGCTGGCCAATGTTTCAACTTGAGTTTGTATTTTGTTTAGGTCTGGGACCTATGTTGAGACTTAGTCCCCACCTATACGCACGTCCCTTGTTTACAAGTTCACACCTGTATCAACATAGTTCCTGGCTGAACCCCACACAGCAGATTGTGAAGAAGTATTTCCCAGAGCAAAGCAGGCAAATCACAATGCATATTAGCACTGAAGCAAATGCTTACTGCAGGGTCAATTTGCTTACATATCCCAGCTTCTGAAACTACAATCTATCCACCAGGCTTCTTTGAGCTGCCCCTCCACCTATGGCTTGTACTGCTTTGGCTACTGTTCCTGAGCTGTGTATGTACTAGAGTTTACTTTGTTGACCTCTATATACCAGCTCTCACTCTATCACCCCGCACATCTTACCTGTCAGTCTCGCCCCAATCTATCCACCCTGAAACCTAACTTAGGTTATGACTCATCTTTCCAGCACCTTGCCTACTCAAGGTAATATGCCATGTGGAGGCTATACCTTGTTGCATTTACTCTCTCCCACTGCTCATTGCCGCTTTCTTGTTGGTAAACATTATGCAGCTCCACCTATTTATCTGGCCTCTTAATGATCAATCTTCTATCTGGTTCTAGTACTTACTTCTGTTAACCGTAAGTATCAATTTTAAAGTGGCAGCTTACACAATATGTTGTGTGATACTAAAATCATCTAATTTGGGTTACGTGACATCTCTAAATATGGATTAAATATGGAGGTGTGAAATATCCAGTGTGTACTTTCTGTGAGGAACCGTCCCACTCATTATTTGTTAGAGAACATTACCCTTACTCTGACTCTAGAGGTGGTTCAGGTGGCGTGAGGCTCTTTTGTTTTATTTAGACGTAAAACAAGAGTAAATAAGGAGTTCCCTTGAGAGGGTAATTCTACCAGAAGCTTATTATGCATTACAGTCCGAACAGCAGGAAATCCTGCAGGTGGCCTACAGTAGGATACTAATAGTATGGGGTAGGACGTAATGGGGGTGGGGTGGTATTACTGTTTTTGGATTCAGATGGAGATCTGTTTTAACTCAACCTGGTCACTGAGCCTGTAATGAAGCATACGCTACCATGACAGCCCCTGTTACACCACAAACATCATTGTTACATCACAGATAGGCTGCATCCTTGGTCTAACAGGGCCTGTACGTAGTAAAACAGATCGAGTAGGTCTGCAAGTATTTCAATTATTTATTTTTTAACTTACAGAAAGAATAATCGTGAAATTTGGATTTGGTATCTAAACACGTGATCAATAGATCACATTCAAGAAATGTGTGGCCGTTCCTAAGGTTACTGCTTTAGATAAATTTGAAATGAGATATCAATTCCAGGAGATGAAATCTCAAGATTTGTCCTTGAACAACAAAGTTGGCCTGTTAGGTTCACAATTGCACAATTGATGCACAGGCCTACATCTTTAGTAATACATACCTTGAATTGAAAGTGTGCCTGTTTGGAAACTTATAAGTTAAAATGCTGAGTCTGCAGAAGATAAAGCTGGGCTCATGCCATCCCCCATGTCCAATGCCGCACCCAACCTCTAAGCATCCCAAAACACGGTTCTGATTTCCCACCTGACCACACATAGACACAGACGGAATACAAATGCAACCAAAACTGACAAAAAGGAAGTATGCTCTCCATCAGTGTCAGAATGTATTGTGAATTTACATCAAGCTTTGCTGATTGTTCAAAAATGGTAATGCTTGAAATAATTTCTTTTACAAATTTAACAGTAGGAATCAACTTTTAATCTCAAGGTTACAGTGTGCCATGTTGAACCGTCTCACCCAAGCTGGCTTTAGTTTGGTTGTAGTAGAATGTCAATTCCAAAATCTGTCAGATTGAGATCCTCACTTGGAGTGATATCCAATTACTGCTGTGGGCAGCCATTATCTTGACAGCATGTGTTATTTTAGAAATGTTCTCACGGCAAGGCAGCGGCCGAGGCATTAGCCGACCACCATTCGTGCACAGTAATCACAATGTGTGGTTGAATTCAACGACTTATTTCAAAGCCAATACAACCATTATGACCCGATATGACTATTTGTGTACAGTTGAGGGAAAAGGGTCTTCCAAGGTAAAATTTCAATTATGACATTGAGGTCATTAGCTTTCCAGAGATATTCCATTAACAGGTACCACTTCTAGATTTTGGGAACTGGTACCTTGAATATGTATGGGCAGCGTCCAATCTCAAATGCCAATGAGCTATATCTGTCTTTGATTTAGAAATATCTCAAAGTAATAAACATAATTATGATAATTACCAAATATCCTAACTTTTTCAAATATGAAAACCCCCTGGTGGCCAAAGCTGGTACAAAAGATATCTCGCAGAGGTCACATTCTCCTTGGTGATACATACTTATGCACACTACTTTAAGAAAAAGGTGATATTAAGTGGCAGCTATAGTAAATAAGACCATTCGTAAAATTACCGCTTAGTAGGTTGCTGTAAGTGTTTATACAATACCAGCGCCTTCGGCGACTGGATTTTGAAGACAAAGTAATTCTAGAAAAAATATAATATGTAGGTCCAACTTCCCACCATTGTTTACCCTGCATTGAGCCCACCCCCTCCTCTATAAATGTAGGCCTACGATGTACGATGTAGGCCTGGGCGATGTAGGCCTAGGCCTACTAACCCTCCCCCCTCCCCCTCCCTCGGTGGGTATAGGCCTACTGTGGCATTGACACACGCACACACATACACAGCGTTCCTCGTGGGCACTTGTCGTGGGTGAGGTAGGCCTACTATATCTAAAGTCTCCCCCCCCCCCCCCCACTCCCTCCCCAATACACCGTGCCCCCCCCCCCTGGACTGAGCGCGGAAACGCAAGTGACGCCCTCTGACGGGAAACAATAGAACTGCTTAGTGACGGGATGCTGCTTAGTGACGTGATGTTGCTTAGTGACGTGACCCGACGTGACCTTCTCCTCACTACTACACTCTCCTAACAGATTCTCTCGGACTGGCTCGACTCAGAAGTTTAGGATGAGATATCTAAATGATTTGGATATATTTGAATATGATATTTCAAAGAAGTAATGCATTGTTTGTTAGCTATGTATTTCATTGTATTCGATGGCAATCATTTTATAATTATCTTATATTAGTGTCATGTTTAAAGGGAAAATCAATGGCGGACTTTCATCATGTCTTCTGTTTCTTGTTGCCAGGCACACTCTGTGCGAGATTATATATGTAGGCTATTATATAACCATTTTTACTCTTAATATAATTAAATTCTGAGAAGGGATTTCATGAGAAGACGTATTATTATACATGGGCCTTTATAAATATTAATTGAAGTAAAATTAGGAAGTAAATCGAGTTAGCTTTGAAAAAAAAACATATTTTTAGATAGCCTCTTTTGGTTTATCTGGTCCCGGCGAGCACTAAGGCCTAATTCAATGGGGTGATTCGCTGGTCCCAACTAATGCCGTTTTATATATAGGGGAATAATTCATATATAGAGGTGATGTATAATCTTATAATAAATGTAACACCAACTATAAGCAAATGAGGCTCTTTTTTAATCTGCTTCTATTTCTAACTTCCCACATGCACCAAAGAGATACTTAAGTGCATCACTGTCTATATGGCATCCTGCCTAAGGGAGAATCTGCCATTACAATCATTGGCCAAAGTGTGTCTACGTCTCCTGGCAGTGTTGTATTAGCCATTGCTCTCCTGTGAAGGGTCCATCGTCCGCATGTATTAACAGCACACCATGGGTGGGTCCTCTGATCTGAACAACAGCTAGATGACAGACTCTGGGACACAGGAAAAGGGGGAGAGTGTTTTTGCATGTCTTTATTGTCACATTACTTTACATAGAGATTACATACTGCTCTGTAACTATAATTATTAGGCTTTTTTGCAGATCTGTCTATTTGTAGATAAACAGGGACTTGGTGGGACAAATAGATGTGAAGTATTGGATAACATCTTATAAAATCCAAGTCTGCTTGAAATGCACTCTAATTTCATCTCGCACGCAATCCTTTTTATTACCCCTGTGTTACATTATCCAACCTGCTCGCAACAACAAAAACATAACACGAATGTCTCACCCATGTTCTTTGGCTTTGCACATTTTGCAAAGGTATTAGGATCTTCACTGGGTATTTGGTACAAGTTTTTGCATTTTCCCCTTTTGCTCAGTGAGTAAGTTTGCATGCTTGCTCCCTCATTTTTCTTCGCTTTTCTTCTAGTAGGCTGGGATTCCTTTCTACTTCTCCCCTTTTCTATTCATGCTGCATTAGAATCTAATATCTGCAGTGCGACCTTTATTTCAGAGGAGTTCTGCTTGACTTCAAGGATAAGGCAGTGCAGGGTGTCTGATGGGACTAGGGACATAGCAGATCAACTTACACCAGAGCTTGTTACCATGAGCCTCAATCCCTTTGGGACCAGCATTATCTTAAACAATATTACTGCTGTAGGAGAGCAGATAGGAAACTGAGGAAATGTCAACAATTATTGTTACTATTGTAACTGGTACTGTGTCTCTTTAAATCCAATGGCATACACAGACGTTTGTGTGTACACATACCATACATACTTGATGAATATGCTGTATTTATTACACTTCTACAAATTCACAATAATGTAATACTAGTATTCTATCAAAGTCAATCACATTTTCATTGCTTTTGCCATAAGATAAAGAACATACATTGATACAAAATAGCAGTATTCGACCAAACAATTCATCTATATAAAGACTATTTCAATAATCTGTCATAGAACATTATGTTCCCTATTAATCATACTGTGTTTATTGTATCTAGGCTGTTGCAGATTGTACAGGCTGATGGTATTAAGCACACAACAAACAGACAGTGCCACAAACCATAATCACAGTCCTGTGCCTGTGAGGCAACTTTTCAGGCGTCTATAGAAGTCGTCCCCCCAGAATCCATTCCTTGCACAGAGCCCCATTCTTAACAGGACCATTGGTATGTACAATGCATGGATTCATATGGCACAATTGAAATGGAGTGTTTTCACACATACTCGGTCAGAACTAACAACTCTGGGGAAATCAGGAATTGGTCTTCAAAGTCTCAGGAATGGCAGGGTGTGAAAAGTTATCAGTCAGCAGCCATTTCGACGATTGGATTAAGCCATCTGTGAAGGAGCCATCTTTCCCGTAGAATATACTTGTATTCATAAATGACTCCTTTCATAGATATCTTAGATTTAGAATGAAGCATCACTATAGATAGATAAATAGATAGATTTGTCCGTGCAGGGTCAATTTCCTTCAGATGATCACAATAATTAATATCTATTTGAATAGTGTTGCTTAAGGGTGAAGATTAATCTCCAGAGCGGGCTGTGTAAAGATTTATTTTAGTGCTGTCAATCTGGTATCTCATTAATTAGGTAAACCAATAGGACATGAGCATGCAGACTGTGCCCCTGCATGCTTATGGCACACTAATCATATGTGACGATACACTATGGGGCTAGTCACTCGGTGATAACCACTCGTGGAGTACCGTGGGGTATTACTGGCACGCTGAGGAGTTTTTCCTCTCTCCAATTCCTCTTACATCTTAACAAAAACCCATAAATCCTGAGCTCAATGAGCAATGATCATTATTTCGGAGTAAATTATCCCCATGACACTGTTGATTTTCAAACTCTTTTGTCTTTGAGAGGAACAGGGGAGATCCCCAAAATGTCTTGACGGTCTATTGGCTAGCCTAATCCAATTTGCCTAGCAAGAAATCCACACAACACTGCCAGGGTGCCAGTAATTCCCCCTCTGCCAATAGAGTACCCCAAGGTACTCTATTTCCTTCTTGACTCCACCGTTATAAGTCACTATGATTTTTTTATAGGAAATATCACAAAAGGAATACGTGTCCTGCCATGGAGTGTGTAGGTAGTATGATAGGGAATGTAATCAATTCCGCATACCCAACAGCGTATACTGAGAGTCTTACTGCGCAAGACGTAGATTGGTATAGAAGATGTAAGCTGCCTGGTTACCATGCCTGCAGAAGCAATGAGAGGGTACAATACCGGATAATAACAGCTTATCATCAGATCATGTATACTGAAGGTGGTGACAATGGTTCTGCAGGCACCCCCATGCATCAGCAATGTCAACCAATTCAATCTGGTTCCTGGGCAATCTTGGCAGAAATAATACACCGCCAGAAGGAATTGTCAATTCTGGTTTCCTGCCTCATTCCCTTCAATACAGCCACTAATAAGGTGCCAGGGGTTGCAGGAAGGAGCTTATTTACACGTGTTTATAGTGCATTCTGTTATGTCCATATATCAGGGCAAGTGTAACCATAGTTCCACACAGTGCATGTGGATAGACACATTTTAATTATCATTTTATTTCAGAAGGGGTGCTAACTGAATCATTCCAGCCTAAACCATTGAATTCAGAGAACAATCCCCACTTGACCTGCTCAGAATATAATGCCCTTTCTTTCTCATTATAGACAATAATTAATGCAGAGAGCTACACAAACCAAAAGCTATAAAGTGGGAAATAGACTCAGGAATGTTTTAGGGTAATTTTTCATGGAGAACAGGTCAATAGTGATACCTGTTGCATTCTGAATATAGGGAAATATTTCTTGACCAATATACTAAGCCATAATTATCTGGATCTTACTGCAAAATCCGAAACCAGTTGCGGAACCCTTGACTTTATCTTCAAAATGTGATATGAACCATATGGGCCTCATATCTGCAACTTTAACCGAAAAACAAGCTAGGCAACTAGAGTAGCCACTTGGTGTATGGGTAACCCACCCTGCTGCCAACTCACAATCCGGAGCCTCAGGCACTGAAGCCAATTTGGTTTATTAGCCCAAGCACACAAGTACCATACATTGCATAATGTCATTGCAGGTGTACTACTGCCCTGCGGCCAGTCATTAATCTACATCAGCAGGAAGAGGAGCATGGTGTGGGTGTTATATAAGAAGATAATTTCTGCTGAAACAGAAGGGATAGGGTCGGGGCCAAAGATATGTAACAAAGAGTGAATGGTTATGGACCATAATGATAAATCCAGTTGTACCAATCTACCTACAATTGATATCATATAATGTTGTTAATAAAATAATAGTCTAAATACTCTGGGCCTTAGTCTGTAGTGGATATTCCAGGTTACTCATAGGGATATTGGTCAGAATGACGAACTGATATTTAAAAATGACTAGGGCAAAACTTAGTTCTTACTCTAAAAACTGAGCCGTATACTCATAGGAATGGAATGACTAGGGTGAGATTTTCACTACTGACTGTACCCGATAGTTCTGCATCATCGTAACTATGGTCACTGATGGTAACCATAGAAAGAATGATCATAATAGCAGATTACCATTCACACAGGACCTTATTATGGCTACCAGATAACTTATGGTTACATGTACAAATACTAACCTGTGGCACAGAGTAATTAAACATGAATGGATAGTAGTAAGAACACGGAGTAAGAACCATCTGTAAAGGTAGTGACGGCAACGTACAGATATTGGAGGCTGTCTGTTTGTATATAATTGTTACCAACAGGAGAGCTCTAATGTTACTTTAACACCGGCAGCAAATGTCATATTCAGCCGTACACTTAACAACATGCTATAGTAATTAATGTTATTCTTCATCTTTGCTCTGATATTGAACAGAAGCAATCACTGATACAAATAATAAACACACGAAATATTTTACTTGCACCGAGAAAATAGAAAAAGAACAAAAATACGAATCTCCATTTTATTCTATTTTGAACAAACACAACCACTTCTATTTGGGCTTACTCTAGACACGTTTACCAGTCACATAGGTAAAGCCAGGACGTTGTGTCAGTTCTGAGCCACCATAGGGAGCTTCATGTCCTTGGGGTAGGTCAAAGCTCATTAAGTAAGGTTAGTTTAAACATGACAGTACACCATGTCCCCTGCCAACACCTGACACCTACAAGTTAACACTCACCCATCCTGACCTTTGGAAAGTTGGGTAAAAATCAGAGGGGAGTTGTAAGAAACACTGGTATAGTGATCTCAACATTGTTTACAGTCAGGAATGGGATACATGTAGCGATTATATATATATGATATATTGGTAATCTAAAATTAAAATGAGAACCAAAGATATCGAGGTCACAGACAGCACATGATCACATTTAACCTGTTAGTGCGCAGGGATGCAGATGCATCAGTGTAGCCAGTCAGGATAGAGTCCTTTCTACCCTCAGACTGTGTCATATTATCTCCAAGAATATGCAGATGCCATACATGAAACAGGCACATCTAAATCCCAGAGACATTATGTTTTTACTATATTTACATCGACTTCAGCTCAATGTATTGGGTCTGTTATATCTTCCATCTTAGTAAAATATCAGGGATCTCAGTTGATACGGTACACATGCCAGTGTTTTTATACATTCTTGGATCTTATCATGGAGATCATGAAGGAGGTGCTAACATACTGGAATGACATCAAAAACAGACTTATCTTTCTCTTACAGCTGTTCAACACGGAGTAAATTATCGGGAAGCAACATGTTTTAGTATTATGATAGATTCACTTCAAGAGTCGACCATAATATTATGTACCTTCAGATGTCGGAGGTAGTACATCTGTAGAATTCTGTAACACAATGAAAATGTAGCTGCTTGCATGCTAATAGTCTAGAATCTTGACCAGATCTTACCTCCCACAAGATAAGCATGAGATTTTCTCCCGTTTTATTAACTGCTAATAACGTGCTTATGTTAATAAACCGCTATGATAAGTATAAAACAGTAAACCCAAAAACGACTTCCCTTACATTGAAAACATTGTAATAGGTTCTTTCACTAGTATTAATTTGATTTGGTCCAGAAATCTGAAAGGCAGAACATGTTTCATAGACTTGGGCCAGACCTGACTCTCAATGGGGGAAATACATTGTTTATTCATTGTATTTTGACAGTTTTATTTGATAGATGAAATGCACTGTGATTACAAGGTTGTTTATTAGGGAACACTAATCAGCGTTGGGTCATCTGTGTAATTTCAGATCTGTGGTTTAGTGGTATTCCTTTATCTGAGTTGAAGCAGCTTGTTTAAATCGGGATTAAGAAGTCACCACGGGCAGGAAATGAAATCAGTGGTAAAAACTCTTTCCAGACACGGAATAGTTTAACAACCAAAAAAAACGAAGCCTTTTGGAATTGCATGGACCACAGGAATGTTTTACACCCTCTGACTTAAGAATATTCTCGTTTATGAAAGTGTGTCTCTTCTCTTGAATTATACCAAAGCTCTAAGATGCAGTAACAACAGAGGTAATGTTTTGTCCTAATGTTTCTTATTATTTTTGTTTTTAAGACTATTGGTTCAACATGATTGCGCCCCCTGCGGATGTTTTGATAACCATTTGACACTGTTAAGAGACACACTCTGTCTCCCTGGTGTATATCAGTATATGCAAATGAGGCGTTCTGATTCGTTTTGATACAATTCAATTTTTCCACCGTCGGGAAATAGTGTATGATTAGTGTATTACTCCATTTGAAGTAGCATGTAATGTGCATACAATAGTTCGTTTACAACTATTTATTTGGTAGCATGCTTACCCTTGACAGACTAGGCGACGACCAGCTCAGTTCCCAGTCTGTCATATAGACTTAGTAGCCGTATGTCTAGCTGGCAGCCACTTTATTGGCTTCTAGGAGGTCACTGGGTGTGTAATGCCAGGTCTCAGTCTAGGCAGGCCGTCAGGAAGCTGGAACACATCTGACCAAGAGGATACCTTTCCATGTGCATTCTCTCATAAGATTTTGCTAAATCTGTTTACAACTATTACAAGATTTGCGGCACAATCTAAAAAGGTATTACACTGATGATGCAAGACAAAAATACTTCAGGCACCTCCTGTCATCTAAATCCTAGAAGTCCTAGATGCATCTTTTACCTTAGGTATGGATAAAGTGGGCCTTAATCTGATGTCACCATACACCCGCATGGCTGGGATTAGTCTGGTTATAGGAGAGTCTGGCAAAGGAGGAAGACATAGACAGGAGATGTATGGGGCAAAGCTATGTGTCGAGCAGCTCTCAACTGCAATGTGCAACAGGATATGATGGAGGATAGCTGGTGAAAAGGTTGAATAAAATTAATGAGAGATGACGCATTCAGGTGTGGCAACAGGGGTAAATGGGGGATCATGAACCCCTCAGTTCCACCCAAAGCAGAAGTTAGTGTTATGCCGAGTTACTCCCTCAAGAAGTATCTAGTGCTGTACATGAATGTGCATATTGGGGAAGGGGAGGGGATTAACAGGACCAGTGTGAGGCTAACGACAATTGAACGAAATGCATAGCTCACATGCTAAGGGTATCTACAAACTCTAAATACACTGGTTAATTTTAGAAAGCTTAAGCCAGTGCCAATTAGATCTATTGTAACATATAAATATTAATGTACACTGCCAGTATCGGGTCAATACGAATTGCACATGAATATTAATTTACAGGTCAAGTGGATATTCCACTGCTGACAAATCGCCCGATGAACGTTCATCCATTACCCCCTTTAGTGGAATTCAGCACCGCAGTGCAATGGGAGTGAGGTATAGTTAGAGAGCACCTCAGGTTGAGAAAAAAATGAAAGATATTTACGGGTCAAAGTATAGGTTACCATGTGCAGAAAATGGAGGAGGTATATGATATGGGTGTGGGGGTAGGCCATGGCCTTGACCATGAGTTCAGCAGCTGTTCAAGGCAGATCTATGGGTAACTCTGGTTAGCCCAGATAAAAGACAGTGTTCATCTACAAAGGATTACCGGCAGAGATTCGTAGAACCTAATTCATGTTATGGTCAATTATTTACCCTGTACTTCGTGGGTTATTTAGGTGGGTTATATGTGTTCCAATTGTGTTAGTATTTTGATGGTCTGTTATTAACTGCAAACTGCACTGAAAATCCATAGGTTGAAAGGGTTAGTCAGTACAGACTATCCTAAGTTAGTCATATGAGTGTTAGTCACAATGTCAAAGTTATATTAAAAAATGACCGAGGGGTCAGTCAGTAGTGGCTAACCTAGGTTCATCATTGGTGTGTTGTACTTGTATACCACTAGTTCGTGCCACCTGTGATGACCACTCAGTGGCTACCCCTGAAAATTAAAAGACTAAGTACTGACTAACCTGACAATAATAACATAGGGAACCAAAAAATGACTAACTAGGTTAGGCACTAATGACTGAGAGATTGGTCGTATAGGGAGCCTAGGAATATCAGTGCATGCTGCTCTTTCTTTTTTTTTGAGGTAAACAATGATAAAGTCTTATAGCTTTACTTACACTGCTTCCATTTCTCTACAAATCAGACAGGGGCTAGGCTCAAAATCAAAATCCCCCATCACTAGTGCCACTTGCTCTAATACCATAATACCAATTGACTTCTCTTCAACGTATACAGTGGATGATTGACTCATATGACAAACCGCGATTCGCAACCACTTATGAAATGTGACATGTACTGGGAAAAGGGACCAAATTTCACCCTTCAACAAGTTCCATTTTCGCAAATCATGCCACATTGCACTAAGATCCAATTCTTTCAGATAATGCCAGGAATATTGTCTTTTCTTCCTGCCTGTTGGCTCATTAATGAAAGCCTTTTTTGTGAAATATGATGTGCATGCACCAGTAACACTGATTCCAAAGCATGAGCACCCCGTGGAGTACTGTTGTCAGTGTTAAACACATGAGTCTGCTGAACCCTTCCTCCCACCACACAGATGCACCCACATACTGTGACCTAACCACCCAATAACTGGGTTAACATATGTACTGGGGTTATGGGTATAATTCAATAATAGTGTGCCTTTCTCATCCATCTTCCAATGCACTCGTATTTGGTCTAGTGGTATCCGGCAGTAACCTGTCACTGGTAATCCCTATTCTGTTCTGAACTATGTTCTAGGTACGAGCGACTTTTAGATGGTTTACAGTCTTTTAAAAGCCCTGAATTCAGAGACTAATCACAAAACAATACATTGGTCAGTGTTGATATTCCAATAAAAAGACCATAGACCATGATCCCAATATACAGTAGAAACACATATTTGTCAGTTGTGTTACATCAGTACTCAGTTATGTGTTTCCCCTGTAACCGACCCTCTCCCACCCATGCCATCCCAGTAAACTAATGCAAGCCCACACTTTACCAAAAGATTTGCTGTGTTAATTCCCCCTCCCGAACCATGTTTTTGATCTCGTATTACAATGCTGGTGCGAATTTAGCAATTACAAGCAATTACACTTGCATCAGGATTCTAGTATACTCTGCACATCTCTTTAAGTTTGATCTCACTCCATCCCTCCTCTCCCCAACATACATACAGACATACATACTACGCTGAGATACTCTCCCTGGCTAGCCGACCCCATTACCCTATCTTGCTGTCACTTCCTCTATTACCTAGAACTTCACTCAGTAGGTGTCTTATCTCGTGCAAGCATGTACACGCATGGTACTCCTCCACCCTGAAATCAAGAAGCATGCTCTCGGTACGACAAAACCATATCTCAATGAAGCTACGTGGATATAGGCTGGGTATTAGGATTTCCACCCTTATTAAATATGACGCATCGTTCAAGTGATTCAAAAGCCATTTCTAATCTGTCTGAGCCTTAGATCTAACTTTGGCAAGTCTGCAGCACCCTCACAGTCCTCCACACATATAGAGATGCGCCTTGATCCTCATGGATGGATGCTGGTAATACGCAGGGTGCCTAACCTTCACACGCACCCCTGCTGGCACCTCGCACTGTGGTGAGTGTAAGGCTTATGCTCCTATCAGCTACATGCGTCTGGACTCAGTGCATCTTGGCCCACTGCCCATACCTTATGGGTGGTGGCTTCTTGTTGTCCAGATCCAGCTTCTAGCTGATCCCCTTTGCTACAGTGCCAGTTCCTGTCCATGGTCTATTCGGCTGATTAACTAGCTGTATGACAGCATGCAGAAGTATCCAACTATACCTACCACCCGCCCTCCAGACCCCAAGAAGTGATAACTCTTAAATATGGTAATATTTTGAGTGATGGTTTAGTACTTTTTCTTAAGTTCATATAGATCCTAAATCATAAATAAGGGTTCTACAGTGAGGACAGATTTACTCGTGATTCTCCGATACCTACCATATACAATAAACTTTATCAATATTAGTATTTGTGGATAAACCCAGCCCCTGCCACAGCTTACATCAGCCATCTGACGACTGAATACCATTTTAGGCAGGACTCCATTAGGACGACACTGATAACGCAAAATACTGCAATTTTTTAAAGCCCGTTTCTAAGATTCCATGGGTAAGTTTCCTTCAGTGTTGCATTCAGTGTCCGTATGAAAGTCATGAGTGATGCTCAGAAGAAAGGATTTGAAATGTCCTTTTGTTTTGCAGCTCTGAGTGTCGCCAATGTGAGGCCACAATATGAGTGGCTTATGATAGTGTTTAAGTGAACTTGCTTATTTCAATGAGTTTTGAAGAGGGAAGCACTACAGCTCTTATTACACATTTCTTTGGAAAGGCATTTCAACCTCATCAACGGCCGATAACCAGGAATGTCCACAGGAGTATTTTCTTAATGTGATAATTGAAGATAAAGTGTAGTGGTCAATTAAAGCATGTATCCGTACAATTCTGATGGACTGGGCAGTATTTCTCATTAGAGATACAGGGCAGATGCGGTAACTGACATGGAAGTAAGGCTAAAGCTAGGGTTTAGGTTTTCCACCTCAAGGCACTGTGACTGGGGATTGGGTAGAGGAAAGCATTAGAATTTACAACGAATCAGGGTAGATGTATTGTATGCAGATTGATGAGGCCCAGGAGCGCCACTGCAGGTGGCCCACAGCTCGATACTAGGGGTATAGATCTGGGAGAAGTGGGGTAACAGACTACATTGGTACAGATGAGCCCGAAACTGGAGCTTTAAATGCTGGGGGTCCAATGCAGTCACAACTATAGGGTCTTTTATTTAGATCTCGACATTATAGGGGTACCGGTGTTAAGATGAGCTTGCAGCTATAATATTTACCTCTGACCAGATGGGTACCATTGCATCAAGGATGAAATACCATCGCTCTTGTGAGAATTTACATCAAAAGGAGAATGTGTGTCCCACTAAATGCCACCTGTTGCTGTTGTCAGTGGTGGGTCCCAAGAGCCTCGTTATACTAAAACCTTCTGTATCGAAAAATAAGGGAGGGGGAGAAAATTCAAGTTTCCACAACTGGTATCAAGAAAAGAAACGTTACGGATGTCTTAAAGATCAGAATATTCATACCACCAAACTACCAACGTTGCTTGGACAGGGCTCTTGAACCAGATTAGATTTTAGAGGGTTTAAGCAGTTTTGGATATAAAACAGTGTGGCAGTAGGCAGGGTTGTCTGATGGGTACACCAGGGGTAGTTTACACAAGGGTAGGGGCTGTGAGGCCCCTATCCCTCAAAAGGCCCCTATCCCTCAAATTTTTGTGAGATAGAGGCCGTTTGAGAGTTAGGGCCCACCTCAGGTCCCTATATAGCAAAAAGTCCCTATCCCACAAAATTTTGAGACATAGGGACCACATTTAAACAGCCCCTATCTCACAAATATTTGTAGGATAAGGGCCATTTGAGGGATAGGGACATGTCAGGCCCCTATTCTACAAACAATCCCTAAGTATCAAAAGCCCTATCCATCAAAAACCTATGTAATAGTTTCTATGACTGTTTCTTGCTTCTGCAGCAAGGAATATGCCTCAAGGGTGCCTTCTGGGGTCTATATCTATAGCCTGCAGACTGACACCTGTTATCACTTTGTACGCTCTAAACCATGATGAGATATATTTTCCAACCTAAAACAGGTATGTGTGTCTCACAAAGTAATTTATGATTCTTTTTTTTACTATTATCCCAGATTTTATGACAATATTACATTTTCTCCACTACAGCACACATAACTGATGTAAAAATGTGAGCAGGTCTCTCCTCCCTGCTGTGTACAGCTTGTTGATATCAACCAGATGGCCTGTCACTTGGGATGGGGACATCATAGCAGGAGATTCACAGGACAATTATCTTTCAAATAGTATACATTAAAATGCAGGAGTTTGAGGTTATATTCCTGGATTTGTTGGTCACGCATTATCAAAATGGAAAAAATATTTGTGGCTTTGGGACTTCACATGGGCCCTATGTCTCAAAGCTTTTTTGAGGTATAGGGGCTGTTTGGCACATAGGGACTTCACCTGGTCCCTATCCCTCAAACGGACCAATTTTGAGGGATAGGGGACCTTTGAGGGATAGGGGCCTCACACAGGCCCCTAGGTACAAGAGTACACTGGAGGGAAGCCAGAGGTGAGGATGTTGAATGGCAGGTGGGAACCTGTGAGACCGCAGACTATCTCAATTCCCTGCAGGGGTATGGCCATGGGAGTGTAGCAAGGGATGCTGGATCTGCGTTCTGGTTGCATCCAATACTGTAGTTCCATTGCAGAACCTGGTCCTGAACCTAATATTCCTTTTTAACTAGAATGTATTTGGGTGGTATTTCATAAGTTTGTACAATTTTAGTGGTAGCACTACCAATATATCCAAGTCTTCCCTTCTTGTGGGGATGAACAAAATATACACACATTCTTTCTAAACTTGGCCCTACTACCAAGTACAATCTAAGATTTATGTATGAGAATGTTGTGATCGAAGTATTAGAAGTCAATTCTAGGACATTAGCAGTATGTACGAAATCCTGCCAGACACCAGCTAAAGCCGGCTAAAAGCCTACTGGTCTGACAGAAAGTTTCTGCCAGACTCAATAGCTGCCAACTCTCATCCTGGGCTACATGCCACTTTTTCGGTGTGTAAAGCGGACGATTATTGAGGTGTTTAGATAGTAAACTAGATAGCCTGAATATTATGTACAAAAAAACACAAAACTTTACAAATTATGATTATTAAATTGATTTAAATATACCAGTAACCTCTATTTAACATCATTTCTTATGTAAATTCTTGCTTTATTCTACATTTCTTGATACAATCATTTCCCCAGGGTATCCGGGCCTGCAAACATTTAGCCGGGCCTGCAGAATTACAAATCTGGGAGACTGAATGTCCTGCAAGGTGAGAAACGTTTTGTATAGACTGCATCAGAAATGACAGCCTCAAATAGAAATCCCATGACCAAATTATACCTCGACATAATAATTATCAGTGCATAAACAGTTTAGGTTTGTGACCCCAAAACAGATCTTCTTATGCCATGCAGTAATCTGTACCATTGCTAAGCTAAATGTGTGGACAGTGAGGTCCATAGGAAAGACTGATTGTAATAGGCGACTAAAGTGGGGCTATTTTGTATATGCATCAGCTCCCAAGTGTGATGAGTAGGAACGAGCAGGATTTGGGTGAGGAGGGGAGGGTAAGTGTTGTAGTTCGGTGAGTACCTCCCATTGGCTGTAGTACAGGTTCTGTCAGACCGATTTCTGTAAACAACTCATGCTCGTTTCTTTTCACATAAATGAGAAGCTTGTATTGGCATGACTGGGGGTATGTTACCTTGAAAAATATTGTGTAAATCATGGAGATCTCAACCCATGCTGGCTCCACAGGTTGGAGACATCTCTTATTTTTAAGAACAGGTTAATAGCCATTTAAGGATGGCTGTCGCTAAAAGATGTCATTTGTCATCATGATGCACCGATGCAGCCCTGGCAAGTAACTCGTCAGGGCTATATTGGTGCATCATGCCGACTCTTCGGGAGTGTCTCAACCCCATAGGGTTGGCATAATGCTTTAATGCAGCACTGGTGAGTAACTCACCAGGGCTGCATTCATGCATCATGCTGACCAAGAGCATAATGCATTAAGGCATCATGCCGCCCTTAAGGAGTCAAAGAGTAAGTCTTTTTTCAATTACTCATGTTAAAAGGGCAATAAAGAATATGACATTATTTATACATAGCTATCGAGAAAATAGATGATTCAGTTCGATTATTCTATATGTTTAAAAAAAACAACATGCAATAGATCCAAAAGCAAAACCATGAATCTAAATAATATGTATTCACGTTCATGGCTAAACCAAAAGAATGAACAGGCATTTTTCTTCCTATATTTTCATATTCTAATTTCAGTGGGACATCGATATAACAGCATCAAGTTTAAAAAAATCTTTTGTAAAAACTTTCCATATTTGAAATGTAAAAAGAACGTTTTACATCCTAAGTTGGTTGCCTTGGAAATGATTTTCACGAACAAATTAAAAAAGTCAATTGAAGGAGGGCCTCACGAGGATTTCTATGGTAAAAACAAGATGTAAACACTATTTTAAGATCAAATGCTGTGGATAAATGTTTAAAAAGGTCTGGATATTTGTTAATCATCATAACGCTAATGAGATCAAAGAAAGGTATAGCTTATTGGCATTTGAGGTTTGACCGTGCCCTTGACTTTACACATATTCATTTGAAGTAAGATTGCTGTTCTTTTTCTTTTCTTTCTTATTTTTGTTTTGAGATAATATGACTTGCTTGAGAGAAAACGGTTCATGCATTATTATAACACTTTAAATGAGTGATAGGCAGCCCATCTGCCCTAAATGAACCGTTTTCTATCAAGCCGGTCAAAGAATGCACTGGTCAAAGACTTTCACATTGGCCCGATCTCGTAAGGCACAGCCTTATTTCGTTTTGCAAAAAAAACCTGGGGATATCTAAACTTCTAGGAGTGATAGAAAAAGGAGAATGGAGGAGATCAGTGATCAGTTAAAGGGTCACTCGGGCTTAAATAATACCCTTTCCCATGCATCATGATCAGTTCACCAACTGACCATGATGAAGGATGCGTAGAGGGATGAGGCATCTTGTTCCCATTTCTTACGGCACCATCTCAATTCAATTTCAATTCATGAATTTTATTAGTCTGAAAAAACAGTCTACCAGTCTACAAATTAACGCAGCTACCAGGAGTTTACTAAGAGGACTTAAGAAGATATTGAACTTGTATTACATGAAAGATGTTATGATACATGAATTTCTTTTTTAGCTAGTGTTGCTTGGATTATACAAATGCATAGACTGACCATAACCTTGCTACTCTGACATTTGGATTATTTGATTTTCCTAATGCCCTGGAACATGGCCCTCGAGGCAGTTGTCACACTGAAATAGTCTGCCCCGGGGAGTGTGTGGTGTAAAGTACTGCATACCTACCAAATACAATGGTTTAAATTTATTTATCTATTTGTGAATGTACATCTTCTGACTGTACGGGTCAACTTCCCCCCCCCCCCCCGACCTCCTTTCATTTTCTTTTCAGTAGCCTGGGAGGGGGCTATGTGAACATAGTGTTGCCCGGACTACACAAATGCATAGACTGATCATACACTTGTCTCTTGTTAAAGATTGGTTTTCCATTAGTACACTTCCCAAACATTTTCCTTAAAAGGAATGCCATGGGTTCTAATATAATTTTAGCTGATAAACATTACCAAATATTTGTCTATAAATATATGATTCGAGAGAGTTAACAATAAAGCCTATTCACCTCACTGACTCAGTCACTCCCCCAGGTAAGTACAGGGAAAACTAGCCTAGGATATACAATAGGAATATGGCATGACTAGAAAATCCCAAAGATTTAGCTGATATGCCATCTTTAAACATACCAGCGCCTTCGGCGACTGGATTATGAAGAAAATAAAGTACTATAACACATAAAGTCATACAAAGTCACAGGCCTATCCTTCCGGAAAACTGGGACCTATCCTCCCAGACACCTGGGGCCTATCCTCCCGGGAACCCCCCCCCCCCCCCCCCTTTCCATCACTTACAGTCCATCTAATGTGAGCGGGAAACAATGGCAGTGGCGCCATCTAATGAGATGCACCAGAACTGCTTAGTGACGTGATGTTGCTTAGTGACGTGATGTTGCTTAGTAACCTGACCTGACCTGACCTTTGACCCCGCCCCTATCAACAGGGGAGCGCCGATTGGGAAGTTGAGACTCAGAATTCTCAATGATTTAATTGTATTTTAATATCATACTGTGCACGGGACATTAACTGGGTATTTACTCTCGAATTCCGTTGTAGCTCATCCTCCTTACTTTCTAATTATCTTATTCTAGTGTAATTTTATTGCCGAAAACATGGCGGAAATTCGTGAGATTCCCTATCTCTTGTTGCTAGATCCTATGTGCGAGAGTATTTCCATCATTTATTTAGTTTTTCTTTAGAATACAATGGATTTTCGAGAATCATTATGATACAGAGAAGGAATATGGCATATAAAGGACTCATAATATTCTTAAAGTTAAATTGGAAAGAAAAATCGAGTTAGCTTTGAAAAAAGTACACAATTTCATCTAGCCTCTTTTGGTTTATCTGTTCCCGGCGAGCCCTCAATGCTATTTCAATGGGTGTATTCGCTGGTGCCAACTAATGCCGTTTTATATATAGGGGAACAAGTTTTGGGCATCAGGAAAGAAGGATCCTGCACAAACATGCTAACAATGAAGTGCATCGCTCCTGGCAGCCTCCGTAGAACAGACAGGCTCCTATAGGGATAGGACATAGAATGGATATTGGCAGGGTCATTGGGCATGTGAAGCTAGACTAAAATGGGACTTCTGATGAATTCTGATTTAGTGGAAAAGAAGATAGTGAGCATCTGAATATAATGAATGGTAGGAGACAACCACTGGGTCGTAGAGGTTCACAAGGGTATAGAATAAGGCATTTGGAAATGGGTTAGGTTTAAGGGGGGGGGGTTGAGATGAGAGCTGACCAAGACCTCAACCAGGGGTTCACCAGGTGGTCGGGGGGGATCTCTAAATAACTCGGTTCAACCCAGATTTAGACACGGGTGAAGAGATAACTGCAATAGACCTGTTTTACATTATAAGAAGGATTTACATTTTACACTGAGGTTCTATGGTTGTTGTCCATAAGGAAAACAATTAACTGCTCTGAAATCTTGTCAGTCGAGAGGGGTAATGTTGTGTGTTAAATTTCAGCTTAGATAAAGAAAATGTGAGAGTACAATAAGAGCAACACTTTTGTTCTTAAAGGCACAGATGGAGTAAGGTGAAGGCCACAACTGCTAGCGCCACTCTCCCTCTTAATGTGGGGATTCTGAGAATTGGGCTTTTACGCTTTCCAATATTTTAATCGATTAGCAATGTTTCCACAGCACGTCTGATTCCTTTTGTTAAACAGTTCTCCTCAGAGGCATACTGTATACTGTCGTGCTGTATCAATTCAAGCAGCCTTGTTGGATTTCAGACTTAAAATAGCAACATGATGTTAATTAATCAAGCCAAAGTGCTAGTCTTCTGAATGACTTAGGATATGGCAGTGCTGAACCTAACACCCTGGGTCAGATCCCTCTCGCCTTCCTGAGAATTCGGTCTATAAATCCTCTTCTACCCTTTCAACCTGCTGTGTATATCATCTGTCCCTGTCAATGGAAATTAAATTAAGTGTATTAACATAAGAAGTTTATCTGATCCCATTTCATTCAGGATTCAATATGCAGTACCGCCCCCTCTCTAGTCCCACATCAGTTTGTGGCATATTTGTCAAATTAAATGTTCACTCCTCCTGTGGCGTAGGAGCATAGGGGATAAACAAGCCGTTTTAGTGGACAGTGTACTGCATGCACAAATCAGCAGTGGTCTAGACAAGGAAATGGCTCCCTGGGTAGTAGAGGGAAGCTGGCGGATGGATGGTAGGTAGGATTCCTGCTAGGTCCCCAGGCCCCTATATGCAGGTCTACTTGTATTGTGAAGCAAAGAGAGCGACACCAGATTGGGGCCTGGTTGCACTGGACTGTTTCAGACGTAATCTCAGTAGTTCTGAAACAGCATCTCCTGTTAGGCAAATATCCTTTGGCCAGGAGCAGTCTAAGTTAAGTCCCCTCTAGAATATAGACCATCCAAAACAAGGATTTCTACATCTCTTTGACTTTTACTCGCTGGCATCAACCAGGTCTACCGGTCAGTACCAAAACGCATATATGTTATGGAAGACCCCAATTGTGAAACTGTTCTGCACAGCACTATAATTAAAACACGAAATATTGCAATATCTTTATGAAAATATGTGGATACAATATTATAACACCATCCCATTCCGATCAGACAGACAGAGAGAATGGAGATCCAGGAATACGTCGAATATAAGGCCACTGTTAGATGGGCATAAGTTAATTCCATTAAAGTATTTTTAATCGTGTTTGAACGAGTCTGGATACAATGCGAAGCTGGAGTCTGGATATAATGAGGGTATTGTCAGTCCCCATTCTCTATCACAATTCTCTATCACAGGAAGCAAATCCGTCTAGCCGAAAGGATCAAATGTTACTCTGTACTCGTTTTTACTCATTTTTCTGAGGTACAATATTTTTACGGAGTCAAATCTGATACTACATCTGTGATGCTTCTATAGTAAACGTAGTTCTATTTCAGGCTGAAGCTGTAAAGCATTGATAAATATTACATGGAAAAAAGTAACACACGCATCTCAATTGATTACAAATGAATCTACTCAACCAAGTCTAACTCTCCTTTACACAGAGGGTTCCCAGAGTTATTCTGCTGAAAGAGTTCATGATATGTCACTTTTTACATTACTCTGTGCGTACTAAGTTGCAGAGACAAATCGCCTATAATAGTTTAGAACTGCAACATTAGTTCATTGGTGAAAAATGAATATTGTATGTAATCCGCTAATTTGTTATTGCTCTCTCGTTCTCTGCCATGACATACCTCTAATTTTACATGTTCACAGACAATTATCAAATCTAACCCTGATAACCACACCTCTCCTACCGTCTATAGCTCAAAGTATCTAGATAGTGCTCTTCCTCTTGGCCTCCCGTTTACCCTCTTTGGTGGGTTAGGTATTCCCTCTACACATCCTCCCCCCTCCCACCCCACCCCATTGCCTATTGCTCTGACAGCTTGTAACGCGACCAACCAGCCTTGCTCTACTCTCAGCAGAATGATAAATCCCCAATACTCAGCCTGGAGTGAGCGAGTCGCACGTCCCCATCTACCTCCTGTACAGCAAGCCGCTTGCCTCTTCCACTCCCAGTCCCAGCCGCCTCCCGCACTGCCCCCACGCGGCGGAAAACGGCATCAGTTTTGAGAGACGCGCACTGCGGGCCACAGCGTCCCTGTCCCGTAGACCCTCGTGAGAAGGCACGAGACTGGAGCAGGCAAGGACTGCGGCCTGAGGAGGAGAGGAGGAGAGAGCGGCGCGCGTAGAGAGCCAGGGGGAGGAGGATCCTACCCAGCCAAGCTTACTACTCCTACTACTACCCTCTCTGACACTTGTACAACTTGCACGACTGTCCACAAAACCCTGACGTATTCCCTCCCATCATCTCACCCACTACCCTAGGGATTCACTTGTGTTTGGGAACACAGCCACAGGAGTTTTGGTGACCGTTTCAGGCGTTTTGAAGGAGGTTGGACTGCTGTGTACTATAGTGGATGTGAACCCAGGAGTTGTCAGGATGGCAGTTGTATTTTGGAGCCTCCCTGCTCCTAGTACTTCACAGCACGTCCTATTACAAGGACTAGTGAGATAAACCTGCCGGAAAGGGGAAAAGAGTCGTGAAGAAAACGCTCTGTTGCTATAAAGGTATTGTTCAGAAGTTGAAGATTAATTGGATTTGGGGAGATTGACGTGATAGTAGCCTGTATCTGGAAGATGCCAAAGTATAACTAAGCCTACTGGATGAACCTACAGGAGGAGGACAGCGCCGGGAGGACGACCCCTTCCTGGGGATGTCTTGAGGCAAGGCTGGATTCAATAACTAATCATCATTAGCATCTTAATCTGATAGTAGCCCACTCTAATCAATAATAAGCCAGTGCGGAGGAGAAAGCAATGATTTAATAGCTTCAAGTAGCAGCACTGTCGGAGAAAAGAGTTAGTTCAGATAGGGCTGTGATATCTGACTGTCAGTTGTACATGTGTCGACCAGTGAGTGATAACTCTAAGCAACCAGAGGAAAATCTTCATATCTTTATGTTAATGACCCACCTTGGCCACAAAGCAGCCGGGGAATAGCAAGGCACCTACAGGAGTCGTGAGTTTACACGGGGGGCCGTGGGGGGACGGCTGCAGTGGTAGTGAGACATAGTACTAGACACACTGGGGCACAACCTGGAGTTAAAACCAAACCACCTGCGGTTTGAGAGCTTCATGTAAAAACAACCATAACCTGAGTAAGTAAAATCTGCCGCTGCTAGACCCACATACGTCAAGAAAAACCCTGCAGAGGTCGAGGCAGAAGGAATGCTGGGGAGGTGCAAGTTGAAATAGCAGACATATATAGAGGGGCAACCCACTGGTTTGAATTAGAACCTCAGGTGTGAAGACTCCCCTAAACATAGTTCTACCCAAGCAAAGTCTACTCCTGCGACTGTAGGTGCGAACACTGTAAAACAATTGCTCTCTAATTCATCACCGAGAGCGTGAACAGTGTGAACAAATTAAAAGGTAGCTGTATTCTTCCTGCAGACACATCTGTTTCTGGAGCTTCTTTACAGAGGAAAGAGATAAATGTTGGACGGAAAGACCTAGCTGCTCGAATAATAAACATTCCGAAGTGAACCATATGTTAGGAACTGCTTCAAAACAGCCAACCTGCCAAACACACCCCAAACCTACCCATACAGATAACACCGTCTAGAAGAAGGCCAAGGAGGAGATACAGAGGAGTGCAATAGGAGTCTACATGATATTATTCTAGGAATAAATCTGCATCAAACATCAAAGTAATTAGGATAATATTTGCTTACCAAAAGAATATACATGACACCCCGAAAAACAAGCTACAAATTTCAACTAGTGGGCGGTCAAGAGGGGAAAATGGGCTATATGTCAAAGAAATTATGCTGAAATTTACAGGTGGCTTAAGTAGTTGTGACATGATAGCTCTTTACTCCACAAACTACCTAACCCAATCTCTATCCTCACACCCTAGTGGGAACAACCACAGATAGGACCTGGGTCTTGGCTCCTCTTCCTGCCATACAAAGGAGATAGTGGAGTTAATAAATAGTCTGGAGGAGACTATCAAGGTGATAAAGCTACTGGGTGGGAAGCAGTAGAGTGGGAATCCCCCTGCTGCCGCCAGTGGCGGTGAGATATTACAGGTGGAATTAATGCCCGACCACCTGGTGCTTCATGCGATAACACTTATCCCATCCGCCTATCGCATATGAGAGTGTTATCCCCATGTACATGACACAAGTGGAGAAGGCAGGAGCTGGAGTGAAAGGGACTGCAGTCTGAGCAGCTAGGCAGGTACAGGAGGAATGGTACATGGGTGTACTCCAGGTGCTAATAACTAACCATATGGTGTCCCATTTAGCAGCACCTCACCCTCGTTAAGGACCCTGGGACGCTAACTCTCTATGTATACGTGTTACTGATACTCTTATACAAAGCTACTGGATACCTACATGTACTATAAGAAACATTTGGTAGATCATACATGTTTACCAAGAGTTACTATAGGGACCAATTTGTACCATAGCATCGCACGTGGATAGTCGTATGACCTAAAGACACTTCTGGAGGTCTGTGAAGGTCATCAAGGCCACCAAAGGTCACACCCTGGAGTAGCCCTGGATCCCCTACAGGAGCACGCCAGGTATCCATGGTTACCTGTGAGACTTAATGTGGACTAGTCTACTCACTGTAAATCAGCCACAAGACTACTCCAGCCTATTTCCCATTACTAAGGTTAGTACAGTTTTTAGTGTAACCAGCGCCTTCGGCGACTGGATTTTGAAGCAAAATAAATACCAAAAAATATGTATTTAGAGACTTTCAGACCCCCCCCCCCCTCCATCCGACGCCCCCTTTTGAGGCCTAGATCAGATCTACACCTGTGACTCTTGTCAAAATATCGGAGTGAAGGTGAGGCCTACCTGAGATGAGTACCCCCCCCCCCCCCCACACACACACTGTCACGCCTTTCCCCATACCTTCATCATTGTATGTCATTGCCCCCCCCCCCAGCCCCCAACTAAGGCTGTCTCACGGCGCGCTGACCGTGCGCGGGAACCTGGCTGCACTGCGTCCCTCTGCCCCAGATAGCGCATAGAGATATCACCTTGGTGACGCTCATCCACGTGTAGCAGCCTCACTCTCCAAGCATATTCTCTCGGAGGTGCCCGACTCGCTAGTTTGACCTGTTATATCTGAAAGATCCTGAATACTTTTGATATGTTATTTAAAAGGGGTTTTTATATAGGTGTCTTCTATAGTATTGCATTGTATTATATTCCTGCTGTTCTTTAATTATCTTATAACAGTGTCATGTTGAAGCTTAAAAAAATGGCGGTTCTTTTGTGTTTGTCTCTCCTCGTTGTCAGGCAGTCTCTGTGCGAGGGTAGGCATCATATATCGCTTTTTCTTTAAAATATACAATTGAAGTTCCAGAAATATACATAGGAAAATGAATTACTTCACATGGGAGGCTCTAAATATTATTAAAATAAATTTGGGGAAATATATCGAGTTAGCTTGGCACAAAGTACATAGGTTTGATGTAGCCTCTTTTGGTTTATCTGTTCCCGGCGAGCACCCAAGGCTATTTTAATGAGGGAATACCAGCGGCCAACTAATGCCGTTTTATATATAGGGGAAACATCTGGGTACTTCGGAACCTATGTTGTACTACTTATATATGTATGTTCTGTGCATAGCGACATGTGCATATGTTTTGGAAAATTTGTTCTCCTGATGTGGATTACCCTTGATATAAGGATCTAATGCACAACATGCAGAGGTGTACATGTTTGTGAGCCCAGACTTCTTTCTCGTCAATGTTTCAGGAGGATCTCTGTCGAAGTTAACCAAGAAATATGAAATATTCCTGATTCAGCAATAGAAGTAGCCTCACTTTGGTGTGGAATTTTCCACAAGGATTCTCCCCAATAATCCAGTCCGAATGCAAATGTTCCTTTAAGCGGAAAATTAGTATTTGGGTATGTTCCATCTATTGAAGATTACTCATAGGAAAGGTAATACATATCCTTCAAGGTTTGGATATAATTGCCCAATTCCTATGCACACTAATGGGATCCTTTCTTGCTTCAGCGCGTTAGCGGAGGGGATGCGGGGTGGAGATACCCTGGGCTGATTAAGCAGAGATAGCCGCGTGATACATTGGTTGAGGAAGGAAAGGGAAATAGATGGGGTTGTACGAGGGTGAGCTGGGCAGAATGTGAATAGTAACAAGTAGCCATTAATTATTCAGTAGTGTGACACCCTTACCCATGGATACTTCCTGACCTGGAAGGAAACACCATTGATATTCTATGACCTGAGGTCCACTGTACACAGCCCCTATACAACCGATTGCTGTATACATTTTCTATACGAATTTGATATCAGTTGAGCCCAGTGGACTGTGGACAGAATCGTGCGAAGTACTCCTATGTTCAATAATTCACACTGAGATGAAAAGAAACACACCTTTAAATATTTTCTTTGTCATGTTGAACAAAAGTAGGTCTTGTACCTCCAGAAATTATGCACGCAGATCCATTTTATATCCATCGGTGAGGAGGGCTTTGTGCTATAATTCCCATAGGATGACCACAGGCTTGGATTTCAATCATAGTAGTCTTCCTATTAATATAAAGGCCAGTATCCACTGGGGAGGTTCAGCCGCTTAATTTTAAGAGAATGGTGATCAATAATATCCACTGTCCATATTGCTCTTATTGGCCAAACATATACAAAGGAATGCTATGCTTAGTCAGCCTCATAGAGCCCTGTGGACGATGGACATTGTAATGATATCTAGACGCAATAGACCACCAATCTAGTTGGCAAAATGTAAGGTATGACAAAGGGGTAGTCAAATAGATTTTTTTCCATTTGGGAATCGGGAAATATGATTCTTTATGAGGCCGAAAATGGTAAGTTTCAGGTCACCCAACCCTAGGTTCCAAACAAGGCCTAGCATTTTATTTTGCCCATTAAATCACTCCATTTTTTCTTACTTTTTAGCAATTTTTTGGAAAAGAATCCCCAACTCACACCGAACTCAGTGGAGCGAATGATAGTCTTAACTCAGGAAATGTATTTTAAGAGGTATATGACACAACGTCTTGATGTTCCTAGTTACTAGAGGAATCAGTGAGTCAGTCTGATGAGTCGCGGGTCGATGTGGCAATTCATGACTCATTCTGTGTACTTTCAAGATTAAACATCTTACTTTCTGACGTTCCTACCCTAATTTCCAGAGCTATGTTGCCTGAAACACACCTTTTCTTTGCCTTAGTCAGTGTTGAGACACACATGACGCCATAGGGCATGAGGAAAAGGAACCATTACTCTCTAAAGATTACTCTCTCATATATTGGCTACCACCTGGTGGATAATGAAAGGGTAGAATGTGACTACATCGTATAGTGTAAGGAGTTAGTATTCAATGTTGTGACACTTCACGCTAAGGGTCACCGTGCACAGAACATTTAAATCGGCCGTATACGACCATTCTATATGTAATTTACATAGGGAATGTATGGCAATTTTCTTGATATACGGCCAATTTATGCTTTGTGGACGGTGGCCATAAAGGTTGAGAAAAGGCATATTTGATACTGTTTGACCTAGTAACCCAAAGTTAACAGAGCTCGAATGGTTAAATTGAGCCATACAATTCAGACAGGTATAGAGACCAATCGGCCCCAGTACACCTACTCCTATTGATAAAGAGTTGACCCATGAGAGCCCTGCAGCTGCAAGTGGTGGACATGAGAGCCTGTTCAGCCCTGTTCAACTTATATTTTGATACAGCAGCTTTTATTTGCCGATATGGTAAAGGACCTACGTGATAGACCGGGTTTGCTAACATAATATTAGCTACTGTCAGGCAGTTATAAGCACATTTGCATAGTCATCCCTAAGGCAGCCAATTTACAACATTGTCATATAAATCACTAAGATGGAAAACTATAAAGATGCTTGACTCATTTTTTGGTTACAATCTTTCATGACCATACAAGGCTCAAGCATCCCTAGTGTGCTGAACGAGGCCCCGTGGACAATAGGCTTTAGAAATATCACCATAGTTGGCCAGATTGAGCCCTGGTGTCCATGACTATGTGTGCAAAAAGAAAGCCATCCATTATTTCCTGACCTAGTCAAGGACTGAGGATGCAGCCTACCCCCTACTAACATTACTTACCATTCAGAGGCACCCTTGCATAACGTTCTTGCACCCTTGGTTGTACATAGTAAATTTGTATGTATGCACACCAGGCGTGTATGGACCGGTATAGAAATAAATAGCCTCCATAGAACTTAGAAGATCGTGTAAAGATAGTTCCCTTGTACAATGGTTGTGAATATAAAAGAAAAGCTTGATAATTTTATAGGGTTAGCACAATGGCAGTTATAACGACTCACTAAATGTTGAAATATTCTCATAGAATAATGTTATTATTCCTTACATCATACATGTCATGGCTTCGTGAAACATACTGGTATGTGATTATCCATTTTATATTCATCGTGGGAAAATGTTTTTTTTTGTAAATGTACGGACTATAAATAATAATTTGCTTTGGATCAAATCGCTCATTTTTCGTTTAATAATAGCGTCATACGACATAATATCCATAAGGTTTAAGATGCTCAATCAGGACTCAATATACGGGTGTTTTCTATACAAACTGTAAAATGGATTTATTCGCCATTACATATTTTGCACATTAGTTTTTTAAACTGATTAAATGCTTAGTCTACTGGGTCATTGACCAGGGTTTCAGGTATCCTGAAACCTAGCTCTGACACCTTTGTGTCCCACATATACATCTCGCCATTGCTAAGCTTGAGACTTTGAGTCAGACGGAAATGCAGGGATGATCCTGAGCTGTTGAGCGACGGCAATGTGAATGCGAGATGAGAGAGGGAGAGAGGGGGAGAGAGAGCTTCCTTGCTTGTCATCCTTGCATTTCTTCGCCTCCCAGGCTTTAACTATCACCCCCCCCCCCCCACCTTCCTTCTAGTCCCTCTCTGTACTGTCCTTCCTTTCTACTTCGAACCCATTTCCTATGCCTCCCTTGGCGTCCATATCATCCTATATATTTACCCCTCCCCTCCTTCTGTCACCATATCCCCAAACCTCCCCTACTCGGCCTGCCCGGGCTCATGTCCACCTGATGCCTGGGGTAAGTGGCCTATTCAGGATAAGGTAACCCTAGAATTGCTTCCTACATTTCACCCGCGATGTCTCGTCCCAAGGCGGCTAAAGGATAAGCCTGACAGATCCCTCTTAACCATTACTAGGGGTACCATGAGCACCATTGGTCCAGCTCGAGAAACATTACTAACCCACAGGCAACATATCGCTGTGATCCATTACACCCAATATCCACTCAGCTCTAACTGGCTGAATTAGTGTATGCAACAGAAATTTATCAAGACTTTCTCCAGCCTGAGTCCAGGTTGTGTTATGGCCACCGTCCACTGGGTAATCTCGGCCGATTAAGCCCATACATCTTCTATATAAGTTATAACCTCATCCGATTAGATCCCAGTGGACAGTGACCATCAGCATTTGTAATCCACATAGTTTGGGACAGATACATCTTGGTCTTATATGCAACGGTTATTAGGGATTATCAGCCATTACAAAAATTATCATTAGTAGCCCTACAGTGGTAGCTGCTAATGGCTTGTGCCTCATACATTTCCATCGGCCGATTAGAGTCCAGTGGATGGTGGCCATCATGCAGAAGGCCTTGTTAGCTATTACAAGTGCTTGCAGAATGGCTGAGAAGGATTGCAAGGTCATACCTCAATCATGCAGCTACTGTGGAATGGTGCCTATAAGGTCTCCTATAGCGATAATTCGGTTTTCCCCATATGGGCTGCCATGTTACTTCTGAGCTAACAGGCTATCGTGGGATCACACTCACACACACCATAGCTTGTGAGGAACAAGCTAAACAGCGAGAACATAGTGGAACAGGAATATCAGGAACTGATTGCCTGTGTCAGTATGCCCACAGTGGTTGCGGTAACAAGTCCACATCAGTTAGAACGCTATACAATATAATCTTACATCAGTGTGGACTGTGGACATTATAAGAGGGAGTGTGGAATCTGTCCTGTTGTCCCTGGGTACATGGCGGTGGTGGTGGGTGGCAGACCTATCCCGGGCGGGTTCAGGTTTCGTGAAGCCCGTTCTATGTCGGATTAGACGTCAGGGTGAGCTGACAGGCCCATGTCCCCACCTTACATTCCCCCGCTAGTGCCCTGGGCAAGGTGAAGGTGGGACTCCCGCGCGGCCTCTTCCCATTCCTTCAGCACTGCTGTAGTGGAAATTCAACTCGTATCTACCTCGCATTATACCTATTTTGTGCTCAGTACTTAAATCTATGGCAATCGCCCTTCCGATCATGTGCATATATATCTCTGCCTAGTTGATATGATAACTATTTTAGCTTTTATATCAAAAGACAAAGGTGGCCTATTAGATTAGCACCACCGGTGCCCTAACAAAATTGTCGATAATAATCATGACATTATGCATGGTGTTTAGCGGGAATGATGTGAGGGATAGTCTCCGACATCGATGCTAGCTTTAATGTCCCTTGCGAAGAGTCCCAACCTTACAGCATTTACCAGAAGCCATGCCCTGATCCAAACCTCTCACAGGTGTTTCAATTTAAAAAATTAAAATAGGATTAGGAGAGTATCCCACTAAAATATGAGAACAGTTTATGAATCAGATAGAAAAATGTAGAGAGACAGAGATGGAATGAGATAACAGAGAACATTACGAAGGGAGAGGCAGGTCTAGATAGTGTGGTGGAGCAAATACATATCGTACAGAGAGGGAATGTGAAGCAAAAAAATACAGAAAATAGACTGCTAATGAAGAATCTGCTCTATCTATCAGACATGACCAACCATGCCTTTAGTTGTGTCTGCAATCTCAATTTACTTCTTACCTTAAGTAGGATGGAGAGAGATAGCGCCTCCATGCCCCATTAGAAGGTGTACGTGACATTCTCCTCTCACCCATCACTCCCACTAAAGGCACATCTAATATCCATTTTCTAAATGTGTATCCTACGATGGTAATTTCTTATAGTGTACTTAATATACAGCTGCGAAGATAACAGAAGAGAAGTGCATGCTGCCACAGGAGATATCTCTCAGGCACAGGGCGTAGCTTATTAAGAGGGGGGGTTAAACTAATGCTAGGAGTGTAAAATACCTAAAATCGTTATGGCCACCATCCATGGATCATGGCCATTACAGTACTGCTATACACTGGCTTATGTAATAGCTCTATTGGTTACATAAGTATGATCATTTCTCTACAGGGAAACTATTATATTGGGCCAAAAAAAAGGTTTGTTTCAGGTCACCCGACCGACCCTATCAAAACAGGGCCGACCCTACGTTTTTTATGCAATTTTGATTTTTTTTTCTGTATTTCTAACCATTTCTGGTCAATTTTAAGGTCCTGGGAGAGACCGGCTAGTACGTTCATGTTTTAACAAAAAAGTAAAAAAAAACAAAAAAAAACGACCTACCGACCCTACATTTTCTGCCCATGTTACCTGAAACAAACCTTTTTTTTGGCCTTGGGTGATTGTCCCCTGCTGTACCGGTACCAATATTATGGTAGATTGTTCTGAAGAAAAAAAAAGTGGAATTTTTCTCGAGCCCCCATATCAAGGTCAATATTCAGGCACTGAATTGAAATGAAATTGATTATAATGCAGTTTGATTTATAGCTGACGCCTTGTTCAGTTTGTGCTTCCTGTAAAAATAGGAGAAGCTATGGCTCTGCAATATGAGAAGCACGTCTGTTTTTATGCAGGTCTGAATCAGCACTATATTTACATGTATGCCAAGGTTTGATATCATAGATACTGGTCCTGATGTCTTACATCCACATATTGAGAGAGTAGGTCTGATGGTTCCCAGCCTACACAGTAGCCGGCCCCTGGGAGATAACTGCTAAACACCTACTTTATTAATGCAAGATAGCAAAGTGAAGGAGTAAATGGGGATGATACAGAATTATATCAAATAGTGAAATAACAGTGCAACATCAACTACAAGTTTCTGATCTTAGTTAGTTTTTTTCTATAGAAACGAAGTAGGATATATGAAGAGTACAGGGCAGTTGGATGATCTGGGTGTTATTCTGTATAGTTCTGGCAGTCGCCGTGATGTCACTGGTTCCAATTTCTTAGATCCACACCTTAAGACACTAGCCTGATGGATACCTATCTGCCCTCAGGGGAAACAGTATATTTAGACACTAAGACCTGATGTCATGGAAGCCTTGCTATCTACTTAACTGATTACAATTTGCAGAATTATAAGAGATATGGGAGTACACTAAGGAAGGAAGAACAATACATAGAAAATACATAGATAACATCTAAATTAAAGCCGGAGTATGTCCCTTATTGTACCTACCTCTTATCTTCAAACCTGCTGACACATGCATTATTGATATCTGCCTGCTTCTGATAGTAAATGTGTATTTTAGGATCTATTAGCCAGAGGAGCTTCCCCAAACAAAGGAATTACAAAATTATCTTAGGTAAATAAATTATTGACTGAGAGTAAGAAGGATGTACGTAAAGGGTCAAGTAGGAAATACTGAACCAACCTAAAAATAAAGTATTGAAGTGATGTACAGCTTTGTAATGGAGGAGTATTGGGAATCGTATATAAATAAACAGGGTATGTATCTCGAAACTGAGAGACACAAGATTAATGTGTTCCTCGTTTATTTCAGGTACTGGAAGGATGAAGTTTCCATTTTAAGAACAATGAAAGCCCATGAAAAGTAATATGATACAAATTATTTCACCATTTGAGGTACTGGAGGGACGAAGCTTCAAATTTAAAAACAACTAAAATCTATGAAAAGATATATGATACAAATTTGAAATATTGCACCAAGGCGGACAATGCACATGGAGTTATTTCATTAGCTCACGGAATGGCTTTGTCCTTAAGTGATGTTATTCTAAATTATGTTTTGTCGGAAAACATCCTTTTGAAACGGGAAAGTATAACGAACGTAATAGATTACGTTAGTATTAAGCGGTTGTTAAGATTATTTTTCATGCCATGTTATTTCATTGAAGAACAAGAGAAGTCAAGAGTATTCATATGATTAATTGTACAAGTCCACACATCTCCTGTAGAAATGGATCAAAGAAGCCTATTTGTGTGAGAATTACAGTCATTGGACTGATGTATATAGGATGATATATGGACTTTATATATGTCTACACCAATGTGTAGCCTATATAAATAAACAGGGTATGCATCTGGGAACTGAGAGACACATGGTTGATGGTGTTCCTCGTGTATTTCAGGTACTGGAAGGATGAAGCTTCCATTTTAAAAACGATGAAAGTCTATGAAAAGTAATATGATACAAATTTGAATTATTTCACCACTTAAGGTACTGGAGGGAAGAAGCTTCAACTTTAAAAACAATGAAAATATGATACAAATTTGAATTATTTCACCAAGGCAGACAACGCCCAAGGAGTTATTTTTATTAGCTCACGGAATGGCGTTTCCCTTTAGCTATTTTAAAGTATGTTTTGTCGGAACACATCCTTCTGAAACCTGAAAGTATAATGGAGGTAATAGATTATGTCAGTATTAAGCAGTTGTTAAGATTATTTTCCATGTCATAATTATTTCATAGAGGAACAGGAGAACTCAAGAGTATTCATACGATTAATTCTACAAGTCCACACATATCCTGTAGAAATAGTGTGTATACATTATACTATAATATGGAGCACAGGGGGCTATTAATGTGAGGAATAGTCATTGGACTGATGTATATAGGATGATATATGGACTTTACACATGTCTACACCAATGTGTGCTGAAGTGGATCACTTGTTGGTTCAGGAAAATGGGTGACAGAGAAACATAGAATTGTCAATGTGTCGTTGAGAGAGGGGAATATTATCAGCCTGGTATTTGCCATCTTTCACATGAGTTCTTCAGTATAAACGCTGAATTCAAGTAATTTGAATAATAATTACATTATAAAGGAAAACAATGAAAAAAATATCTTCCAGGATCTTTTGATTATTGCAGAAACTCCAAATATGCAATTCTTTGTTTCATTTTCCTTTGATTAATTCCGTAGGCCTAAACGTTTCAATTACCCTATGTTTACCTCGTTTCCTTTTCAGCCCCGCCCTTTAAAGTATTGTTGGTAAAAGTAACAAGAGACTTTAGTTCCCTTAAGTATATATACTCTGTGGACGGCACTGAGAAACCTCCTAATTATTTAGTACACCCTCCTGTAGAGTCCCACCGGAGAGATCCTCTCAGGTGCTACAGCTATAGACATGTCCTTTATAGCTGGCCAGGTTTATGACTGACCCCTATACTAAACCACTCCAGGTGGAGCTCTGCTCAACCCTACTCTAACATAGGAAAGGGTCTTGGTGGTAGTCAAGCATACTGTACTGCCTGAATGTACTGCTGAATGGCTGAGCTGAGGGTTTCCCGATGAGGATTATTGTTACGAAAATATCATGTGAAATTCCAGTTCACGTCCACAAAAGCTCTTATTCATAATTTCAAACTTGTCAAAATTGGTCACAACTATCTATGAGGTTTCACTATCTCCCGCAGAATATCAAAAAGGAGTCATTTTGGTGACATTCCTGCATGACCCCGGCTGTCAATCTCTTTCCTTTACTCTGAGGACACTGAATGTCAGGTAAAACCGGAGGGGTACACTGAGAAAACGGTGAGCTTCAGCCAGAGTCTCCCTATGTCGCCAAAAGTACTACTCTGTCAGTAGAGAAGGTCCTACGTTGCCTGACTTTGTCTCAGTATAACAACAATAAGAACAACATGTCTCTTACAGATATGGCTCCTCTACCCTGTATCCCCATGTATACTACAACATGCACATGCCATAGACGACATGGAAGAACTAACCATTATAGTTATCAGCAGGTAGGGCCTGGGCGAGTTGGGTTGGGATAAAAATCCCGACAGACCCTGGAAATTAGTCCCATGGTGTAAAAAGACGAGAGGGAGACAATTTATGAGCCATTTTAATTACTCCTTCTATTCTAAGCACTGTAACTGGTCACACTGTGTGCGTTCTCATATTGTTTATGAGAGACAGGGGGAGGGTTAAAGAAAAAGAAATCCCTCAGATGCCCTAGGGAATAGTAATATATCAACTAAATAGTGTGGGTAGCCTCCAGTAGAGAGTACTTATTATAGCTTCATGATTGCTATAGGCGTTATGACTGTTCCACCTCTTTATCCTATACCATATGGTCCAATAACCTTTCTGTCCTAGGGCTGAAGAGGACAGGTCTTCACAGACTTCAGAACATATGCTTTTAGATCCATTTGTGTTTGATTTTGACCATTTTAAGTCAATCTGTGAGGGTTGTCATCTTGGATAACTAGATCACGCAAAGGGAGTCTCCAGTGTATATTGGGACCTTTAGCAATTACTACGTAACTTTTCAAATTCAAAATTAACGTATGTGTTTAGAGTTTCTATGTCAATATTTAGTGAGGGGTGACAAGGTTGATAAAGGTGCTGGTTATTACTCATGTAGCACTACTCTGCTAGAATGTAAAATATGATTTAACTTGTCCTAAAATTTAAAAACAGCTACACTCAAACTCGACTTTGTCCAATAGTATGATGTTTCGACTTTGTCCAATAGTATGATGTTTCTAGTAAACTCTTTTTTAAATGCAATAAGGGCCACTGTCCACTGGGCTCCAATTGGCCGAAGTTATATAGGGAATGTATGGGCTTAGTCTGCCAAAGTTCTCCAGTGGACGGTGCCCATAAGGAAACCGCCCTGGCCATTAGTAACATGTCATATAGGTTTAGCATCGCTTGTCAGGGTATCTGTTGTAAGTATACCAGTAGAAATGTACCGCTGTGGTTATACCTGTACTGTTACTTAACTAACCGACACCACTAGTACTTACTCACCTGCCTGTCGTGCATATCTAGACACCTGAGGTGGGGGTTAGGTGTCCATCAACTAGAAAAAAAATTACAGTAGGAGGAAAGTTACAATGTATTTTTGAGCATTAGGTGAGCCATTGTGCTGAAGGACCTGTATTATGTTATATTAAGGAAAATTGGCTGTAGAGATAGTAGAGTGGTAAGATATTAACAGGCGAAATAAATGTCCATTTAAAAAGGGAAATATCTACCTTACATATAGATAGTCACTCACTGTAAAACTGCAGGGGACATAGCAGACTGAACTAAACAAACAACATGCGTAATTATCAAATCCTATAAAGCTAATTTCCAAGACGGCAACATAGAGAGAAAAAAAATTCTATTAGGAAGAAAGGATGAACAAAAATGTTTAACAGGATTATGTGTCACGAAATGTAAAGCAGGAATAGTTAGTTCTATTCAAAAGCCCTTGATTGAGTCCCGCCTTGCCAAGCTGAAGAACTCTTTGAAAAGAGCACCAAGCAATGTTGGATTCCAGCTGGGTCTCTGTAGATAGTCCAATTCAGTGGAGGCAATTTATCCTGTTGCTTTATGCAGATACCTCTACCTATGTTACCATATTGTCCTATAAATTGTCAGTTCGTGGTGTATACATTAAAATTCGACACAGACTGAAAACTGTGTCCCGTTCCTAGCGGCTATAATTATAATCACACAGAGAAAATGTTAGAGTCGTGTGTCAACAAAACGAACACATTTAGATAGTTCTCGTTTTAGCGACAATGACCCTCACATTTTTCTCGGTGTACATTTGTCACAACTGAATTTGATTCCACTCAACTGTTCCAAAACAGCGCAGTTCTTCACTAGTTAGTCCCACTGGGAGATTTAAGCCGGCGAAACCTAGTTTATTATAAATCCCCTAGCGCCAACTGTGTGGATAATTATTCTGTTTTGAACATGTATCGTAAATCTCTTTCATAATTATTCTGCTGGTCGAGCGAGAAGCTGGAGAGTCACTTCATTACTGCAGCTGTTGTCACTGGAAATGAGCAGTAGGCCTACATCATAGATCTATGGTCTCTCACGATGGGAGAGCATAGATCATTATAAGTACATTGTTATTTTATAATTGCTCTGTCTGCATACCTTGTGACTGGTATATTCCTATCAACCACCCCATCTTGACTATATACGACTATGTGATGGATGGGTGCGGTAAAACAGAAAATTACCACATCCAGGAGAAAGAGTGGAAGACATTTCAAATTATTTCTTACTTGCTTTTTATCCTTTTTCATAAGACCAACGCTAGCTTTATTTCCGTAAAAAAATATTTGAAACATGTATTGTTCAATCAAGCGTTACAGCATTTTCCTTTTCACGTTTTACAAAGACATCAGACAAAACAGGCAGACAAGACAAAACAAAACAAGGGTTCACAAGAGCTTTGGTGAAAGTAGTGCATGAAACATTTGACAATACATGAATCACCAGACAAGAAAAAATTACTACATGCTGACAAATAGTATCTGCAAATCAGCAAACTGTTTCATGTTTCCCTCTATCTTTGAAATATTACTCTCTCTAAGTAACTCATGTTTCAGCTCATATATCCAATCAAACCAATCCAGTTTATTACTAAGAAAACTTTTAAGTATGTAGATATAAATATTGAAATAAGAATATAATTCTCAAAATGAAACGGTCTCCCTTTATTTGGGTAGTTAAAAATAATAAGCAACTGACTTCACTTTTGGACGATACAAAAATAAATGCTCAATACTATCACCTCGTCACAATAATTACAGGTCAGGGAATCAACAACCCTTCTCTGATGCAAATACTTATTATAAGAAATAATCCCATGATAAATTTTATACTGAAGGGATTGCAGCTGAGTATCTATGGAAGCTCTCCAGAAAGTCCAACAAATGTAACAATGATGAATTTCTTACTTGTAATCTTACATTCTCTCTTGCAAGAAGCCGTCACGTTTTAGTTCACCTCATCTCCCCACACGTTTCTCCAAACATTTGGCGCAGTCAAAAATGAGCATTATAGAAGATAAATAACGGTTCCGGAGAGAGTGAATTAACTTTCTTTTCTAGAGGTATCACGTAAAGAAAAGATGTGGTGAAGAGGATAACTAGCGTAAATTCTCACTTATCTAACGCTGCATCCCAATGATCATGACAGTTGACACCAAATGAACAAATTCATCATCATTTGTGGTGCATACGGTCACTATCCAGCGGACTCTAATCAAAGCTGCTCTAATATCCACCGTCCATTAATCTGTGATGAATTAAATTTGGCTAGGACTCACAGGGCATGGAGCTTTCCTTAGCATAGCCAACAATTGAACTTAGTCGAGCGAATTCCGCGATATTCAGAAGGAGAAAGAAATCAAGAGTTCACTCAAACTTTCCGATTCTTTCAAATTTAAAGATCGATACTTGAGGCTTAAAGTTTGGTATGAAACCAGGCTGTATAATTATGGTTGAATTAACACAGGAAATATCTCGCTCAGTGGTAACATATATTATCGTAAAGAAAATAGATGTTGACATGAGGGACTATTTCTAGAGGAAGATTGAGCGATTCGAAAACACATGGAAGAAAAAAAGTCCAAAAAAGAAAACATACAACGTGGGACATAGTTGCCCTATACCTAGATAGTAGCTCTCCACAGAAACAGATGTGAAGGAGTAGTTTGGGAGTAACGTCTAAAAATAGCTCGTATGCCATAGAGCTTTTTTTTAAATGCGTATTACCTACCGAGAGAGGAAAATCCATTGAAGAATAGCCCGTTAATATCACTATCTATTATATAATCAGAGATCTCAAAAGTTTGGAGGGAATATAGGGCTCAATTTGCCATTAAGAGCATGGTGGACGGCACACATAGAATACGATAGAAATGAAACCTGAAAGAGTACCAATCATTCCCCTGAGGATTAAAGAGTTATTGAGATTCTTTCACAGATTCATTTATTGGATTGGGTGACATTGAGGCGTTATGAAAATGACCTTGAGGACACGAGCACAAAGACATGAACTGCCACTAAAAATAACTGAAAAGCAATGATCCACGGGCTAGGGTCCCTGAGGTGTCATCGAGGGACATGACAGGGTGTTGCAGAGAAACAGTTAGTGACAATAGGGTTGTGGCCTGAGGGGCTTGGGTGATAACCAAAGTTACTATGTTGGCACTCACAAGGCCGAATACTGGAACTATATGGCTCAATCGACCGAAAATAACCCAGTGGACGGTTGGCATTATGCCTTCTGTCCAACTGTTGTAGCTGGGTTAGCAATATAATGGATTTGACCACCATAATGGCCGACGCGCCCTTGAACATGCTTAGGTTGAGGTTTTCAGAAGACACTTATTTCTCAAGTCTGTAAGATTGAGGTACGTTACAGAGGGTCCCCCTCCACCCCAGGTCGGAAAGTAGATTTTTAGACCATTTTTACGATAGCCAAATTTGTCCGAAAGTCGCCAGGTCCCTTGAATCATTATATCAGGTCGCCAGGTTGCCTGAAAAACTGCTTTTGACCCATCTAGACCCACTAAGATGCAGATCTCTAAGAGCTGCATGATCACCCAGTATTTGTATGATAGCAGTGGGGTGATTGAATCGTAATGATCTTTATGTTTTCTACACTATCAAATTTTGAATCAGCCAAATATGAGAAAGAGCCCCCTGAAGAAACCACCGAAATTACACAGAGATATATCAAATGTAATTGCAATGGAAGTCATTGTGTTTGAGAAGCCACACAGAGAAGGTGTTTAGCAGTGGTACGCACTAACATTTTAAACCATGGGTCATCCAGGCCCTTAGCCTTTAAAAGTTTTGGGACCGGAGGTAAAATGTGGGCCCGGGAATTCCAATTGCCAATCATTGCATGCACATAACATCAATCTTCTTTTGTTGTTACATGCCACAGGGGCGCGAACATGTTTACAGTTTGGGTGTGGGTGCCCAGTAAAGGTCTTGGGGCCCAAGGCACCAAGCCCCTTAATAAGAACATTTTGGAATTCTGCCTAAAGTTTTTCTCTTCTATGAATACTTCAATGATAGGCCAGGGCTCAAAGAAAGTGTTGAAATTATTCTACCACACTTAAGGTTGATCTTTTCTGCGAGAGATCGTTCAATACAGTTAGTTGGGGTGGGGGATATTTTCTCCGAACACATGTCCTATATTATAAATGGACGATGGAAATAAACAGAAAACAGGCATGTTACTCCTGTGACCTATACACCTACAATAATAGCTGCTACGGATATACTTGCAGAGTGTACATACCTGCTGCGCTGGGGCTGGAGTATATTATCAGTGCACATGGGGGAAAACTAGAGCTATAGCGATGACTCTGGTTTCTCCGTATGGGCGGCCATGTTAGTTCTGAGCTCGCAATGTATCGTGAGACTTAGGCAGTAACCACAATCACACACACCATAGCTTGCAAGGAACAGGCTAAAATTGCGAGAGCAGAACCGGAAGCGGAAATGCATGTCTGTGTCAGCGTACACACAGTGGTCCCGGGAACAAGTCCACACCAGTTAGAGGCCTATACGGATTCTCTGAGCTGTCTATAGAAAGGCTCTGGTAACTTCCCATTCAAGAGCACAAATTTAAATTTATTATACAGAAGAAAAAGTCTGACAGTCAAATAACTGCCATTGTGACACGATTGATGGCTAACATCTGAGGCAAACATAATGATCGAGAGGATGGCGAAGAACAGGCTTGTTATGAAACGTTTCTAATGGTCACTGTCTACTTGCTGCATACAAACCCCTACATCAATTTAGCTGATTAGGGCCCAGTGTACCGTGGGCATGGCTATGCTGTATGTAGCAGGAAACCAGGGCTATTACTGTGGCATTTTGTACCACAACACTGTGATCAGAGCAGTAGTTTAGCAGTTACCCAGCAGTTAACAGTGATAATGTGCATCATAGGGGCCCAGTGTATAGGGATGGTAGGAGTTACTCACACGCTGGGGTCCCAGACTAGTTACCTGTCTGAAATGCATTAACGCAATAAGGCCTCCCAGGCTGGGGGGTACGTGGAGATTGATAGGTTGATGGAGTGACAGGTTGGAGGTTGGAGTATCAGTGCCTTCAGAACATAACACTGTTCTACACAGTCGGCTGTGATGGCTGTATCAGAGTCAAAGAGGATGCTGTTGGTTCAGATTGGCAGGCAGCTTTTCCCAACCAGAGCTGTGTACATGTAAGCTGAGGTCTAGCATCTCTATATCATGCACCACGTGTGTGTTTACATAAAGTGTAAGACAAAAGAAGCAGGATGTTTAGTGGTGCGTTAAGGTCTCAGATCCAGCTGCATGTACTCTCAGTGACAGGCATTATAGTGATCATGTATTTGAGCTTATAAAACAATAACCCGAGAATCTTACAGGGGGTTGTCCATTGTGGTGCATACAGTCTAGAGGATAGACTTCTTCCATCAAACCAGAGTAGACTAGATGGTGATACACAGGGGTTGAGGGAGAGGAGGGGGCATGTGGACAGAAGCCTACTGGAGGAGTGTGTCTGTATATTGGCGCCTAAACGGCTAAACATGTAGATATGTAGTGTATCAAGGAGAGAAGTGGGCTGGCAGATAGGACCCAGACCGAGCTCATCCAGGTACCTAGAGATAGATAGCAAGTACGATCTGTGGGTTTAACACCTTTGCCCCTAACATATTTCAGTAAAAACGAGTGCAAAATAATTTTGAACTTGATCATCGTTATATGGCCTAAGAAGTGTTGGATGTATCATCAGCTATGTACAGGCGATTCTACCAGACTCAAGGAGAATGTTGAGGATTAGGAGGGAAATAGATTTCGGGTAGGTATGTTTTTATCTGCTGTGTTAACACTAACCTAGGTGTGAGTCAGGGAGAGAGATGTGTTGACAGAAAGCTTACATGCAGATCCAGAGGGAGAGGTATGTACATGCGCTGATGGTCTAGTATATCTATTTCTATCAGTGAAAGCAATGGACAAAAATCTGATCATTGTTACTCAGAACCTCCCATACAATTTTGCAGGAAATAGCTACTTAAAAAGACAATTATGCAAAATTGCACCATCACCTAAGGCTATAATATCATATTGACCAACATTACTCTTTTCAGTAATGATATTGTGCTCAAACATCCAGGAAAGCATTTCAGTAATGCTGATGTACTTTTCACATAGCCTTACAATACTTTCCCTGAACTGAGCAGGTCCGAATGACTTCTGATATTATGAACACTACTACCATGTGTGGCTCTTTGCATACTTCATGGTTGATAACTGGTTATTAGGCTGGGTATTACCCTGGACCTTGAAAACATACTCCCTGATGTATCCAGCTATTTGGGCAAATCACAACCATAATGATCTCATCATACACCGCTGGGAATAAATACGGTCTCATTATGTACAGAGGAACCCGGGTTCAGTTCGTACAGGCCCTGTGAACCCGTCGACTGACCTTTGGCTGTGGTGGTTCTAAAACTACTAGATCATATACAGAGGCATGTATATGTAATACGCCAGTTCACTGTCTGTCAACTCTTGAAACAAGACTCAGTAATTCAGTAGTATCAACCTCCCTGTGAACTGGCTAAATACAGAGGATCTGAACCTGAATCAAAAAGCAAAAAAAAAAAGAAAATCCAATTTCTTTTTCTTTGCTCTTTGTTTCAGAGCTGAATTCTTATTTAGTCTTCAATAAACTCGGGGGAGATCAGGGTCTCACTTCAAAATGGCTCTCAACATTAACTGATTCACAGAAATTGTGTAGAATAAGTGAGGAATAGCGCGAGAGACTAATGTAGAATGGGAGTGTGGATCCTCATATTAATCACCCCATCTTCTAACACTATTACTGAGCTGCTCTGCGCAAACTGACAGTATTTACTCTGGAACTGGAGCAGCTCGGTATGCAGTGGCCTATAATTGGTGATCAATGGCCTCAAAGAATAGGGGCAACCTCTAGCTAACTGCACCCCAGTAATCACGAGTAGTAGCTACATTTACATACACATCATCGCATATATCCGTGTGGTGGTAACATATAGGCAACCCAATCACACCATAACTGAACAATCTGATGGTATATGTATTCTGTGGGCCCTGAACTACCCTGTCACACTTCTCTGTGGTGTATGATAAATGAGGGGTGAATGGGTACTTACTGAGTAAATATCAATTCCCAATAATGCTAACCAGCCCTTATGCCACACGTATAGCCAAGTACTATTCGATACACTGCCGTGAACGTTTCACAGCCTTCTTTTTAGATTTAAAATGACATACTAAAGTTTACACATGTTCCTTTAGAGGGACAAGTGATGCTTTAAAGGCACCATATTATCATAACTATAGTCATGATTCAAGGTTGTAGTCGTCCTTAAAAATGTCCTCAGACATGTTACATATAGCGTATTTGTTGTTCTATACCCCCACTCCATGCTCGATCCAGCTGTAAGGGAGCAGCTCAGTAGTTATCCTAGTTCCAGAGTAGCTCCCCATTTGCGGCCTGTGCGATAATTGTTGACTGATTCGTGACTTCGATGAGAGATAGGAATCTCCAGGAGAGAGTGGGGGGGGGGAGTTGGGTTTTATAAAATTGATGATACTCAGTGATTCCAGGAAAAGAGGCCTTGAGTTTAGCGTTTCTGCCATGTGCAGCAGGGGGCCATGGGTTGTGTCTTTTAAGGCATGCAGGAGGCTTATGATTAGCCCATCTGCCATGTTCAGGCCTTCAAGAGCTGAGATGAGAGTCTCACTGGCCAAATTATGACCATTTGCCAAAAAACGTTTACAATATTACTACACTAGATAAAAAAATACCTTTTAGTAGCGTATACACAGGGGAGGGCTTCACCTCTAGCCTGTCATCAGTCTATATTGCAGGGAGGGCCTAGTGTTCGCCTTGCATGCAAGGGGTCAGTGGTTTGACCCCCAGCTGCCCACGGCTAGAGTGCCGGCCTTATCCAACAATGTCTACATACGGGCAGCCCACCAAATATCGGTCAAAGGCAATATGATAGGGGATTACAAAATCAAACTTTGTAAATTGCACCAGAGGAGAGACTGACCCCATGGCTAAGCTCTGCCACCAATTGCTACATGATCCTAGCACATGCCATATGATTTCACTCGGATAATACGGGAAAGTAACCTAGCTCTTCACTAGTAGTAGAGCAAGAATACTCCCATTAAGTTAACCCAATATAGCCACAAGTTTGGGGTTGGACGTTCGCTGTTTCCATCCATGGCAGTGGATTAGTCCTAGACTTGGAAGTGAGCAGCTCATACAGTGTTTGCTCTGGGAGGAAGTTAACCTCCTTCTGTAGTATAATTGCTGGCTGATGAGTGGCGCTCATGGATGTTAAGAGGCTCCAGAGAGAAGGCAGTCAGATCGCACTGAGTGCTAATAGCTGTGTTTGGTCTGGGTATTAAACCTGATGGCTTTCTGACATCAGGAGGCTTGGAGTACTCGCTAAAATGCACCTCCGAGTGCTGATGTGATTTCTGTGATAGCAAGCTGTTTTATGAGCCACCGGAGTGAAGCACCTGGAAGAACTGGGGAATATTGTAAAGCAAACCGTCTATGAAGTTGTTGTTTTCCTACTTATTACATTCAAGTAGAAAATAATGACTTAAAAAGTATAAAGAGAAAATAACGTCTTTACACTGCATCTCCATACTCTGTGTCAAAATACATGTTAGTACACACAGCTTTCAATAAATTACAATACAGGACTGACACGGAAAGATAAGCCATAAGCATATACTGAGTTATTACAGTCTATCAATAAAAATGGATAAAAAAAGATTAAAAGAACAAAGAAATAAATCACAACGTGCCTCAGTTATTTTGAATTTCTTTAAACTCAAAATATTAACCACATCTTAATGCAAACTCCTCTTTTTTTTTCAGGTACGTATACTGGCTATCCGTGGCATATACGGCAGGTGGATTCTAGGTCTGTATGGCTATAGTTTGAACATTTCAATTGACCAATTATATCCGTCCAAAAGTGTAATAATACTCGTTTCTCCAGATAATTTGTCCCATCAATGCTAATTTAGAATGTTGGCTGGTGGAAGAAACACCTACTGATCCTCCTTGATGTGAAAATGTGGCTTGGTGGGGACCCGCCTTAGACAGACCTTGTGGTAATGGACAACCTTTCTGCGTGTATTCTAGCAAAGTAGAACTTGGGCAGTTCGTGACAGTAGAATATCAAGTTATGTCAAGTTCCTTTTACGAGTCTAGGCACTAACATAAAGGTCAAAGGGCATTTCAGCTGCCTCGGAAAAACTTGGTTGTAACATTTGGCATCAGTATTGTGACACACATCAAAAGCGCCCTTAGCATTTGAAGAGTAAGGTTATATTTGGCATTGCTATTACGATTTGAAAGTGTAACATTAGGAGTGAATGACCTTAACCAGTCAACTCACCAATATGCATAGGGCCTTCGTCTCCTGATGGCAAATTGTGAAGGAAATATGAGTATGTGTATAGGGGCACATAATGTAACATCTTGGTAATACACTAGACCACTGTGGATTGTATACTATGTAGAATATCATAAACTATAGTCCAATGCCAATGCCCTATTGTAAGCCTAACACATTTCCCTGTGTTTGAACTCGGAGCAGAATAGAGAAGGGACATACATATAATATCATACTTCCAATTTTCGCCTCCAGGTGTTGTAGGCATATGTTCAAAGCATGGACAACCACGCGAGGTAATAAATGCAGATGGGTCTGCAACCTTTTATGAGCCGCATTATGCTTTGATGTTTTAAGCCCATGTTCGCCATGATGCACGAATGCAGCCCTATGGCCTGGCGAGTAAGTCACCAGTGCTATCTTCATGCATCATGCCGACGCTTTGCCCTAGGAGTGTATCAGCACTGAAGGATCTGTAATCTGATGTTTATAAGCGAGTTACTTGCTTGAGTTGCATCCATGTATCATGACGACAGAAAGCACAGTACATTGAAGCCCCAGGCGGTCATGAAAGGGTTGAAATCACTTTAACACCCCAGTGAGTGGCGAAGGATTGGGAAACTCACAGTATAGACAGCACACTATAGTGTGTGATTACGCCCCACCTCCCCAATGAATTATAAGGCTCAGAGTACTGGTGCTCTCTCCAATATGACTGAGTCTTGCTAAAGGGGAGCAAGGCTTGGGCCTTAAACTATGTGGATAGTGAAAGTGAGGGACTGCGGGTCCGGGAGTTGCCGCTACACCCTCAGAAAAGTGAGTCATTGTCTCTAAAACTACCCTCACCTGAGAGTCAGGCAGTGCCTGACCCTCAGGTGAGGGTAGTTTTAGCGACAATGACTCTCACTTTTCTGTGTGTGTATATGGCTGCTTTTAATGAGGCTAATGGACAATATGACCTGGGTGGATTATGGTGGAGAGAGCCAGCATCAGAGATAGGCACCGCCTCTTTTGTGAGGCCCCTATCCTAAACTGTTAGGAGGCGTGTGAGACGGTGAAGCCCATAGGAACCATTTGAGAGAAATGTATATACATGCCATGCAGGTCAAAATGTCCTTATCTAGCAAGATCTGTATCAAGCAAAACGTTTGTGAATAAAATAAAAGAAGGATTTGCATTGACAAATTTCTAATAGCAGTAATAGGAGAGAGAGATTTCATGTAACAGCACAATGTAGTGTCCTTCTTGACCTTTTGCTAATTGGGGACCATTGAGGACCACTTTAGGAGGCATGCAGCCACATTGTTCAAACCGTGGTGGTAAACCATCACTGATGCTGCAGGTATGGGTTGTCACACCAAGCAGCATTCCATATCAACCACTGTATGGAAATGGCATTTCCGCAGGAAGGCCTCAGGATAGAATGTAGCCGAGGTCATTGTGATAGCCACAGTAATGCCGGTATTCTCTCGCCATAACTGACATTATCTTCTTTGCTTTATATTTATGATTCAGCTTATATGTATCTAGTTCTTCTGGCTCCTACAGCCTGGTAGCTGATAAACTCTTAGTCTATATGTTACAGACTTTTTCCATTTATCATATCGCATTTGAACATGCGTGTGGTTGAAAGCATCCCCTTCGTTTCTGCTCTGAGACAATGCATATATATATAATATAGCTCAAACTCCTGACTTATGTTGTTTTAGGATAGAGGAAGGACAAATCAGAAAGTTTTTAATATGTTTAAACAAGTTTAGTATATTGAAAGGGATATATTTTGGCTCCTTGGAACACTTTTTGATACGTTTCTAACCCTAGCGGTTCAGATTTTATCGCCTCGTGAAGTTTATTGTCCTTTTTTCAGGTGACTCCGTGACGAAAAATCCATGATCATGAACATTATGTTTTAAATACATCACAGCAACTAATAATTTTGTTTACAAGCTGGGCCAACATAATATCTTGAAGCATACCAAGAATGGATATCCTCTGAGTAATAGTTTTTGAGATACGGCCCGATGAATTTTGAACATTTATCAGAAATATGAACATTTCAACTACATACTCTCAACTTTACCCTAGTTTCCTCAAAATGGTCTCATTATTGGTTAAATTCACTCTACAATATCTTGATCATGTGTACTTAAAGAAATATGAAGCATCATGATATCTGGTTAGACCAAATTTGCACAGTATATGCCTAAAGAACCCCTATTAACCTATTTTACATCACGGAGTCACCCAGGTGACGCAAATAATTTCTTGTATAAATGAGCATAAAAATGGCGGATTTTTGCATTAGAACATTAGAGGGAGTGGGTGGGACACAGGAAAACCAGAGATAACTTAAATATATTGGGTATCAACAATTTTATGAATCCTGGTGACTCCGTGACGGAAAATATGTATCCCAATAGACATATGCTCCTGGAGGCAAGATTATTGGATATTTTTCAAAATTTCCTTTTTCCAGCAGAAGACACAAGAGTTACCTCACAATCTGGGATACAGTAGAGACTGTGTGAATCTTTTTTATTTACTATAAAGAGGTATCAACCTGAAATGACATTTGAATATTTTGCTCACAAAACACACTTAAATGACTGTGGAAAGAAAAATACGGAACATATCTAGTGAAATCCTTGTGAATCAATTGACTATACCATAGACCTAATAGAAAATGATGTTAGGAATAAGCTGTTACTGCCTCAGTACACATGGGAGACATGTAAAACATGTTATTTTTAGCGTTTTTGACGTTTTTAGGGTTTTTTAGGCCTTTGGAGGGCCAGAAAACGGAAAATATTGGGCCAATACACAAAAAATAGGGATTTCCTGAAATATTAGGATGTTTTTTCACACATACCAAAAATTTTAATAAATTGGTGCAAAACTGGTTATTCTGTAGGGGTATAAGCCTGAAAAGGGCCAGAAATAGCCGAAACAACATAAGTGGGGAGTATATATATATATATATATATATATATATATATATATATATATATATATATATATATATACATATACATATATATATATATATATATATATGTATAATTGGTCCTGAACATTATCATTATGGCCATCGTACACTGGGGACCCTCGGCCGACTAAGCCCATACATTTCCCAAATAGTTTTGGTAGATTAGAGCTTAGTGGACGGTGGCCATCAGAGGGAAAAGATATAATTTTGCTAGGTTAGGTACATAAATGACCCCATCGGCTACCTGCATTAAATATGCTTCAAACTAAAAAGGCATTTCGTTGATAGATGGATTTGTCATAAAACAGTGTTCAATCTCCCATAGTGCTGTTGTAAGAGTTCACTCTGTTTATAGAGATCAATGTAGACTCAACATGTGAACGTTACCTCTGGATTACATGATGTAATAAATATGTAATGCTTACACAAGCTAATATATGATGGGGCAATTCGGGATCTCTTGATATCAAGTTACTAGAAGTCTCTATCTGCTCCCTATCTAAAACGGGAACACATCATAAAAGGGTCACTTAATATAGGATCAGATATCCACCTCCATGGATTGAGCGATCACTTAGAGCTTCCAGCCACCCTATCAACAATAAGAGATGGTGTCTGCAATATCCCTACTAATGTCAAACGCATTAGCCAAAGCATTTCTTAAAGTACATTATGGTCTCTGGCCTGTGTAGCTACTCAAGCGCAAACAGCAGAGTGAAAGAAACTGAACCCCCCTGCCAACTAGCAACAAATTACTACCTCCCGAGGCATTGGATATGTCATGTATTTATTTTAGCTGGACACAAATATCATTGTGAATCAGATTTGAATAGTTGTACTCAATTCGAATGCACTTGTTCAACATCTGTACACTAATAATACACCAAGCGTTTATCTGTAGAGACATAAACTGTTCTTGAAGTAGGAGATCAGTGTATACATGTATTTTTTGTGTTTATATAGTTCACAATTGGAAAGCCATGACCCGGAAACTGTTATTGAAGGAACATAATTATATACCAATTAATATTGATGGGCAATTAATTTTGGCATTTCCATCGTAAAATACAAATAAGGCGCACACGGGCCTAGTGTGCCATGCACTATAACTTCCACAACACGTTTTAACAATACTCCCGGATACCTTGCAGTAATTAGTCCATAGAAATTCACCGTAGTGTTTAACACTTTGCATCTGGCTATTGCTATTGTTACTTTTCTTGGTTCTAGGATGAATATGCTTTGGAAACTATGGATTTGTATGTAAATACACGTCGCCCAAGTGAAACCTTTGGTCTGCAGAGGCTTATACATTGAAGGGTCTTAATTGAAACCCCACATGTTATGGTGCTATTCCACTACTTTCATTATATAGTGCTGCTGTATGGGTTCACAGCTTGAAGCTTACGCATGAGGATCATTCTTAAATTTGCTCTCTGAAATATTGGTAAGAATATCATCAGAGAAACACACATAATATAATCGAGCTTAACGCCAGTACCATCGTTTATATTACATTCAACTCAGAATGACAGTTGAAGAGATGCCTATTAGTAGTTATCTCCAAAGCACCGTTTTTTAAATCCTCTTCTATTTTCTGCTTACGCAGTTATCCTCAGCGAGCTGGTAGTGGGACACACACCTGTGACAAAACATGACAATGGTACCAGCACCTTCTTACACCCTTGTGAACTGGTAAATGTCAAAGCACCACAGTTCTGGATGCAGTGACGACTCTAATGTTGGAGTCTAACTCTGCAGCTCTCTGATCGTGTTTTGTATCAGAATGAAAACTTCTAATCACAGAATATCAGGTTTATTTCAGAAATACTGCTAATAATCATGAATTATTACAGTGGGGAATTGTACAATGAGAGCCAAGTGCAGTTGTACTATAAAGTGCTTTACAGCGGATAGAGTGAAAATGTGCCATAAAATTGCCAGAAGCCCCATAAAAGTTGTTTCCTACAGATGTGCTCATTCAAAATGCTACATGCATAAGCAGTAAAGGGTAGGCTTTAATCATATTACATCTATCCAAATCTACCCTAATCCATCCCTCGAGAGATGGAATCGTTTCTTGATGGCCTTGTCGGTCTTGCTGTTGCAAACATGTATTCATTATTGATGCATAAAGTAGTGCCTTTACAGCGGATAGAGTGAAAATGTGCAATAAAAATGGCTAGAAGCCTCATATCCTCCACCATAGAAGTACTCATACCTACTTAATGGTAAACAAACTGAATTATTAAGCTGGGGGCATGCCCTACTACAGCTGAGCTGTTTAAAATCCATTTTGATGAGCATACTCAAATCCACAAGGGGATCTGTATAATATATGCCCTTAACCCATTTGCTGTTTTCAAAGGATGCTTTTACATGTGACATAACATGGTATTAGTCAAACAGTATGCCCCCATGTGTAGACCTTTTGGTGTTTGAAGCCTGGGGAGACTCGTAAGCCTTTAGGGTGTACCTTTTCAACACATGAATCTAAAACAACACTGTAGCAATATCTATATTTAAGGATGTCTGCTTGTCCCATTTACATAAACAACAACAGCCAGGCTCAAATTTGGGTTTCTCTAATGAGATTGAGTCTTTATTACTAGGTGATACAGTTCATGATCGGTTTCTATATAATAAATCCCCCCATGTGTTCAGTTATACTCTCTTTATATTGTCACCCATCCAAAAGTTATATTTGCCTCTGGTCATCCTTATGGTCAGTACACGAGTACCTAAGTGTGCCAAACTCTGTTTGTGTATTGAGTGCGTAGTGTCTGGTTTGCGTCATACAGAGTGTTAATCGATGATACCCAACAGATTACCGGGGTAACAGGTGCTACAAACTGCTGCAACATGTGGTGGCTATGGTGCTACTCGTGAGGCAGAACGGGCAGCTAATATGAGTTTTATCAATAACAGCCACACTTTTCCTAGAGTTAAATGAGTAGCATTAAATGCCCATCAAAATGTAGTTCGCAGCTGGGGATTTGTCCTGTTTACAACTCATTTCCGATGTCTTTTACACGGCAATGGGGGTTCGAGCTATATTCAGTAGAATATAGCAGGTATTAACGTAAGTAAATGCTATAATATGAAGGTTTTATACTTCTCTCAACTGCATGGAATGACTGTCGATTCTGTCTATCCCCTTCTAATATCCATACTGCTCTGCAATCAGCGCTACTCTCCTGCAAACCCACATGGGGCATAAGTACCAGGAGGGCTAGCCAATCAGAATGTTAATTTTCTCCGCGTGCACTCCCTTCAATCAGGACCGTTATCTAGTTGAGAAGGAGATCGAGCCAGAAGTTACAGAATGTCTGACCCAAAGCAGCAATATGCAATTACTCCCATGGAGTCACTGACTTATAATTGTGTTAGCCAATCCTTCCACATTCTGAGGCAAATGTCAACTGAGAAATCCCTCTCTGAGTGGTCCAAATCCGTAATACGGGTATCACTCTCCCAGCGCATTCTCGGTGCAGGCTCAAACGCAGTTGTGTTGATTATCACACGTTAGAGACCAGTGGCCAAAGATGACCGCATCCATACAGAGATATTATCAGCTCATGTGGTGCCAACTCTCCTACGTCATGCTAAAGTCTGCCACAGAGGTTTTAAGACATACCAGGTGGAAACTTTTGGCATATGCGAAATCCTCTTAACATCTTTTACATCTTCAGATTTTTAAAGAGTGCCAAGTTTTAACAAATCAATATTACACTCTCCATCTCACTGTCCATCTCTTTCTTATAAACTAATCCAAGCTATAGGAAATCAATTTCCTAGGCTAGAAAAGGTGGAGGAAATGCAATATATATGCTGGCACTGAAAGCGACAAAACTGAAAGTACATACATGCATGCTCCAGCAATACTTCGTTATGACAGGATTGTATGTTACAGAAAATCAATCAACCCAAACTGATAGATTTATTTCTATTTAAACACATGTTCTCACATGATGGATACCATACATAATATATAGACTACCTGAAGACTAGCTATAGAGACCACTGATGATTTATGAATAATTATGTTTAGATCATCAATCACCCCAGTTTTGATCCTTCTGATTATACTACTTCTGTGATAGTCTGGCGATAGGCTCAACATTATATTGAAAGTATACCTAGTGTTCTCCCCTTTTGCTTGGCAAAATCATCACCTCATGGACAAATATAGAAGGTGTTTGTCAGGGAAGTTACCCAGCGCAATCACACATGAGGGACTGCAGCGTCAATTTGTGCGCGCACGTCCGCACTCAGCAGAGGAACACTTCAGCATCCATATACATAATTCTTCAGACAGCAAAGCCACTTCTACTTTTATGCTCGCTCTTTTCAGAGACCACAGCAGAATATAGATGTGGGTGCATGATGAGAGTTATGGACGGGGCGGGCGTTATAGGCATGTCTGACTGCAGGACGTGTTTGGTTTAAGACAGTTTTTCACCAAAGCTAATTCAGATGGTCGACTGGCTTTGCGACCGCCCAATGGGATAAGAGGAAATTGAATTGGATCTGATGGCATCAGATGAGATCCCTGCAATCGATTTCTTTATTTGGTACTTTTTGGTACTGACCTGTTACATATGTACAAGTCGAAGCATTTGTATTTGTGTATGTTCAATTTACAGTGTAAGCTGCCCTTAAGAAGGGACAGTCACGAGGGGAGAGATGTGGCATTGGAGGACATGGCTATATAGGAGGGACTGGAGATCTATGAGAGTATATGTGGGCAGTCATCATGATAGCCAGACTCCCAGATCTCTACACATATAACAGCGCGTCAGAGAGACATATACATAATCCGTATGTCTATAGGCTTACTTAGGGGCTACTCAAGCTCGCACCACCTCGACCTCGTTTCCCGAGCGTCATCGCTGGCACCAAAGGCTGCTGGTTAAAATAGTTCCTGTACGCTAGGTGCTGTTGTATTAAAAGTGCAGATGGGTACCGCGTAGGAATCCCCCCCAATATACGGGGGAAGCGACGCGGTCATGGCCCCCTAAATACCATTGATGTCGCTCGGACGTGTCCAAGCGCGAGTTGGGGCCAGCTTGGGGGCTACTGTCAAGTCAGATCGAATTATATGAGGTGTGTATGCTAACAATCCTATTGCTTCTAATCAGCTCCACCTCCCAGGAACCTGACTTCTGTGTGGGACCTGCTCATCATTTAGTTGTTAGGAGATTTACGTATCTTCAATTCACGTGCATCAGTCAGCTCTACAGGAGCTAATCGGCAGTTTAACCTCTAGTATATCGTATGCTATTTCACTCGCCTATACTCAACATATTTATTTATTTATTTGAGATATTTTAGTTATTATAGTGAAAAGGCCTCACATATCATTATCGTCTGGTTCTATATCTTCAGTACTCACTACACTTATTATTATGTATAGCACTAAATACCATAGCTTTACACTTTCAGTCTAGTCCGCTCCCCATCTTCTTCCATTACAAATAATTATGTGTTCTAGCTGTGGCCTTGTAGGGGCTCTCCGAGAATAGGCAGGTAAAAGGAAGAACCACATAGACTCATATTCGCAGAGTTTTGAAGTGCCCTGACCTTTTGCGGGCCTTTAATGTTGGGAGTTTAGAGAGGTTGGAGCTGTGAGTCTGTACGTAGATGTTGTGCATGTCCCATCCTAATAATAACACATGTACGTCTTTTCCTACTTCCTTCTTTACTTGCATCTTTTTCTTTCGTCCTACCATTACTCATCCCTGAATCTCTGCCCACTCCCAACCTCAGCATGTCCTCCATTCAGCTTGACACTATCTGTCTCCCCTTCCACACTCAGCCCCATCTTCCCCTCTCACCCACTTCACTCTCCCTTCCTGTCCCTTCCTCCTCCTGCCCTCAGTCATTTCTCTTACTTCCCCTAGCTCCCCCACCCCCTCCCTTCCTGTCACCTTAATTCCTATCTTTAATTCTCTATAATAATTGTTCTGCTTCATCTTCTTATCTTTAATTATCCACTACCACTACTCACTTCATCCTCAACACAGCACCATCACATCAACCATTTAAGTCACGTCCTGCTCCCTTATTAATAGACAGGCCCATTAATAGAGCACTCTGTATGACAGAGGCCGGCTACCTCTGTGATTGGGACTCTGTCTGCAGGGTACTACAGGGGGGGGGGGGGGGCGGGTCAGCAGACTGACAGGCATCCAGGGAGTCACACCACTGGGTGCAGAGGGATACACTAAGACGTGAGGCCAACACAGGATAGCCATACTCCAGAAGGACTGTAGCACTCTCTTATCTTACTTTATACAAACTCTCTGACTGTGGCTGTGCTTAACCCCCATCAGCTCTATGTATAGGGCTGAGCACCTGTCCCCGGCTCCTCTCCAACAGTTACTGTTGCTGGAGAGTTACCAAGATTTGGGCCTTTAGTTAATTCAGGAAGAAATTCCCACTGCAATGACATCGATTGGAGGACATTCATTCTTCACCTAGCCATCAATGTTTACTATATACGCTATCTGCAATGTAATATCATTTTTGAAGGGACAAACTGGGATTGCAAAAACTAACTAGGGACACCAGTTTAGACACTCAAAAATGTAGCTAGAATCAACGGGTTAAGATGTGTGACAGGCAGTCAGAGAGTTGATACATTGATATCTGTGTAACAGGTGTGGAAAAACACTTTATACACAACCCAAGTGCACTTGGCACAGGGACATAATTTATTACTCAACATGTGATTTAGGCATATATCCCTTATTTTATTGATAATTTAAGCAAAAAGGAGTCCATCATTCCTCTCAATAATATTATAATGAAATAATTGGGTGGAAAGTCAGTCGTAAAGAGCCCATGGGTTTTAGTATAATTCATGATAATAGATCATTTTAGCTGGTGCATTGATTCAAAGAGTTCATTAATCAAATTACAGCTCGATATACCTATATTTTGATTGTAAGATGTAGTGGTAGACCACGTAAAGTAAGATTTGACAACAAAACAGAACTTTTAAAACATCTGTTTTCTTTCAATCTCTTTTTCTGAAAGACTGATACAGTTAATGAAGAGAGGATCACTCCCCACAAAAAGTCAACTTCTGCAGAAGCTGAGTTCACATTTAGCTTGGAGCACTTTTTCAGACAGTGCCTCTGATAAACAGTGCTGTCGTAAAGGTGATGGTGTGCTGGGAGAGCTGTCAAGGACTTTTGAAACAGAGTTGTAAAGTAATTGCTCTTGTAACAGACACTATTTGTACTAAATATAATAATCCTGTTCAATAATGGACACTACTGATACTTACACTGGATTATGAATTTGTCTAAATGTCCACAAATTGTTTGCAATAGATGTTGTTACCAATTGCATACACTGACATATGAGAGTAAAGAGCGATAACCAGAGGGACACCGACAGATAGAGACAGGGATAGGTGGACAGGCAGAGAGAGAGAGAGAGAGAGAGAGAGAGAGAGAGAGAGAGGGAAAGAGAGAGAGAGAGAGAGAGAGAGAGAGAGAGAGAGAGAGGGAGAGAGAGACAGAGAGACAGAGAGAGAGAGAGAGAGACAGAGAGAGAGAGAGAGAGAGAGAGAGAGAGAGGGAGAGAGAGATGGAGAAAGAGAAAGAGGGGTTGCACATAACATTCCTCTTCTTCCGAGATCTATTATATCTTTTGGTAATGTTAAATGGGCTTTTCCAAATTAATACTTTCCCCCTTCTCAAGTCTCCAATTCAAATCCACCGCATAAGTGTTGAAACTTTATCAGATACTATCCTAATAATATAATCCGATAGAATTGTCCTAGTCTCATCAGATAATACTCTTAAATATTTACTCCAGGCCATTGCTTCTTTTCAATAATCAAATCTGGCCTATCCTAATTCAACTCAGCGCTTCGTTACAAACTCTATTTGGTTTTCTTGATGATATCCACCTTCAATAATCCCTTTCCTATCAGATTAGTTATGTCGTCAGCACCTTAATTCATATTGGGCAGGCCAGTTCCATGCCAGCCACTATTGGTTAACAGCAAGCAAATTTGTGGTACCAAAAATGTCGGTCAGCCATAGTCTTGGATGCAAATTACAGATTGCCACGAGCCAGCAAGCAGAAGAGACCTCTACGGTTTCATTTATTGGCAAACTGAAGCCAATTTACAGTCTGCCAGCTCGACCAATGCTAATTTCATTCAGAGCAGTCAATACCGAGGTAATAAAGGTTGCTTGGAAACAGCGAGATTGGTCAGTGATTTAGAGATCTGTAATACAGTTATGAAGAGAACTACGTGGTTTGCATTGGAAAAAAAAGAGTTGTGGGGAAGTTTAGTGCTCATGTGGGATTTAATAAATAATTAGAGATAATCGCTCTTATTTATTTTCAATGCAACTTCCAAATGGGATTCCTTGCTTAATTACTCAAAACGTGTTTAGGGCAATAAACTATCCCCTTACTCACCATGTAATTCTGTCTGTCTGTTTGTCTCTGTCTCTCTTTTACTCACTCTTTACTCTGTTTCTGTTTGTCCGTCCGTCTCTCTTTTTCTCTCGGGACTCTTCTTGGTCCGTTTGTCTTTCTGTAGATCTCCTTCTTATAGACACATGTAGTCTCCCCCTCAATTGTTGTGTTTTCTGTGTCATTCCAATCATATATTATGCACTCAGGCAGAGGGCTTAAGCTATATGTGTTCTTATCCACTGCCACATCGCTGGCATCATATTGGTTGCCCTAGCATCTATAGCCTCCCCCCCTCCCCATCTTATCCAGGCTCAGTACGGACAGCGTATGGTCTAATGGCAGCTTAATATGTACACAGAAATATTAACTAGAGTAGCTCCCATGCCCATTGCAATGCTGGACTCTGGGGGGAAAAGTCTGCCTAACAGAATGACTTATTATTAGAATACTGAGCAGCAGCACTTGTTAATTGTATTTGCTTGGGGTACAGGATGGAAGACTCGATAGAGAGACCAGTTACAGCACTATGCAGCCTACATGGCCTACACTGTGACTCATTATATCAGAGGCTGCTAAGTATACACCTGCAAAGTGGGGGACTGGAGTACAGTATTAGCACACACAGGAGGGCAATACAGAAATATATAGAAAGGTTACAGTGACCTCCAAGGGAAAAGTGTAAATCCTAGTAGGCCAGCTGTACCACCATGTACCCTTTTACAAAGCATAGTAGCCATAATTACAAACAGAAACACCCAGAGTGTGATGTATAAGATATCAGTGTTATGGTATACCACATAAAAACTATAATGACTGCAGATGCGGCATCTTCTGTATGTGAAACAGAGATGGTTGGCTATTCTTACTGTGCACGTGTGACTCAAATCTGCAAATACAGTTGAGCTGATATTGCTGGATAGGGTTCAATCTGTAAATTCCGATTGTGTTGTGCAGTAATGTCTAAACAATCCAATTCAAATCTAAAATTGATCCCGAAGAAGACCAATAGTAATACATCATGTCGTAACGTCATTCAACATTTTCTCAGCAATAAAGTTCCACATGGTTGTACTTGACTGTGTCTGGCCTTTTGTGTTTTCAACACATCCTTATAAATTAGATTTCAACGGTTTTTATTGTTGGCAATCATAACATGTTGTTTCAGGCAACATGGACCGACATAGATACCCTTACAGAGATTTAAAGATATAAGACGGTTTACAAAGTATGAAACATGCATGCTGTGTATCTGTAGCCTTTCATCACAGCAAGTATGTATGCTCATAGCTAATAAGTAGAGGAAATAGACATGATGACTTGCAAAACAGCTTAAGTCTTAGAGATATATTAAATATCAGCCTAGCTTACTCACATAGCAGAGGTATCGTTATTCTCCTAAATCATCTCTAGTGTAGTGATACATGTCTTATGATTAAAGTCTGCTTACAAATAAAGAGTTGAGGAGCAGTCCACTCATTTGAGGTCCCTAAAAATGAGACGTTGCATGGCTACAGGCTGCAGTATACCGTAATTAGAATGGTTTTCAACAACATAATATGTTGTTGAAAACCATTCTAATTACGGCATATTATGCACACAATTTATGCAATTCTTTATCTCCAAAATATGACCGGACGTCCCTAACTCTTTTTTTTTGCTTTCACCTTAAACATCCGGACTTCATTAGGTGTTTATTATAAAATGATTTGGTAGCTGTCGCAAATAAATAGGAGCTAATCTGTAGTGTACATAGTATTGGAGTTTAATATATGTTATTCATAATTGAGCCTGCAACAGGAGATGAAATAGAAATGTGAATGAAGGATGCAAAGCATGTAAACTTGGAAAAGATGTAAATTATCAAAACAAATAGATCAGACATATTAAGCCAAAAACTGGTGTTTGCCTTAACCTCACGCCAGCAGGCTAGGTGAAAAGAGTCGGTTTGATTAATACATTGGCCGACAGTCCACCTGATAAGCAGTGTATCTGTTATCTCAAGGGAGGGGGTGTCTGAAAACCAGTGCACCGTCAGGTCGAAGATCGATGCTGAGGCTCCCTTAACCAACCTATAGGCTGAGATCCAGTGCTATTCAACTTGGGCGACAGTATTCTGTGACATTCCAACCTTAACAAGAACGGGCCTTGGCTGCTTGTTCCTTGTCTTTGTATTGAGCTCAGTACGTAGCATTCCCAGACCTCTCTGTACATGATACATTTACAAAGTATCTTAAAATTAAATCCATGCATACTGGGGTTAACCTTTTGACTACCCTTTGTCGTTCTCTTGGCTTCAGGAGTGTGAACGTGTGGACTATAAGCTGTTTTAAACTACTCTTCGCAAATACTAGCTTTTGCAGAAGGGTGCTACCCAGTTGGCACAAAATTATGTTTGACGTTGAATCAATATTGAATCAACATTGAATCAGCATTGACAACCATTTATCAATGTTGATTCAATGTTCTGTGTCCACTGGGTAATATATGGTTTATATATATGTAGTTGGTCTAGGCTACGTGTGACTTTACTTAAAGAACAACAACCGGACACAGTACAATTAAGCTTTGATATATGGCGACTTTATTAAATAGCGTTCAAGTATTATTTCTCTGGGATAACCGGCGGTTTAACAGGTATCAGAACATGATCAGCAAATAATACAAGTGAGTGAACAAACTACAGTATAGTCATACTCAATCCGGAGTACAGGGTGGTGTGTGCCTCAGCAGTCCCAAACCTGACTGCCTTCTCATAGGAAGCAGTCCACCTTTTATACAGGGCTGTGGCAGTCATGTGATCATACCAGCAGCGCCACCAAGTGTCGTAGTTATGTAATATGTTATAAAACGACAGGTTACCGTCAGTAACCTCGGTATACAACCACATATGATAACGACGGTATATGTAACGAACCGTCGGTACTCATCAGGGAATAAATAAACATGTTATGAACAGTAATAGAAACCGTCTCGTGTTACATCATAACAACAACATACAATAGATATACAAAATATCATAGCAGTCATAGCTGACCATTACATATATAAACTCTATGCAGTATTTGAGGCGATGAGTAGCAGACAAGCTGGGGAATCACTAATAAGTTAGGTAGGGTGGCTACTATTAGTATACAGTAGAACCCGGAGATTAGGTTAATGGGGTCCTGAGTATTCTGGTGGGAAGTGGAGGGAGGTAGTGCCAGGTGGTGGGATGTAATAGGAGGGTGTTTAGTTTATGTCAGCGCCTACCTATATCAACTAATTATACCTTGGGCAAGTGTCCATGTTAAACTTGAGCAATGGGCAGTGATTAGTCACAGAGGACAGGTGTATCTTGGTATAGATCCATGGCTTGCGATACCAGACATTCCTGTATCTATGCCAATACTATTGTCATGTTCACACAAGAAAATACTTCTCCACGCTGACAGGTTCTAGGGTAGATTCGTCCAGAGTCAGACACAAACCTTGAGATGGACACTTGATTTAATGGTTATTTGACCATTCTAAGCCCTTGATTTGTGAATAATAGCAACGTATAAGTATCATTCTTTCTGAAAAGCAAATACTAGAAGTAGTAGTGTAAATAAATAACCCCAAATTGCACTGGCCATCTCCAGGCATGTGTCCGACTCATGGTGAATCTACCCTAGTTCTTTCTCTTCCTGATAAGAAAGCACAATGGAATAATCATGCACTACTTGAGTCACACTGGTTATTTGATAGTGACTGTGCCATCCAAGGGTACCTGCAGATTTGAACGGGTAATGGCATGGTGTGTGTTTCTATCTGTGCTTGAACTGTAAGACATGTTTTGTGTGTTAGGGAATGGGATGTTGTGTCAGATAGGTGGCATCCACCTGTCCATTGCTCATCGAGCGATAATGGAGAGCTAAAATTACCAATGATGGTGCTGTAAGAAACTGGGTAAAGGTGAAAAATAGAAAGAGAAGGCATAGCACTTAAGCAGAGGGCATTCATGACTATGGCGTACTAAATAATAAACGACCATGAGAATAATTAACAAAGAAGTTATCATTTCAGCCAATCACCATTTCAGTCTCTATTAGATAGCAAAAGAGCACTTCAACATTGTCCCGAGGGAGGTTAATATAGGGCTGGTATTCTCATAGCATCTTATTTACAAATAACCATAATTTTTTAACCATACGATGTTAGAGCTGAGCAGTACAAACATCATGATGAATTACAGGAGACTCCCTATGAGTACACAAAACATTGGTAGGGAAATATCGTACCAAATACCTTCCCGCCTTCTAACTAATCATTTTGTGTTCCACATAACTGGAACTGAGCAGTCTAAAATACCAACTGCCAGATCAGTTCAGGCCCGAAAAGCCATGTAAAGAGGAGGTGTGGGTGTGAACCTGCTCTCGCTTCACACATTTGTCCTACAGTTAGTAAATGGGGGTCAGGACTACAAACGCACCCACAATCTGGCAAGGTTTGGCCTACCTGCATTAGGGAAGATATCTACCAGTGTATAATAGGCATAGTCAAAGGGGTTTTGAATATTGGGTACTGGTACACGTCAGGTATAGAGAAGTTTGATTAAAAGATTATATTTCTCTGGATTATTTCCTATTTTTGTGTTGGGTTCAATAGAGTTCAATTGAGCCTCAAATTTAATCTTAGAACTAATACGGGGACTAGGTTCGGGTGTTTACTGTGTGTGTTTAAGAAGCTATGAGCAGAGTGCGAATGGTGATGGGATAAGTGAACATGTCATGCATTGAGCCCTAGTGGGCAGTATATGATCAGCCATATTTCTTATTTACCCTAGTGGCAGTACTGTTCAGTGATTGCTGTCTGCTCTATATTTTCTGACACATGGGTGACACACTGTGAGGGAGAGGTTATAAAGGGGAGGGGTCGCTGGAGTTTATGCTTCGAAATAATTCATCACTGCCAGAATCATCATTCCAACAGCAATGATGCTATACTGGTTGTTTATGGTAATCTCCTTGGAGAAAGGGTCTCTACCAGCTTAATGCACTGAGAACCCAACAAAACCTCAAAGCACGTCAGATGTTGACGACCTATGTTGATTCTTAACTGCTGTGGTAGCCTTGCATGCAAGAATCACTAGACTACAAACTAAATTAAGCTGAGAATGGCATGACATGATGTACACCCAACAAGATACTCTGAGACCCAAATGGTGTTTTACGCATGGTGCAAGAGCAGCTCCCTTGGTTCCGTTACTGTCTGCAGTATATAAGTGTGTCAGTAAACATTAAGGTTCAATCAGTGATAGACTATTTACGTATGCAATAATATATCTTTTAAATCTTGTACTATTCCTGGATGTATGAAAGGGAATCGGGAACATAATGCTCATTTAAGAAGCCAGTCTGTAAACAGCTCCATGCGAGCTAGATGATTACCCTTTTAAATATATGGCAATCATTATAATAATAGACATTCACTGCATGATGTAGTGTTGTCACAGAGAAACTCTGAATGCCCTCTAGAACTGCAGTTGAGCACCTCACGGTGTTTGCCCTGATTGCAGAGCAGGTCTTTGTTTGCTGGGTGCGCTGTAATTGTAGGCTGATGTGTGGCGCTCATGGCGGCTGAGAGGCTCTAGAGAGAAGGCAGTGAGGTCCCATTGAGCCTAATAGTGGTGTTTGGTTCGGTATTAAACCTGATGGTTAGCTGACACCAAGTGCATTGTGATTTTATCTGTTATGAACAGCGAACATGAGCGGTGGCCGTCAAGACAATGCAACAATGATGTGTGAGGCCAGTGGAGTTTGTAATAGCGAAAGATAAGATTATATAATATTTGATATGACACTGCAAAGGGCAATTTCTATTGTTTTGAATGTGTTTGATCACACAAACAGGCTACACTACGTATGTTATTGGGGACAGTTAGCAGTAGTTTACTGTAGCTCAATAAACACGGACGTAGCAGTGTTAAAATCTAGAGATAGGTCTGTGTTTAATTAGCTACGTAAGGTTTGCTAAAGGACCCTATTGGGGTAAAGTAGGTTTTCAGTACCATTTGAAATGAGATGGAGAGTTCTTATGCGATTACCTATGACAGACTATTGTATATTGCTTGTCTACACATAGATTATTACAGCTGCATGCAGCACCCTCAGAAAAGTGAGAGTCATTGTCGCTAAAACTACCCACACCTGAGAGTCAGGCAGTGCTTGACCCTCAGGTGAGGGTAGTTTTAGCGACAATGACTCTCACTTTTCTGTGTGTGAGGCTGTAGTCCTGGAGCCGCCTCCTCATAGACGCCCATCCTCTGCAAGTATGCCTCTGTCGTTAACCTAGAACTCAGTTAGCTTATTGAAATTGACGAGGATACAACGGGATCGGATAATTGGGCCTAACTGGAAATAATCAATATTTTACTCCAACTCCAACTCCTGAAGTTGTCTTACAAGAACAATCTCTTATTACGGAATTATGGTCTGGTTAGGCAGACCACAAGAACCCCGTTTTAATAGGCAGACTTCATGAGACCTTGTTTAATCGGTTAAGATTGCTCCAATTAGAAAGGTTGAGCTCACATCGTGTACGGTATCACATTTATAAATGCAAGGTCACATATTATTGGGGGCAGGGTTATCATCGGGACCTTTAGCAAACTCAACGTAGCTCATTTAATTCGGACGTAGCAATGCAAAAGAAAATTGACTACGTATGCAGATAATGAATAACATTGATGACCCTGCATCAAGCCCAGAGTACTGGTTTTTGCCATCGAGTAAAACCATAGGGCTACAAAATGATCAATATCATATTAATATATAGAATATGGTAAAACCGGATAGAAACTGCAGGGAGGAAAGCTCGAGGTACTATCAGCCTGCATGATCGATGCATCGATCGCTGCTCCAATAAATGCATTAGGGCCAATTATGGAGGAGCTCATCTAGTAAAGGGGAAGGAAATCCTGGGGCTCTCTTGACCATTCCGTCCACTACCCCTCCTGTCGTCCCACTTAGGATGTGCTCCAAGCTCTCAAAATCAATTACTGGTATTACGGGTATTTGGATTGGATGTGCAATATGATTGTTAGCCAGGGATACTCTCTGTTCTGTTGGGAATTGGAGGTTGGTGGAAACATATTGGAGTATTTTATATAACCATCCAGACCTATTACAAATATTATGTAATTTATGTAACTTATATGGTGCTCCATCACTGCCTCTAATTCTAACCACAATCTACTTAGTATAGTAGTTCAGTACCTTCGATCAGTGACATAAGTGCTATTTGGGCTTGGGAGTTCAGAGTGGGTTGATCAGGAACATGGAGCTGGACTGGAAGATGCAATTGATTTCCACTTGGCCTTCATCCCAGGGCGAATAGAAATCCCTGAATAATGTGATTGCAGTTAGTTCCATTTCCTTTGGAGAGATTCCTTTAGATCACTCATGGTCAATCCACCATTTCTATAGTATTAGGTTAGTGTAATGAGGCTTTACGTTGTCAGCATTGATTTATGAGAAAGTATTCAATGCAGACCTATTTATCATTCAGAGAGCCAAAGTCCCTGGAAAACTATGTGGTGGATCTGTTCTCCATTTGACATGGGCTCGACCGCTTTACTGGCAGTCATTGTCAGTATTTGGGTAGAGTATTCAGGATGATTAGGTTCATCAGATACAGGCACTATGCAGGGTAACTTTAGAGATGCACATTCTTTTGTACTAGGATATTGCAGCATAAACAAATCAGGTTTCCTGAGTAACTTCATATTGCAGTCACTGTGAGTGATCGGGATGCACTTCTATCAGAGAGGAACAGACATCGTAACTCAGTCTATGAATTTGGGATCTATCAAAGACCAAGTTGTTTCTAATAGACAGCTCAATGAGCCACCAATACAGATATTGGAACAGGGCTCGGATGCAGCCCCTTTGCAGTCTGAGATTATCAATTCTGAATAGGACCTTGCACGATTTTAAGTGGTGCACCACAAGCTAATGATAATGCAACTCATTAGAGAGCGGAGGAAGCGTTAAAGGAGTATCGGCAGAGGTTAAAATACAAATACACAGTATTTGCTTGTGTCAACCAACTTGCTTCAATGATCTCTGCTTAGTGGTGACTCAGCACAACGTTGATATACGAGAGGTTCTTCATTCATCTCTGGGGATCTGCTGACTGCACAGAACAGTCACTATTTTGTTTCCTATGTTAATGATGACAGTTTCACTTTTATTACCAAAAGTTCTGGCAGGCTCCGTACAATCTCACTGTGTGTATCTAGTTCTGCAAACGAAAGCTTCCCTATATCAGGACCCGTACATAAGGAGGTAGCCTTTGCAGGACTAAATAAATGACAATCAGACAGATTAGGAAACATAACCGCTTGAGCACATTTGTCCAAGAATCTGAAACCGACCTGAGCTGCTATCGGCCCCTGAGAGACCATCAGGGAAAAAGAAGCAAATTTATAGGTATGAAATATGTCTCTGCTCCTGGCTACTACCCAATAAAGAAGGGGCAGACACTGTGATATACTTTAGATATAAGCTCGCAGCTTCATAGCGGAGATATGGTCAGTCATGGCCATAAAGTAGAGATGGTTTACTTATGCTTCATGATGACCTCTGGAAGAACTGCTATCTGGAGGCTGTTGGCTTTACCCTTGAGCAGGAATGTGTGACCTCGGGCAGATGACGCAGACTCTGATACCACCCAGACAGACATGTAGTGCTGGAATAGCTTCTTGTTTGCTCTCTGCAATATACTTAGTTATATATCAGTACCATGGGATGGGATTTACAGTAATAAGCGACTTACTGATATCGCTTCTGGTATAATTGAATGAACATGATAAGTGATCCAGCTGTGATGAAAATATAAATATATTTACCACCCTTTGAGTGAAAGCCACTGAAAGAATTCTCAAATACATGTTAAGATAATGGTAAAAAAATTAGTTTTAAACTATATGGAACTATTAATTTACTAATAAAAAAGACTGTGATACAATAGGAATATGCTCAGCCTACCCAGTGCATTGATCAGTGAAAGCGTTTATAATTGCCAATTCCTGAGCAACTCATCTAGCAGAGGCGAGGTAAATACTGGCTCTTCCTCCCACTACTCCAGCACTTATCCCATCTACCCCAGGCAGAGATGGCAATACCAATCATTGGTATTAGTAGTAGTTGGGTTAGGTGTGGAACATGACTGTCAGATATCCTGAGTCAAGGCTGCGTTCTGCTCTGCCAAGGATTGGGGTTAATACTGTGGTATTGCCTCTTACTGGTCCAGACATGCTTGGTATAAAAGACCAGAACCATGCTATGAATAGGCATAGAGAGTAGGCCAGGATTGGTATCAGTGGTATATTTGCTTGGAGAATTGCGGCTGATAGAGTTCTGGTTAAGTTGATCAAGGAAACGGTGGTGCACTGAGAGACGAAAATTGAATTGCACTAGGGCATCCTCTCAGCATGCTTAGCATGAATACAAAACTGCTGAATGATCATTAGTCCCATATACTTTTATTCCCGCTAGATAAAATAATGGATGGACAATTGACTGATTCTATAGTATTTGGTTGGGCTAATGAGCCACTCAAGTAAACGTCGCATTGTCCGCAACGATGAGAAAGCAATCAAATTAGCTCGAGAATGAAATCCACTAGTCTTTGATCTGTTCCTCTGTTGGGCATCAGAATTGGCATCCCTACTGACATGCACTCTTAAAAAGTAATGAGTAGTATTTCGTGCGGTTATTGGGAGTGATCGTATTTTTCAGATATGATATTCTGTCATTTAGTTGAAGTGGTATGTGCGTGGTTAACTTAAGGCATGAATACAAATTGGTTTGTACTAGGATAATACAGCCTAACCCCTTGAACTTTTCATGATATATAGTGATTGGATTGTCATCCTATCTGAGAGGAAGGGACATCATTGGTCGTGAGGCAACCATATTGAGGGTGATTGACCGAAGAATAAATCATTTGTGTCGCTGGCTCACATAGTCAGAGGATCACATTCATTTTTGCTAGTGCTTTACATCATTCTTTCAACTATGCAGAAAGTAAAGGTTTTCTGTACGCAAGCATGTGAATAGGGAAGAGTCCCTTTTGGCCATTCCCTCAGCACTTAATTAGGCACGGACCAATCCTCATCAATAGCTCTTCTCTCTCCAACAGGGCTAAGCTATCCCACTTGCTAATGTTAAGATAAACAGTAAATTAATAGGACACGTGCCTCACACTTAGCAGATTTGACTATTTCTCTTTAGCCTGTTTCTGTTGAACAATCAATCAGTCTCAACCCTATGGCTATCCTCCGCATCCCATGGCACAAGGCGCTTAAGCGTGCATATTCATACCTTCCCATGCCAGATGCGTTGACGCTATAGACTGATAGAGAAAGATATAGGTTACATTGTTTGAGTGCATCAGCACTTTTCCTCTCCATCACCTCCCTTTACCACACAGGTTATCGTCTCTATTAACCATAACTGCCCTGCCCCATCCCAACCCCTACGTGTGGGAGGGAATGAAAAAAAGGAGAAGATTTGTTGAATGGGCCAATTTACTGGACAGGAAAACCTCACGCGTAGCGGATTTGCCTGCCTCACTTTGACCTTTTTTTTTCTCTCATCACTCAATCAGGCCTCCGTTGCTGCTCTCCTACCCCTGCATCCCCTCCACCCCTCACCCACCCACCAGGGACTAGCAGGCACCTCCTGGTGGGCAGAGGGCCGTGGAAGATTAGATCCCACACCTCACTGGAGGCCGTCTGACTCCTCACAGCCTGCTTATCCCCTCTCCACCCAAAGCCTGCACTGGGACAAGTTGCACTCAGAGTTAGTGTACATGTACAGTACATTCCATGCTTCTGTGAGTGTTGCCCACGTAGCTGCACCAAATGTTGGCACTAAGACTGAATTGGGCATTGTATGGAATAGTCTAGTCCAGAAATACCCCCACCATTTGCTTCATGGGTAATTTGGAAAAATAGTTTAATAGTATGTGTAGCGGTATTTCGTAACATACTTGTTATCTATTGTGCAACAAGCTTTTAGTCATAGTCTCAACTCTCTCCGGTTTGGATATTACTAATTTGGGACAGGGTGCAAAGACACTTTATGTTGCATTTAAGGACATATTATAACACTCCCAACTCCTAATCTCCTCTCGAATCACACAGCAGTCTTGATAATCAGAGCACCATTGGAATCAATAACAACAAAAATGTGCCAGAATGAAAGTACCCTACTACATGTCTCCTGCAGGACAAAAAAAAGTGCACGATATTGAAACAGGTCTCAGACCACCCTGGTTGCAGCCAGTTTGCAGTCTGTGATTGCCAGTTGGAGAGGGTTGCCAATAGAGCCTGTACAAGATTTAAGGGGTACACCAGAACCCGAAGCGGCTGCTTTCAGCAGAAGCAGCCCTCCTGTAATCTACCAGAAACATATTGGCTTTCAGGGTTTCTGGACTAGCTGATGTATGATGATATGCAATCTCTCTTGCACAGTATGTCTCTCCTTCCACCCCGTCAGCTGCTCCTCTGACCATGCTCCAACAATGAATTGCTCAGATGTAGTCATGAGCAGTTCCCTTTAGAGAAAGAATAATGTTTGTATGATGAAAAGCAATAGATGAGCACGATGAAAAGCCTGCCGCTATGACTTTCACATAATATTCTCTTGTTTGTTTAAGATTTCTATCAGTTAGTATTTTCCTACATAGTTGGGTAGCACTGATCACAGCATCAACTCTTTTTCGATCTAGAAGCGCAACCGCAGCATATCCATTAATGAAAGCCCGATAGCTTCTGGTGCCATGCCACTGCTATAATGTGAGACTTTATGAGAGTTATGTTATGTTCCTATATTATGAGCATATTCATCAAAGATTCTGGAAAGGGCCTGACACACTATTGACCTCTAAGAGGCCATTGTGGGCAGGGGAGACAACAATATGAGTATGAAATATCTCTTGGCTCAAGACTGTCCTAAAGGAGAGGCATAACCTGTGATACATGTTAGGCATAAGCTCGCAGCCTTATAGCAGAGATGGTCTACCTGTGTTTAATGATGACCTCTGCATCATCTGATCTGACTGTTCTTTTCCTTGTGTTGGAGGGACAGGGTTACTGCTGACTTCACATTAATTTATCCCAGGTAGGATACCAGTGGCGGAATGTATTGTTTGTTCAATTACCATGCTCTATTGTTACTAGATAATTAGGTTTGACACTGTTCCAGAGTAAATTTGAAGGAGATATCATAGAAGTATTTTTTCCTGTAATGCTTTTCAACCCTAGCTGCTTCCTCGAAATTGCAATGTGTGGAATCATTATTGACAACACAAATTGATATTTATAATGGTAAAGCTTAACCCTAATATGCATAGTATACACCTGAGAAATAATTTAAATTAATCAGACCAGCTAGTTTGGGGATATTCTTGGTAGGACTAGAATACTGACTTCACATGTTGACTCACTCCTAGCCACCGTACTTTAGCGATCAATCACTCTGCTCTGCCACCCCTCACGGCAACTTAAGTTCCCTATAATACGATAGAGATAACACTCCAAATCCCATTTCTCAATGCACCAGGTCCAATTTCAAGTACATGCAACTAACATGTTGCACTCTCCCCTAGGACAGATCTAGACCCTCTCTTCCCGTCACCTCAGGTCCCAGGCAATCACCCTTCTGCTCCTCGTCTAAATCCCAAAGGGCAACTTTGAGATTTTCCCCAAGTTTCAGAAGAGAGATTATTCACAGTCTGATGTTCTCATGCATCAAAAATGTAATGTGATCTGGCCCTTTCATCTCAAGTATTCAATCACCGCCCTCTATCTATATGCTTTTCCCAAACGTCCCACTATCCCGTTAGTAGGCCCTGTGGAATAATAAACAGCTTAACACGTTTGATAACTGAGATATTTTGAACAGGACCAATTTAACATGCAGTAAGCACCTCATTGAAAAGAGCTGTGACCCCCTCACTTAATAATCGTGGGATAGCACATTGGGAGAAATGCCAAAAATAAGCAATGTTGGTCAAGTCAGCCAATATCACCAGCCACTAGTGTGACCACACAATTATATGATAGTGTAAATAGGTGGTAATAATGTACATAACCATTCCACATATGAACCATGTGGGTGGTTGGTTCTTATATGCAGCTGGGGTCTGGCCAGTATTGGTATTGTTAAAGCGATCGATATAATAAAACATAGCCACCCAGGCACATTCCCCCAAGATTCTTGAATGAGTCTGACATGCTATACTGATACCAGATATTTCTGGCCATACGCCTGAAACCATCCCCTATTATCAATGAAAAGTATGTATATCATTCGGATATGCTATTCACACAGAGACAATGGTAGCACAGGGTGACATTAATTTTGATATCTGACTTACCCATGCATCAACAAAACCTATTGGGCTATCATCTATCTGAGTAGGGAAAGTTATACTTTGGACAATAAAAAATGAGAAGATTGAATGAGTGTCAGCGGTGCATGTCAGGAATGTATTGAACATCACTGGACATTTATTTAAGAAATGAAACTTTACCTACTTAGGATATCTCAACCAGTTTGTAATGTCTGTTCTCCTTTCTTTCAGGTATGTACTCGCTTTCTGTGGTCCCTTGGACAACAGGGTTTGTATCTGCACTTTTATCATTTTAAGTACTTACAATGAGCCCAATTCAAATAGTAGCATAGTAATATCAACTCAATTTTGGTTAGATGAAGAATGCTTTTCAAAATTATAATAGATATGCAATAACTAGAACAGATGTGTAACCAGAACCGTCCATATCCCAACTGTAAACTATGGGTCAACTCAGTGTGATGCATTTCTGTATATACATTACCAAAATAAATCAATAACTCTGGAACAACTCATTGTGCAGAATGGGAGGAAGAGGGGGGGGGGAGAAAGAGAGGTCTCAAAGGACCATTTTTGACTTTTCTGCCACTCACGCACTCTACCTCCCCACCAAGTCTCACTGTGCCTCTACACAGAAGTGGCAGTAGCAAACACCAGTACAAGTGGTATTTGGTTTTGGTATTGCGGCTGATGGAGTTTATGATAAGGGACAGCGGGTGTGCTTGGTGTTATTCATTGATTTGTACTTGGTCATCTCAGCATCAATGGGACTGTCTTGAAGACTTGGTATTACTGCAGACATGATGAATAGCACTCCTGATGGCCCCTTGCTTTTCCATAGAGCGCCTTCGTCCCAGCCTTCTGCAGTGGCGTCATTGCATTCCCTGTAGAAATTTAGTGAGTTTGAAATCTTAATAGGTTTATTCTGATAATTAGTTTCGCACCATAACATACCTCAAGTCAGGCATGCGTGTTCCCTCCGGAAGTGAAAAGATCGCCCTTCCTCTCGTCCTCTGAATTTACCACTCAATCACTGCCATCCAATTGCGATCCTCCTCCCCATCCGCTTGGAAGCCTATTTCTAAATACATAGAGTCTAATTTAAAGAACACAAACCGTTCGTGTAGCCTTTCCACTCCAGGTAATCCTAACCTCCTTCCTCTTATCCACCCACTCACACACAATTTCTTCAATTAGCCAGCTGGATATCTATTTCTGTGGTTAGAATAATTATTGTCAGAACCTGATTTACAAGCTCATTAAGAGATAACCTTAATAGCTACATTTATTGTCACTCTCACTTTACATCTAAAATAATCATTTGGTGTCTCATCGTTCATTCACTCTCCACCTTTCAGTCCTCTCCCAAAACGAATCAGTTGGCGCCAGTCGGATTGTCATTGCCACCCTAGGACAATTTTAAATTGAAAACCACTTTTCAGAATTAGCACCAGCTGAACAGAACACATTAGCTGGACTGGGACACAATTGAGGGGTACACTTTGTACGTTAGCTGTCATCAACAAATCACGTGCCCACATCTTTCAATTATCCTGCTCCCGTTTCCGCTACTAGATGAAATGGTTGGATATAATATCAAGAATGAAAATAGGAATACACAGAATTGGCACCTAAAACGGCCGCAAATGGCCGTGTCTCATTTCCCCAAAACGGCCGTAGCCGGCCGCAAAACGGCCGGTTTTGGACCCTGATTAAAATATATAAAAATGGTGGTAACATTCCAAAAAGTTTTGGATGTTTTTTGGTATTGATAACTCATCATTCGGAAAGGGTTTAAAGCTAAGGGGAATAGGAAAAGTGTACCTCAAGAAGCTTAATTTCTTTTGGGGTAAGAATTATGAATTTACTGATAAATTCACAGGAAAAGGTATAAATCAAGCAGCTCATAAAAGATGATTCTACCTAGACATTGCACCATAATTGATGCAAGTTATGTCTTATTTTAATCAGTAACACATGCTGCTTTAACAAAAAAATGATTTGATTCAAATTTTCTAACCAGAATTATTGTATTTCTCATGTGATTTGGCCCATAAAATGAGATGTAGTACTTTCTGCGAAAAAAAAAAAGTATGGGCCAACCAAGCCATAAATGTAGCAAGGACCACACAACTTTTAAGACCTGCCATGAGTTCAAAAATGAATATTTTAATTTCTTTTTTGAAATGCAGATTTAGAATCAATACAATTTTTGATGTGATGCATAGCTAAAGGAATAAAAAATGAATATTATGTTGGACAATAAAGGTGATCAATGGCCGAATTTAGCTAAATTCTAAGTGAAATCCTGGGGAAAGGAAGCACTATATATTATGCAATTGCTTGGGGTCTAAAGGGTTAAGCCACTCGGAGACATCAGCAGATTATGCCAATTTAAAGATCCAATGGCTTACATGTAACATATTGTCTGACTTTGTCATTTTCATCACATCACTCAATTGATCCCACAATCCACACATGGAAAGGAATAGGTGCTAGCGAAAAAATGGAAATGTCACATCAAGGGAAACTTAAAAGATAAAGGCCTCCCATTTCTCACTTTTGACGTTTACTCATTACTTTACCAGCATGTGGCCAATCCTCCTCTCTAACTCCCCAAACTCCCCTTCAAGGCTGAACTTTCCCCTTAAATTTGTGAAAGTCAGATGGACCTTACCTCATATTCATTCTACCCTTTTTCCATAATATATTGGCTGAATTGACCACGTCGGATGGCTCACGAACTCACATGTAGCTGACTATCCCATTTTAGATGTTAACAAGACATTGACAAAAGGGGCGTTTTACTATTCACATAGACACCACACATAGCTCAGTGCACATTGGTCTATTGGCCTAATAACTCAATCAGCCATGCTCTTTACCTGAACTACGCCCTCTACCCTTTTCAATGTCCCACTAAAGATCTGTAAAAGTTGAAAAGAATCAATTTACAAGAAACTGGCTGAATTGGCCAGTTTACGCTGTGAGAGCCCCAGCTACCTAACACGTAGAGGCTTTGTGGTCTCAGGTTGCCTCGTTCTGCTAATCATTCAATCACCAACCCTTGCCACCTCCTCCATGCCCCTTGCTCCCTTACAGGCCAGTTCTCACTTATTGTATATATCTGAATAGAGAGACTCCATAGAAGAAAAAAAAACTGTAGTCCCAGGGAAATTTGTCCCAAGGGTCAATTTATTCGGAGAACCTTCTCCCAGAAGTCAGTTTACTGGCAAAGATGGCCAATAAGTCGTAGATTTGTCTGGCTCACTTCGGCTTTCTCCTTTCATCAGTGAATCACCTTCCCTAACCATTGCCCCTTCAGTCCATTCCCGACTCCTTCAAGGTCGGAGAAAGTTATCCAATTTCTTCAGACAGAGAATAAGACTACGTTAAAGGAAATTTTCTAAAATAGGCAATTCAGAGTACATATTCATATTGAAGTTTGGTTAGAATAAGACTACGTAAAAGGAAATTTTCTAAAAGTTTAATAGGCAATTCAGAGTACATATTCATATTGAAGTTTGGTTAGGAAATTACATCTTCTCAGTCAAATAGGAAGGCTTGGCACAGATTTACATATACCATCCTCCAGCGTCTACGATAGTTCCCAACACTGGAGGTGGAACCGCCCTGCAGGCACTAGTGTGTACCCCCCCCCCCACCTCCCAGTGTGCAGCATTGGAATAAATAATTATATGTAAATCTTTTTGAATAGGCCATTTTACTGGACACGGAAACATCACCTGTGGCCGATTAGATCTTGTAACCTTGCCCTTTACCTCTCATCACTCAATCAGAACCCCGCTTACACGCCACTGCCTCCTCCCATCCTCACTTCATCCCCATCAGGGACTAGTTGCACTCCTGGTGGGCAGAGGGTCATGGAGGATAAGCTCCCACACCTCCCTCGACGTGAGGCCCTCCGACTCCCCACCGCTTCTCCAGGGCTGCACCACACAAATAGCTATTGTATGGAAATAGATGTAGCTAAAATATATTAATTGCATTAGGGTGTGTTGTCGATTTCGGCATTTAAAATGAAACTCATGTGCAGCATGCTTGTTCCCCTCAGTTCAAGCCTGTCCTACTCATGAATCTATAATGTGCAGTGGGGAGAGGATCATATTCCATACTGAGAAATATATATGATTCTGCCTCAGTTTTGTAAAATATTTTCCTCCACTGATACCTAATAATTGTTAATCAGACTTAACTCCAACATGTATTTAGTGTGTTATGAAACCATCAACATGTATTTAGTGTGTTATAAAACCATCATACCGTAGAGTTAACTGGTGAATAATGGCAATTGAGTAGATGATTACCTGATAATTGAATTTATGATTGAGTGAAATAGTACTGATGGTATATTGATAGTAATAATAATGAAAGCTCATTCCTCCAAGATTCTAAATTGCCTCTGGCATGTCTCTTACCATCGGAAGCAAGTTTTCTACAAACAGGAGCAGAAATGTGGTCAGAACGAGTTACATAAGATACAGATGGTTTAGTCATGCCATATCTACCCAAGTGTAATGCCAACTGCATAATGCTTAGGGTCTAAGTTGTTGCATTTAGCTTCGGAGCGAATGATGTCTGCTTTGAAGCAGGAAATGTTTAGAAATTATCATACTAAACTACTTGTGAGTAGTTATTCCACAGCATATCATTAGGAGCGGTTGAATGTGGTGCTTGTGTACTTGATATGTGAATGATCTTTGCTTTTCCCTGAAACTACCACCTTCTATATAAAAAAGGCCACAATATATTTTTATGTTGGATGTCACATATACATTTCCAAAGTAACGCTGTACTGCTATAGGAACCATAAGATGATAATTTTAGGGAAATATTCTGCCCTGTGCCCATATACTGATGAAGCTGCACATATTGCAGATATGAAAATACATTATTGATATTAGTGCCCTCTTTTACCCCTCGCTAATAGTAGCAATTCTGAGAGCTTGCACGGAAATGGGCCACTACAGCCCTACCACACAAGCCAAATATGATATACCACACAGCTAGTGATACGTACATCCAGGATGACATTTATCCTAGGTCATACTTACTCTCGGCCAACAAGACCTAAGGCCATCTTCTATTTGAGTAGGGACAGTAATACCCTGGGCAATAGAGAACATACATCCAGGAGAGTATAGTGTATGAGTGGTAGGGTAGGCTGGTGGGGGCTAGTACGGATACTTGCACATGGTGTACCTGAAACTGACCAAGCAATATATCATCTAAAAGATACTAGTCTAGTGGGTCATTGCTCTGCCAAAAGAGTCATACGAAGATCTAGACTGTACCTCAGCAATGTTGTAAAGGATTCCCTGGGAATCGATGTCATACCATCAGCATTTTGCCTCATCCTTGCTCTATGTACCCGTAATGTTTTGCAAACCTTAGTTGGGGCTGATCTCTCAGGTTGGAATATTTCGGCCATTAATTGTACAATATCAGTTAAGTCCTACATCATAGTAGGTGATCGCTATAAATGTTGTATAGCATACTACCTCTATATGATCACCCTTTATCTGGACGACAGCAGAACCTGATTATAAATCATAGTTCTGTAGCGTTTATATTTGAACTACATCTAAATCGGACAAACTTGATAAATAAGCACCAGGACCCTTCCCTCGTTGCTGTGGTTTCTGAGTAGGATTAGGCCACACTGAGTGAGCTCCCTGCTCCATCATCCTACATCCATGCACCATTTCCCCTGGTCAGCTACAGCAATCCATTCTGTCTTACATAGGGTTGAATCCGGAGGCATACTTTATTGCCCCGAAGATACTAAGTCTTGTTCATACAAACCTCTGAAGCTCCAGGAATGGGACACTGTCCTGTGAGAACCAGGAACATTAATAATGTGCTATACATGGACAAGTATTCAATCCGAGTCATTCATGATTGTCTAAAATTGCCAAACAATGAGACCTGTACGGTACTGCAGCCATTTTGTGGGAAATCCCATGACAATTGACAGTACAAGCTGATTAGCTGTAACTCTACACCCATAAAAATATGGCTATGTCGCCTAAAGGACTCTCCTACAAGGGTCAAGCATTTTAGTGAAGGGTAGCATGAGGGTGGGCATTTTTGGACCTACCAACATGAGGGTCAGACATTGCTGGACAGACCCAAAGACTTTGGCAGTCTGGCCATGATGGACTCTGGGGAGCGCCTCTTTCAGTCTCTACGAATCAAGCACTGTCAGACTCTGGCATGAGGGTCCAACATGGCCAGACTCTCAAGCAATTTTGCGATAGTCTAGCCTGTTATTGTAGGTACAGCATAGCCTGACCCTCACTAAAATGGTCCTTGACCCATCTATGTTAGTCCAGCAGTGTCTGACCCTTGTGTGAGAGTGCTTTCGGCGACATGGGCTGGCGCTCATGTTTGCTTCAGTGTTCTGGTTTCCTCATGGCGAGTTTTGATAGGGATTTCAAAAAGAGGTAGTTTTATTACACTTTCCATTTTCATCTAGGTTATTGCTGCTTATATTTGGCAACTGGAAAGTTTTAGGTGTGGTACCAATTGCAATAGGCCACTTTCTCAGTTTTGACAGCAGTCTTGGCAAGACTGAGAATGACAGCTTACTCCTCGCTCCATCACCCTTGTGGCCGCACCCCATTGCATCTGGTCATCCAGGGTTATCAGAACTGGCATGTCAACTACGTACTATCGCAGTTGCACGGCCTAGAAAGACATCTATCTAGTTTCTCTTAGGAGCTTCGCTGAGTAGCTCGAATGAACTGATGGACGATGGGAACCATCAACCTTTTGGGGGACCTCCAACTGCTATGTTATCCTCCTTAGTTTTACTTCTTAACAGAAAAAGATGTGAGTAGCAATGTAAACATCCCTTCATATATATATATATGTACATATATATATATATATATATATATATATATATATATATATATATATATATATATATATATATATATATATATATATATTTATATATATATATATATATATATATATATATATATATATATATATATATTATATATATATATATATATATATATATATATATATATATATATATATATATATATATATATATACCCCTGTGGTGTGTACTACAACCAACCTATTGATTCTCCACACGTCCCTATAACTTTATTGATCGTTAGCCTACCACAGATGTAGGACAATAGAATCCAATCCCAGCATCATCCATTCTGAGTTCTCCCACCCTAACCCCTCCCTCTCTCCTATGCAGACTGCACGACATTAGTTGCTCCCATAGAACAAAACATTCGCTAACCTTTTGGTAAGACACCTCGAACCTCTCTGCCCATTGCATTATGATATCTCTTTCATCTCCATTCAATTCTTTAAGAATATTTACGCACAAAAAACATATGTTGGTTATGTTAGAATTTGACAGACAGGAAGTAACACTGACCAGGCGTTGTGTGGAGTCTACATAAGCAGCATTTCAGAATGTCCGATGATAAGCAATCAATGCATTCAGTCCTAATTAGCACAGGAAATTGCGTTTGTCTGTGAGGGGTCAGATTCCTGCAACATTTGTTATGCCCATGTTACATCTCATAATGCACAAGTAGTATAGGCTACAGACACAATGCCCTATTCATGTGAGATTACCTAATCCAGGGCTGGGCATTATTCCTAGGCCTCTTTACAGGGGACCTACAAATTGCTATATGTACATATCATGCCAACACTAAAAGATGCCAGTCACAAATTGCAGATAGTACAGAGATATACGCCTATCCTGGTCTTTTGTAGATAATGTAACAAGAGATGGTAGTTGCGACACATATTTGTAGACTCCTCGAACAGATTGTTGACAAGGGAGAAGAAGTAAAATATGTTACAACAGCTAAATTCGTCTAGGGAAATTAACAAAGCATAATTCAAACTAAAAACACTTCACCCTCAGAGGCAAGGTTGATAGTGGTTCCAGGGCCGGCTCAATCTCGCAATGGGGCTCCACAACTAGCTTCAACTCGTCAAATTGATAACCTGCCAGGTTACCATCCCACAAGACGACCCTATACTTGTCAAGGTTGTCAAACTAAGATAGTTGATGCAGGCCTAGATTAGTCACAGCTGGGGCTCATCATTGCATAATGGTGGTAGGTCTAGGGTTTCAACTGTATGAGTTTGGTCTGGTTCCAGATGACAAGATTATTTTATCAATTTGTTTAAATACATAACCACATATAGAAGTGATATTTAATACACTAGTGCCACCAAGGGTTCACATAATGTATCACCAAGTCTTGACTCAGGATGGGCTACCCATCAACAATGGACTATAGGCATATGTGTGGATCATACCAGTAGAAGGGACATGTGCCTACTTCTGCCCTGGTGAATGACAGAAAAGAGGTGTGTTTACTCTATACCTATCATCTATTTCCTTAATGCTGCCAAAACCATGCATTCTTTACATTATCTTATGTTTTTACTAGATACTTCACAGAAGTTTCCATATTAACATATAGGTATCTTAATACTCAGTATCATATTAAGATAGGAATTAATCAATTTATTCCCAAGGGTACACATTAATGCTAGACAATGGCCACCTGCAGGGGAAATGGTGACTAACTTCTAGACAAGTTTAGGGCTAGCATGTACCAGGTGGAGCTAGTTGGGTCTTCTAACTGAAGAGTTTTGCTTGCCCGCGCCTTTCCTTGTCAAATTGACAATGCAGTGCCAGGTTTGCTGAGTCTGAATTTTTTCTGTGATACTTCGGCGATTTTCCTATTATAGTGCTGAGCCCACAGTAAAAAATAGCCAGACAAGCTTGTACGTGCGGACCCTCGTAGTCGTACCCTTCATTTACTACTCCATCACCTCTCAGACCTCAACCTGACCTGCTCCCAATCCGTCCCTGTGATCAGATTGAAGTAAAACACCCGTCTAACTATTTGGAGTCCAATTTAGAGAACACAAACTGCTCTTGCATGGTCTTCACTTCAGATAATCCTCTACCCTCTGTATTGCAGACCGCTATATAGGGTGCATAATATTATTCATCTTGTGGTGAATGGTTTATAGGAGAGAGAACTCATGAAGGTATTTTGCAATTATGTCTTGATTTTTTCACTATTCATTCTCTCACCCCTCTGCCAAAGCTCACAGTTGGCTAGATTGCTATTTAAGGACAACTCTGTAATTGAAAACCGCGGACTGAATAGAATGCATTTACCATGCAGGAGAGAACTGACTCATCCTTCAAACTACTCCCCTCACAGTTGACAACTGCCTCCTCAGCCTCAACCCCTTCCACCTTCTACAATATTTTAATATCCCAAATCAAGAAAGTCAATATTGGGAATGCGGAGTTTAGGCCAATTTACAGCTTTGATGCGTCTCAATTTGGTTATTGCATCAATCGACCCTGCTGCAATATCAATACCCCTGCAAGCATTTTGTCCAATCATGCTTGTCAATAGGTGTTATGTGCGTAACGGTTACAACAAAAAATAGTTACATCAAAGGCAGTGCCCTAAATTGCCCTATTTACAAGACAAAAGCCTCACACGCAGCAGAGTTGACCATCCCAATTTGGCCTTTCCCCTCATCACTCACCCAGCCTGTATTTAAATTCGCTCAATAACCCCGAACACTCCCCTAAGGGCTGGAATCGCACAATGGATTACTAAAAGGAAAAAGAAAGTATATTGATAGGACGCTTCTCAAGCTGCCCTATTTACACGATGAACACTTCCTAATATATAGGGAAGTAACCATCTCACTTTAGGGTTGTCTTTTTCAACAAACATTCCCTTAAGATAATATGACCAGCCCCCCTGAGGCTCTTCCAGAGTCCTTCGATGCTAGATATTGCTGTAGAAAAACACAGATGGTAAATACAGGAAATCTCCCCAAATGGCCGATTTACTGGTCATGCAGCAAGCCTCACATGGAGTTGATTTAACTACTGCACTTTGCCGTTTCATGCTCCAGCCTCCCCCGGGGTCTAAAAGCCGCCTTTTACGCTCAGACAATTATGCTTACATCAGTGTATAAAAAAGAGAAAAGGGAATCTTAGTAGGAAATCGCTGGCTTGGTAAACTGACCTTGGGGAAATCTCACGAGTAGCAAATTTGACGGTCTCCATGCATGGCATTTTTTTCTCAATCCACAATCTTTAAACCCTTAAACCCATTGCTGGCTCGCCCTTCCTCCCCAAAACAATGAGATTCAAATGACATTTCATACATACAAAAGGAGCAAAAATATTCAGGGTCATGGCTGTGGCCATCTTAAAGGTGTAATAAAAAGTGAAACGTGGAAAATTGGTAGTGATGGATCTAAAGCCAAGGTACCAGGCACGCAGTTGTACGATGTGTTACCCATGTGGTAACTTACCTTTCATCCTGATTGGTTAAACACAGAGGGTTACCGATCTAATGTGATTTCCCACCCAAATACTGATGTTTGCAGTTTGCTATGGTATCCAAGTCCTCCAAGTGTCTGGATCTCGGGGCATCACACCTACACTGACACTAAAGTCACCTGTAATGTAATATATATGTAATGAAAGTAAACCATGTGTGGGTCCAGTTTTCTTATGAATATAGTAGTCTTGAAACTAGGTTCATTGTAAAAACTATTGTACAGGTACCACAAATGTATTTGATGTAAGTACTGGATGTCAAACATTAAGTGTTCTCAGGAGGAGGGTTACCCCAACCTATATCCAGGCGCGTGGGCGTAAGGATTGGATTCCCCCAGCCATAATACTGTATTTAGATGAGGCTTCAGAATCTCCGACATTGGGCTTATTCATGAGGATGACGGGGTGTTTACTCCTGCTACTAGGGATAAGACAGGAGTGACTCAGGGGTATTTAGTGTTGGGATTCGAAATGGGTATGGAGTAGGAGAGATGCTTACATTGGTATGTAACAGTAATATTTTGTGTCAGGCATATTTGGGCAGTTTCAGATTGTCCATTTTGATTGAAGGCAGAGAAATATCTAAATCCCTTCAGAAGACCTCTAAAGGTTCCAGGCTAACACCCCCATACCGAGACTTTAGTATAACTTTTATGAACACCTGCTGGGCCCGCAGGTGAGTTTCTCACCCTGGATTACCAGGGTCAGGCTCACCCGGATTAAGATGGAGAAGGTGTTGGGCTGCATGTGTACCTGACAGAGTAGGTTTGGTCTCCCAGCCGGGAAACCACTTAACCAGGTGGTCTGTCTAAAAGGTGCCAACTAGTACTCAGCTGGTACTGGGAAGTCCTAAGGCAGTCGTTTAGGAGATTGCTTTGTTCGCGCAACAGTTATTGGAGTAGTGTCTGCTTCCTGTATTATACTACCAAATTTGCATAGTTTCTATTATACTCTAAGGGGTCACCATTTGGCCTAGTTAGTCCCTGCAACTTGCTTATTAATGTAGATACCATATTACTAAATTGTTCAGAGTTATGCCATTCATGGATTGTTTCTGCAAACTGCAGGTAGCTGACACTTCAATTGATCTTTTCAAACCTAAAATTGTCCACATATAGTTTTGCCTTTCCCCTCATTTGGATTTTGCCACACAATATTATTTTGAAAGGGTGGTACTCATATTCTTGCCATCAGCACCAGCTCCACTATGATACCAGGTGATAATGAAGGGGATAATTCGGTGATTGGCTTATCAGACCCATGGATGACGTCAGAGGATTCCTTGTGGGTGATGGCAGGATATTCTTTTTCTTATAATAAAGTGATCGTTATCTTCATAGCAGCCACAGCTGGCGTGGTACTGTATCAAAACATAAAAAATCTCCCAGGCCTGGGGAACCTACCTCGTTATGTAGAGCCCTTGGAGGCAGACTTTACGAGTGCCCTCCGTAATGGTGTTGTTACACTATCCATAGATAATATGACCACTCGAGGGGATTCATCCAAGATTCTGAAATGAGATTGACATGGCACTGACCCCTTTCGATAGAAGGAGGGAAGCGGTGGAAGCAAGAGGACCCATGAAACCATCCTCGTAATGCTTAGGTCTCTGTTGTTATTCTAGGAGCATAAGAGAGTCAAGAATTTTCCCTTTGAATTATGATAATAACTATGAAATTGTTGTAATAATCTCTTAATCACAATGGGCGCAGGGGGGGGGTGGTATTTCAGTATTGACATGAAGTGAGGCCATTTAGGACGTCAACTTTACAAAGCACTACACATTAGTAGTTGTACCCCTTATCTACCTACGTATGCTTTCTTCCGTGACGTGTATGATTCAATATTCTATGATCATGTGATATGATTGCAGATAATGTTATTGTATAAATTAAATGTAATTATCTTGTATAGTCGTCAATGATAAACAGTACAACTAGACCCCTATTTGCAGTAGTCAAAAATTATATCATATGCATTGTACTGATATTAAAATGTGAGATTATGGCTATAGCTATCCGGATGTTGCTTACAATGCTACTTGGACCACCACCGTCTAGATGAAGGAACAGGGAAAACACGTATGCATACTCCACATCTTATATACGAGATCACCAGAGGGCAAAGACTATAAAATACCACACAGGCAGTGATATGCATGCCGATGGTCGTCTGGGGTGATATTTAGTCTTTGTCTCATCTACCTCTGGACCAACAAACCATAATATCGTCTTCTAAGTTCTATCTGAGTAGGGAAAGTCATGCCAATGGCAATAAGGAACATATATCTAGGAGGGTAGGGAAGCGCATGTAATGGATATAATGTGTGGATATCGTACCTCTTGTGCTTGCATCTAACGGCTATTTAAGCCATATCTAGGTACTTGGTGATGACGCTTACGTAAGGTTATGATTCTTTTATTGATCCTTTCACTTGTATAAGTATAGGGTAATTTAATGGTATTGCTTCCATACCCTAGGTCCATCCCAAGCGCCAACCCCCTACCAAGATGCATTCTGACCACTTCATCCAGTATCTAGTACAGGTGATCACAATGTATCCAGGGTGTAGTGCCCTCATGTGTTAGGGGTGCAGAATAACTGCCTACCATTTATACCTGGCTGTCGGCCAGTCTGTGTCTCTGCCTTCCACTATGTCAGGCACCAATGTGATATGAAGAGCCCTATGTTCCTATGTATTATATTATCTTGCTGTATACAGGGTCATATGTACACACCTTTTGGGACCAGAAGGCAAAGCATTAGAGCACACACGGTATCTTCTATTTTACGCAAGTCAACCAAGCATCACTTTAGGTCCTTTAGGTAAAAGGAAACGTTGATTCCAGTCACCCGACTGTGTTTAGCAGACCAGTGCCATCCTCCGGCTTTTCCCCTGTCTGCCAGATTCTACTGTTAGTTAATTGGACAATAATTAAGATTCTAGAGAAAAGGAAAAAGAAACGAGGAGACCAAGAATTCATCAAATCTAAAAATTAGAATAAGTCCAAGACCATGTTCCTGGAAACCAACTTCTTTTGGGCCTTTGCAAACCCGAAGGGACTCATTATACACAGAGGCAGTACTGCTGCAAGTAGAGGTTACGTCGCCATTTAACGAGCTCCGTCGAGTTTGCTAAAGGTCCCTATAACCTAAGCTTTATTGCCCGCGTGTAACAGGCAGTGTTCCCTCCTCATGTTGAACACCTAGCCTTATCCCTAATTCAAGACCTACCCCACATGATTTAAACATAGCCTTATTATGTCCCTCATGTTCCCACCTTACCCCTCAAGCAGCATATTCAGCAGCCAAAAGAACACAGGAAATACAGCAATCCCCACGCTAAAAGATCGATAAGACGGCAGCCTACATAGTTGCGAAGATAGTCTACTATCTTTATGAAGACTCGCCAATCAGTTTGAAAGTGGCCGTAATGTGCTCCTTAACAATGGCAGTGAGCTGCAAAGGGGCTAAATGGTATGTCTTATAAGAGGTATGGTAAGAGATAAGACCTCCTATACAGTGTTTGCTAAACACCATACGGAAAAGTGTGCCGTAAGTTATATCCTTCACTGTAACTAGTAATTGTAGGTACACAGTAGGATCTATGTAGTTTTACAGTACCTACTGTGGGTTAACAGTAGATTCTTCTGTTTACCAACCATAAACTGTACACCGATAGTAGATTCAACTGTACACAGGTCTACAAAAATGGCAAACAACTGTTTACAGTGTATTTACTAATCATCTACATAACCAGGGTGAGTTCTGGCTACTTATCAACATAAATATACTCTTCAGCATCAATTAATATTTAGCAAATAACACATACTGCTTTTATTAACCTTTTCTCAGTGGTAAATGTCAGTTACAGGCGTTATACCTATAAGTAGGGAGTGCTTACTGGCAGTGCAATTATAATACATGTACTCCAAAATAACGAATTCTCATTGCATGATTTTATGCCCTGCAAGGAGTGAGGGAAAGTACAATACCTTGGTTCTATTTCTGTTTTATTTTATGCATTTATTGGCCATGCTGAGGAGGAGCTTGAGTGTATAGAAGGGGTTAGATCCCAGACCCTCCACGAGTGTTACAACACAGACAGGGGAGGAGTGGATGTGGAGACATGGCTTAAGTGCTAGATTGCCATAGTGCCAAAGTATACACCAGCAGGTGGGCTGTAAATAGCAAGTATAGCACAAAAAACTGAGGATATAAGGACTGTATAAGAGGTGCGAGAGGATATTGCAGAAGAAAGGCTGCATACAAGAGGGAGAGGGAGACAGAAATACTGACATCGAGAGGGTTTCCATTAATTAGGAATGGTGACAGTTTTGTATCCATGCACGGCTGAGAAGAAAAGTTAGACATAATATTCTGAGAAGGTACAATTATTATTCAGTATTTTGAATGGTGTATAAAATAAAGTGCAATATGCCCCTTGGACCCGTATACTCCTTCCAATAATATAACTTACATAGGAGAGGTAGGCCTGCACATGAAGAATAAAAGCAATCTACACACTATTGACAAATATAATGTTATGACTGTTGTGCTTACAGTTTGACCTTCCCAACGCAAATCACATCTTTCACATCTGTAAATCACCAGCCCACCCACTACCTCCCAACACTCGCCTTTATTACATCCCCATTGACTGCTCTGAATGGAATTAGCAATGGTTGATGTGGCAGGCTGTAAATTGGCTTTAGTTTGCCAATAAGTGAAACCATAGAGGTCTCTCACAGTTGCCGACTGGAGGTAATATGTAATTTGCATCAAAGTCTACGGCTGACCGACATTGTTTTGTACCACAAATTCGCTTGTTGTTCACCAGTGGTTGCTGGAATGGAGGTCACATGGTATGGACACTTAAGTTATAAAGAAAAAAATGGGATTATTGAGTTAAATTATGTCTGAACTGTTCATACTGTGTAGATAGTACATTTATTGAGATCATCATTTGGAACACCGGTAATGTTGTGCACTTGTCGGGACGTAGTCTCATTTGAAGATGAATTGTATTTGAAGATCATTATGTGGAATAAATACACCTATTAGCGCACATTGACTGGGGGGGGGGGGTCATGCATGTTAGATTTGAACTAAACTGAGTAAAATTTAGGCATCTGTGAAATTTGGTGTGGAAAGAAATTGATATGATTAGTATGATGAGGACACAGGAGGGATTGCTTGAAGTTAGATATTTAAACCGTAGAGCCAAAGGATCTTTATCATAATAACTTTGAACCATTGTTTAACCCGGTCATTCACCTGGTTATACAATAGTGTTAGCTACAATAGCCATTATACTTTACAACTCTGTTTCCAACGTCCTTGACAGCTCCCTTGGCACATCATAACCTTTCAAACAGCAGTGTTTATCAGAGGCTTTGACTAAAAAGAAAAGCCTAGTTGACTGTGAACTCTGCTGATCAATGTAGAACAGGAGGCCTTTCTACGGGGAGTGATTCTCTCTTCTTCAGCCTCTGAATTACTTTTTTTTTTGGAAATAAAAAAGGCGTTCTTTATGTTGTGTTTGGTCTGAGAGCTCAGTATACTTAGAAAGCAATCAGGAAGTCCGATCTACACGATCTTCACACATGGCTTTAAAACAAATTAAGTTTTGGAACATTAGCCCTTCATGATTTTACACTGATATTATCATTGTTTTCACCAAACCAGACTGGCGTTTGATGGAATCGAAGTATACAGGCTAGCGCATGGCTAGAACAAGAACACAACCTCTGCACCTCCACCCAATACAAGGGTCATAATGTGTAACTGCCTACAGCTTATACCTGGCTGACGGCCAGTCTGCCAGTCTGCCTTCCACTCTGCCAGATACCCATGTTATGGATAGACCCCTCGAGTTTTGCTATGTTATTATGATAGTGTAGCTGTTGGCTATTCTAAGATAGGCATCGGCTATGAAAAACTCCAGATTCGAAAATGGGTTGTTCAGAAATTATACTTTATTCATTCTGACATACGGCTCGTAATCATACAGACGGATAGTAACAATCAAATAGGCTTCTGAACACCAGTGGTCATATGAACATACAGGAGGTATACGCTCACGGTCTAGTACATAATTCCCGAGTTCCAAGGCTCTCTTCCATCTTGATTAACTCCACTTGGATCAGACTCCCCCAGAGGGAGTTCTGTACCCGGAGTTGTGCACCAATGCGTCTATCTCCTCTAGTTCCCCCAAAGGGTGGAACAGAGAAAGACGCAGGGTGACCAAGTTGGAAGCAGCGACAGGACTAGGCCGAAAAGGTACAACAGAGTTCGGGGAAGCTCTGTTGTGGAGCAGTCGAGCTGGCCGAAGTGCACAGCAAGACTGGGTCCTCGATTAGCAGAACCCCAGGTCTTATGTACTGGTCGTTATGTAACTCTCCTCATTACTCGTAAACACTTGAGTTCCCGAGGAACTCCGGGTGGCCACGCGCCGGTGCATCCGGGCCGACACGGTACCCGAGATATGTCGGGTGACACGTGGCGGTCACGGCTCAATGCACATAACCAGGCCGCATTCCACCAATCCTCAGGTGTGGGCTTATATAACCATATACTCGGCACTAGACAGGAGTGCGGCCTGGATACACGGCAACACACATACCAAATATAACACAAACTGGTTCCATAGAAATAGTACAGCGGCAACCCACTACACTACCCCCCTTCAGACAATATCACAGCGTCTAAATAGCGGCACAAAGTGCAGTACTTTTATACTACCTTGATACAATGACAAATTTTATCTCCAAACAACCCAAAAAAACATATATATTGTCTCCAAACACATACATAGTGGAGACAAGCGTAACTCTTTCTATCAGAACCACTTATATATTTCTTGAGTATTATAGATATTTCTTCATCCTTTTTGATATTAACGTCAATCATATCAACCATCAGGATCCAGTTACACAATAATCGAGTATCATCCTTCAATAACAGTCATGATTTCTGGGACTAAGAGGATAAACTCCACACAGCCAGTCAAGCCCTATAAAACAAACTTGACTATATATCATAAAAAAATATATAAAACTTTTAAGACATACTATCATATACTAACCATGTTTTATCGAAAACGATTTGTTACAACAGGTATCATATACATACAGATCAATATGAGCACTTCTCCTTAAAAGTTACCAATTTTTCATACGAGACATTTTGGAAACATAAAAGGTGGCAAGTGTCGACTTTATAGTAAATCTTGACCGAACCCGTCTATTTGAATAGACTCACTCGCTTTACGTGCCAGAGTAAGGTTTGAAAGGTCAATATTTTTGGAATAAATGAACATATAGCGTAGATCCCGTAAATGCAGTTTCAATCCAACCAAGGACTTCAAAAACCTTATGCCATTTATGGTCACATAGGTGTCCTTTTTGATGTAACCTACATAATAACACAAGTGGCATTCTCCATAAAGAAATGCTAAGGCGATCAGATCAAGTAACTTGGCAACACATTTCAACTTCCAGGGAGAATTAATCTCCACACTCAGTTCAAAGATCAAAAACGCAGTAAGCTGAAAAATAGAATGATCCAGCCCCTCACTTGATACCTTCCTTCTGAAAGTAATCAACGAGAGCCTACGGATCTCCATAACAACTTACGCAATTTCCATTCTCAGTACCTGAATAAATTTCATGTTTTTCAGGTTCATTGATATGTTATTACCACAGATCTACACATAGCACGAATGCAGTCAAGTAACCTTTTACTCCAGTAGGTATCATCAGGATCCAGTCCCTTATACCTTTACTCATTGGACGGTTAATTCAGAGAATCACAATCGGCATACAATAATCATACCTATAGCACATGTCATCAAATCAAACAGAACCCGTTTTACAAATACTGTCTTATGGCAAATAGAACACTCTTTGGTGATGATTTTAACAGTTTTTATATATTTCAACAACTGCAAAACCTAGATTATAGATAATAATGGCATCATATCAAAGTCTTTTCATAAATAGGCGATAATGATCCACTGTTCTTGTCATCTCAGTCTTTCATATATATATATATATATAGTCATCTTGTGACCCATAGTCAATAGTATTTTAAAGCATCATATGGTCCGTGGTGCACTAATAGCTCCACTACTGCAAAAGTTCAACCTTGATGACGACACATGGTAGAGGTTCTATATATGCTGCAAACTGGGAATGTTTTTATGACTCGCCACTCAGCAAAAGTTCTTCATTTCTGGACACTGGCGACATGCATTCACTCGATCGGTTGTCCCTTATTTCAATGGAAATGTCCATCCCAGACCCCAGCTGCAAAGCGTCAGGGTTGGGAAAATGCACTTACGTACTCATAGGTACACTCGCCATGGATATAGGAATGTCCAGGGTAGATGGACGATGGTTCCCTGACACAGAACCAGTCGTCACAGGTAGGTCCACTGGAGGATCCACCATCATGGATTGTCCAAGTTCGTTTTCAGGAGCCATAAGCGCCTCAGCATCACGGATAGTCAGACGTAGGTCAGCTTCTGCGATTGCATCGGTCAGCTCCATCAATATGTCGACCGCCTCTCTAGTCTCACTTTCCGTTATCTGGTAAGGTGACTGACAAGAGGTGGCGTCAAGTATTGGTGTTGAGACAGGTGTCGAGTTGGGCGACTCTGTCTGAAGTTCATTCACCACCATCCTCGCTAGAGTGGACACCCCAGCTGGAGTATCCATAGTCTCAAAGGAAGACACGGTTGTGTCCACCCCCATTGTAGTATACTGCATCGTCTTAGCAGCAGACGACACAGAGGTGGACGTCACGGCAGCAGACGTCACAGCGACAGACGTCACAGGAACAGACGTCACAGGAACAGACGTCACAGGAACCAACTCCGATGACCCAGAGGCCATGGAGGTGGCAGCCACATAACTGCAGTCAGCCAGGTGCATCTCGTTCCTTGCAAGTGAAGGTGGAGGACTCCGAGGGATATCACTAGCCCTGGAGTCAGCTCTCAACCTTTGTGCGTATGCATCACCGTCAAATCCCAAGGGAAGAGGGGCAGAACCCCGGTCAACCCTGTACATACTCTCGTCGTACCAACTCGACAATGGGATTTCATAGCAATCTTCGAAGAACTCAGCCAACTCTTCGTAGAAGTCATCGTTCTGCTGAGCTTCCTTTCAATAGCCAGAAAATTCCTCTGTTAGACCACCAATTTCGTGTTCTAACTTCCGAATAACTTTAGTTTTTAGACTAATTTCAGTCCGGGCAGCAGTTAGTTTATGTTCAGCAGAACTGACCATATCCTTACTGCGATCCAACTTGACTTTGAGATCGTCAATTAAAAATTGACTTTCCATACGAGATTTTTCAATGTTCAATCTCAAATCGTCTACAATTTTGCTAGAGGTTACTACCATGTCATCCCGTTGCCCCAACTGTCGTTTGAGGGCTTCATTCTCCTCAGTCATTTTGGACATTTTAGATAGGAGTTCTGCTTTTGCAGTCTCCACTTTCTCTAATTCGGCCAAACGACTTTCTTTTACCAATTGCTCAGCTTGAGCCCTAGCTCCTTGCAGAGCTAGTTGACAAGCGAGATCCAGTGTGTCAAATGAACTTTTCAGCCCAGTGACATACTGTTCTTTCAGAAGATTCCTGATACTAACATTCTCAGGGTGATCAATATCACCAGTCAGCTTAGGCAGAGGGACCGATTCCAAACACATCCCTTCTTCATCCACCCCAGATGATGGAGAGTTCAATGAGAGACCCCCCATACAGGTAGATGGTGATGGAACGGAGGATAGTCTACGACCAATCTCCTGTTCCTTCCTCATCTCTATTTTACTTGATTGGACCCTGCCTGTGGGTGGGGTGAATTTCTGATCCACCCAATCGTCCCCCTCAGATTGGAAATCAATCGTTCTATAGATCGTCTTAGTCTTGGAATCCTCTTTCCCACATACTGACTCTATCTTCCCTGTTACATACCCTTGACTATCAGTAGAAGTATTTTCTGTTTTTAATATCTTCCTTGACACTCCCGGGTTCCCTCCAGCCTCAGAGATTGTGGTAGGAGGTATTACCTCCTGTCCCACAAATACACAGTCATCCTCCTCCTCTACAGGAGAAGCTAACAGGTCTTTTACCATTTTCTCCTCTATGGCTAGCCTTGGGCTAACAGCAACCCTCGGTAATGATCCGCCAGAGCCCTCCTTGTTGGATTCAGTAGTGTTCCTACTAAACCCACAGGAAGACCCTGGAGCACGTCTTTTGGTTGGGGTAGATCGACCGTCAGGTGATGAGTCTAACCCAGCAGAAGCTGAGGACTCCTCTGAACCTGTGGTTCGCATCTCTCCCGTGTAGGGTTTGGACTTAGAATTATTGGAAGGAGCTCTGAATAGCTTAGTACATTTCCTCTCGTTGAATCCGTCTAATTCCCGGACATATGCCCCCCTGCATATCTTACTCCCAGGAATTACTGCATCCGGCTCAAATTTCTCAAATTTAGCTGCAAAATGCATGACTGCCATGGCTGGAATACATTCCGGAGTTGACTGTTTAGGGGCATTCCAATCGGGTACAAAGTTACCATGCACCGGATGTAAACCACGGTCATACGACATAGAACCCCACGGAGCACCCACTGGAGCGTGACTGACCGAGTGCACCGGTATCCCGGGCATATTCGGGTCAGTTCGGGTTACTCCCGAAGAAGGTGGTGACGCAATATTCCCAACCTGGAACAAGGGGAATCCCCCGGCCTCGAGTCCTTTTAACCCCGGCCCTGACACGAACCCCCTAGCCTGCGCCACTGACAAACCCATATCTACCAGTTTCCTTACATGTTCTCCCCGAGCTAGGAGATACTGTGTGGTTTTAACCTGTTCAGTTTTCCTTATCTCGGAGATATTACTGCCATTTCGGCGTTTTACTCCCCTATTCTTCATCTTACTCGGTGGTTGATACACGAATTTTGGTAAATCCGCTTCCCTAAACCGTTTTGGAAGATTACAATTGACCGGAGCTGTTGACTCCAGGTCCCCCAAAGCTAACAACTCTCTCTGTTCCTGCGACAGAGGGGAAACCTCCGTCGAGTGACTCCTTCCACGGGAGTTACCCGACGGATAGTTATCCGCCATGATAACTACACAGAGGGCGGCCCAGAGGAGCCCACTCTCAAATGAGCTTAAATGGGTAGTAGAATCAGAAATTCTTTTACAAAAGTGTCCTCCTGTACTACCTCACTTTAGTGTCTCCTCTCCCCCTCACATGTAGAGCAGTTTTAGATGACTAACTGCTGTTTAACATCCGCGGAGAGAGGTGCCTTCGCATCCACCCTCTCCAACGGTATGTGCAGGACTGACACTTTCCGCGCCAAACCAGCGTGCGTGCGCATCCAAGCGCAAAGGATCACGGGTACCGGATAGCCCTTCCCGAAGAAGTTATCCGGTATTATCCGAAGAAAACCGGGTAGCGAAGTAAACTGCGTAGTAGTTGCAATCTTCGCCGGGTTATCTCGGATTGTATTTTACACATCATTTCAAGTAATAGCAATTCTTTAGTTCGTCAAGGCTGTATTATTTGTAGCATATGAACTTTTAGAACGCTCTTTAAACAAACATAATAAAAAAATACGTGTCAAAGTAAATTTCTTTGGTGGTCCGAATAAATTCGGAAGACGTATGAGTCCCATTCTCATGTTCCTAGAACGAATCCTACACCCGTTCTTTCCACATAATATTTCTTTTTAGGATTCTCATCTCATCCTTAGAAAAATTACTGACTAAGTTGATTGGATTTTAATCCGAAACCATCACGACAAGTACTAAATGGGAAACCAACTCACAGACCATAGCATGTAAACATTCAAAACTAACTTTAGTAAAGCAGAACGTTGGGTACCCCAATGCCATCTACTGGTCACTTTCACCATTATTCCCGTCACAAAGACTAAAGAAAAAAATCCGGTATTTCTCGTTGTGTTTTTGACAATCAGCACCAGTTACGCAACTGTTCCGGGGTTTACCGGGTAAGTCCTTGGAGACCCGAACTCTTCCGGGTAACCATAACAAACCAACCCAGCCCCGCCGCTTTTACGTAACAGCACCTCGACCCGCTATACGAGCACTTCTACGTATGGGTCCTTGGGGTTTCTTCTTCTCAATTACTCGAGGAACTTCTCCAGGTTCCTTTCTAGTAACTAACTTCTTCTTCTTCCTACCATTGACCTTTTTAGCTGGCGTTGCTTTTCTAGTCTTCTTTGTAGGCGGGGGTGCTGTAACCTTTTCCTTACGCACCCACCTGGGTTGGGGCATCGGCACTTCCACCAAAGGTTCATCCTCATCGCCGGGCCGGCGACCTAGCCAAGGCTTCAGGCGATCCACATGGCCTGCAACTATCTTGCCTCGCACATTTTTCAACAACACAGTAACATCAGATATTACCTTTGTTACCTCAAACGGCCCATCCCAACCTCTCGAGATTTTTCCATGTACAGGTGGTTTCAATCTCACCACCTTTTGTCCAACTACATACTTCCTTTCTCTCAAGCCTGTATCATACCCTACTTTCTGATGGATGGCCGCTTTCTTCAAGTGGCTTCTCACCAATGCATAGCCTTCTCGCAATTCTCTGCGTAGAGATTCCGCAAATGCCACTCGGCATGGGACATCCTTCCTCCGCAGCACACTGCCAAAGACCAAATCTGCAGGCATTATGATCTCGGATCCAAATACCAGGCTGTTAGGAGTGCAGCCAGTTGAAGCATGCACTGTACAGTTGTATGCATGAGCCACATACTGGGAAAACGTATCCCAGTCATCCTGATTAGAATTAACCAGCGTGGTCAACCCCTGAATCAACGTACGGTTGAACCTCTCAACCATCCCATCCGACTGCGGTCGGTAAGGATTAGTGCGTGTTTTCACTATGGCCAATTCTTCCAGCATCCCTTGAAAGAGACGCGATTCAAACTCCCTACCCTGGTCTGAATGTAGCATGAGAGGTGCACCAAATGTTAGTACCCACTCCTCAACCAAAGCCCGTGCGCAGGTTAATGCCGTGTGATCCTTCATTGGGATCACCTTCACGTACTTGGTATAGTAGTCCTGAACTACCATCATGCACACGTTGGAGTTTGGAGTTGTCTGGAAGCCAGTGATTATATCAATGGCTATCCTCGCAAATCTGACTCCGAACAATTCTTGTCTGAGAGATGTTTTACCTTTCCCAGGACCCGGCTTTAACAGGCAACACGTCGGGCATTCCGTCAACCAACGTATTACATCCTTAGACATCCCAGGCCAGTAATATCTCCTCGCTAGTTTGTCCAAAGTCCGTTTCCTGCCAAAATGAGCGGAAGTCTGATGACCATGGTAAAACTCGAATACTTCCCATCTCAGAGAAGCTGGCAAGACTATCTGTAGCCTCCTCCTGGCTTTGCCTTCAAGAGTTTTCCATCTACACAATAGGCCGTCTCGCACTACCAACTGCGACCACTGGCCCACTAAGTTCCTCACTTCCACACATTCTAATGACAGAGCAGGTCTGACGGGACGAGCAGCTCTCTCCAGGATCAGATTCCGTATCACATTGATACCTTCGTCTTCCTGCTGAGCTTCAAGTATGGACTCCGCCGACCAGAACACCAAGTTCTCTTCCCAGGCTGGATCAAAATTCATTATTGGAGCCACCAAAGCGTTATGTATGCCACAGTCTTCACAGTCCAACCTTGCACATCTTCGGATTGGTCTCCTAGACAAGCAATCCGCATTCACGTGCTTCACTCCGCTCCGATGCTGAATCTGGGCATTCTCTATCCCTAATTCAGACAACGCGGAGATCCATCTACCCATCATCCCATCTGCCTCCTTGAAATTAAGGAGCCACCTCAAGGATGAATGGTCTGTACGCAGAATGAAATTTCCACCATACAAATAATGGCGGAATTTCTTCGTGTATACTACTATGGCTAACAACTCTCTCTTGGTGGTGCAATAATTGCATTGAGTTTTACTCAAGCTGTTGCTAGCAAATGCCAAGGGCACTTCCCTCCCCTCCTGTACTTGGGATAAGACAGCGCCTATGCTGTCGTTGCTAGCGTCGGTGTCTAGGATGAACTGATCACCCTCAGTAGGATAGCTCAGCACAGGAGTTACCGTAAATAACTCCTTTAGCTTCTGATAAGCCTGTTCAGCTAATTCCGTCCACATAAATGGAGGTAGCTTCAACATTCCCTTCCTTTTCCCTACTACTAGCGCCTGTAAAGGAGCCGACACCTCAGCAAATCCGGGAATGAAATCGCGGTAGTATGAGCAAAAACCCAAAAACGATCTTACTTCCTTCTGATCTTTTGGCGTTGCCCAACTCGCTACTGCCTCCAATTTCCCTGGATCCGCCGAAATACCTGTGCCACTGACAATTCGGCCCAGATATTCCACTGATTGCCTGAAGAACTTGCATTTCTTAGCTTTCAGTCTCAGGTTATAGGATCTCAGTCGATCCATCACCATGGTCAAATTTGATAGACACTCCTCCCGAGTTTTCCCGAAAACTATGATGTCGTCCAGATAAACCAGACAGTTTTTCCACAACAATCCCCTTAGCATTGTCTCCATCATATTCTCGAAAGTAGCCGGAGCATTGCACAAGCCAAACGGCATCACATTGAACTCAAACAACCCCCTGTGGGTTGTGAACGCTGTCTTTTCCTTATCCTCTGGGTGCATCCCAATCTGCCAGTAGCCTGACTGCAGATCTAAGGTACAAAACCAGTGATTGCCACCCAAGGAATCTAGACTTTCATCAATGCGTGGCAAGGGGTAGGCATTTTTCCTCGTAATCCCATTTAGTCTCCTGTAATCTATACAGAATCGACAGGTGCCATCGTTTTTGGTAACCATTACCACTGGACTAGCCCATGGACTATCAGAAGGCCTTATTATCCCTTCCCCTAACATCTTGTCCACCTCATCCTCCAATGCCTGTTTCTTAGACAAAGGCAGGCGCCGGTAAGGCAAGCGTAATGGCGGGCTAGAACCGGTGTCTATCCGATGAGTTACTCGGTCAGTTCCACCCAACTGCTCTCCTGGAGCAGAGAACAAGTCTGCATTCTCGCACAACAACTGAGCCAGACTGCCTTTGTCCTCTTCCTTCTCCAGATGGCTATCTGTTACTAGTGGCAAAAGATGCAGTGGTAACCCATAGCCTTCCTTCCTCTCCTGCTCTCCAGTGTCTTGCAATACCACTGGCATAGCGGATGGATCCAAAGCTCCTAATTCCACTGCCCTCTTTGCTGCTAACTCCACCTCTGGTGAGTCAGCTCTTCCTACCACATCAGCATATGTCACGTCCCCAAAGGTCGTCCCTTTTTCCAGGTACACATCCTGAAAAGTCATATTACTGACTGGTACTACTGTTCGTCTTGAACTTTGCACTAAGGCACTGGTGGAAACCAATCCCAGCTTACTCAACTGCTGCTGATTCGGTTCCACCACCCCCATGCGGTCAAACTCCATTTCCCGGCAGTATACAACTACATTGCATACATGGCGGGGAGGAATTTGCACTGTCTGAGAGACAGATGAGACGCCTGAAATCCGGCGGAGCACACACTGGACCTTCATCTCTTGTGGATATTGAAGAGTGAGTTCCCCCGTCACACTATCCAATACCGCTCCATACAGAGAACAAAAATCCACTCCCAAGATTCCCTCATCCGTCAGTTCAGCCACAGTTGTTGAAACAACAAATGAATGTTGATTCACCCAGAAGGGTATCACCTGTCTGCCATGTGTCCGCATATGAGATCCATCAGCACTTCTGACCGACCCAGGCCCCACAGGGCTAGTCGGCAGACCTGCAAGCTTCCTGAAGAAATGGTGACCCATCATGGAGTGGCTAGCTCCAGTATCGATCAGAAATTCCCCCAAGCAACCCTGAATCTGCACAGGCAAGTACCATCTCTTCCCTTGTAAAGGAGAAGGTTGTAAGGCAAATCTCTGGATCCCAGTTTCACCGCCCAAGTCATATCCCCTCGAGTTGAGAAACTTAACTATAGGATCATCGGGTTTGAGTCGCGAAGCACAAAACCTTTCTACTTCTTCCGCCAACTCAATTCTACGGACGGTGTCCAGATGAGCTAAATCTTCAACACCTTTCTCGTCCGTTCCCTGGGGCCCATCTCCACCTGGCGGATCAGACTCAGGTGCGGCTAACCCCAGCGGCTCCCATGAAATGGAATCTTTTGATTCTCCCTCGACAGTACCTTTGACAATCACAGGCGGGGTTGTTATCTTGTCATCGACAACAACCCCTGTTAGTTTTCCGTCGGCGGTGGGCTTTGGTCAGAAGAGGGTCCGTCTTTTTGTTTCTCGACCGATGATACATTCCTGGTATCCTTGGACCAACATGTCCTTGCAAAGTGACCCTTCTTCCCACAATTGTAACATTTCGTGTCCTTGTTGGGTTTCCCCTTACCGCGACCATGAGTTGCGACCTTCTCAGCCTTCTCAGCTTTACTACGCTCATCCATGACTTTTCCAATCATGGTTTTCAATGCACCCTCCTCTGGTGCCGGAGCGTCTGATCCTGGAATCTTTCGTCTTTTATACAAAGTACGACGTCCTCCCCACTTAGGATCTACAGCTGCCACCTCTTGCACACCCTCTGTAGTCAGTTCACCCTCCTCCCCGGGTATCTCCACTGCAGCTACAGGGGCTGCCTCCACAGTTTTCAACAGCTTCCTCTTCCTCAGAGCATCCTCTGTGAGCTCGAAGATGTCCGCTAGCGACATAGTGGTCTTCCACTGTGTAGCAATCTCGCTTGACAATCTCCCATCCCTAAGTCCATCTATATACAGGCTGGACAACTTCCTTACCAGCCATGGATCACTTGGACTCATAGATGCAAATGCTTCTGCTGCTAGCACTCGGAGAGCCATTCCAAACTGTCGGTGTCCTTCACCGGGTTTCTGAACTCTTTCCTCCAGTTCAGACGCGGGATCCGCACCGGATGTGGAACCCAAAGCCCAAGAAGCCGTTTCCACCAATCCCTTGTACGTTCTTCCCCCGCTTAATTCAAAGCTTGTTAGGGCTGGATCACCAGGACCATCTCGCAGACACCACGACAAAGCCGCAAGGCACTCATCGCCTTCCCAACCATTATGTCGCATATCTGCTGAAAATCGTGTGAACCATTTCCTCCACGGAACTGAGCCATCATATTGCTTCATCTTGATAGCCTGCTTTTTTACAGCTGTCATCCCCGTTCTCAACGGTATCTCAGCCTGACTCAAAGCATAGTCTACTGCTCTATGGTTCCCCACATCATTTGGTACCGCATCAATCCCCAATCTTCTAATTGCTGGATTGCTTTGGAACACTGCCTCGTCCTCCATTGACATATTCTCTCTATGTTGATAGGGTGTCCCACTCTGATCAATACCTCCGGTCCTTGGTGTATACATGCTTCCTGGAGTTATATGACTGCTAGGTAATGGGGGAGGTGGTATATTGAACATAGGCCTCGCGTTCCCATAACAGTTATCCGGTCCCACATTGCCCCATCCCCCGTAGGAGGTGTTAGGCCCGGCCAGATTCCCTTGACCTGGCGGCCGAGCATTCATGTATGCTCCACCGGGCAAACCTGGTCTACCCACCGTAGACACATTTACCGGAACTGCATGAACATGCCTTGCTCCTGGAGCTGGAGTAGAATGAGCACCTGGAGCTGGAGCAGTGTTAACTGGTCCCACAGGAGCCTTATTCCCTGTAGCCTGAGCTACCGGAACGTCTCCTTTTCCTCCCTTAGTGTCATTCTCCACACTCACTGACTCTGTTTCTTCAAGAAAGCAATCTAACTTTTCCTGAAACAGTTTTTCAACTCTACCACAAAGCTCCAACATGAACTCCTCATTCTTGTCAAACTTACTGCCATGCATGGATGAGTGTCCACTCACACTGGATAACATATCTGCTGTATGTATTACCATGGAACTATCTAGATCCTCAGTGACAGGTGGTTTCACTACCTCCTCCACCGTATTGACTATAACTACTGAGGGCTCGTCGGCAGTCACAAAGGTCTCATCTCTAGACACCTCTTGCGCCTTTCCCACTGGGTCCCCAATTTCCTTCGTCCCTTTTGGTTCTAGCTTGTTCACCATGTGATTTTCAGCTTGTTGAGCTAGCGCCTCTAACTCTCCCAGCTTACTATCCTGTTTCTTCAATAACTCATCATACTCAGCTACCTGTAACTGTCTTGCTAGAATCTCGGAACTAATTTCTTTATTCCGCACCACTAGCTTTTCTGTTTCAGACTTCAGTCTGACTTCAGTACCTTCAAGTAGACCCACATTGACAGAAATTTGTTCCAGATGTTTTATCTGAGCTGCATGTTCCCCAATGTTCCCTGACCTTTTTGCCAAAAAACTCTTTTCAAAAGCTTCCCTTTCTTCCTTCAACTTCCTCAAGGATTCTTCCTCTATTCTAATTCCTTCCTTCATGTGTTCATGCTCATTTCTCAATCGGAGCGTCCTTATGTCATCCAGGCTCAACCTCTCCCTGGGTTCATAAGGCGGAACCTCCAGACCAGGTATTGTCAACCTAAAAGGATCTGGAAACAGCTTATCTCCCTTGGAGATTGCCACAGCTGTCTCCTTTCTTTCCACCGGAGTTTCCTCCAGGTCGTCCCCTTTGACAACCTCAACCCCCTGCTGACTACCCTGGACTACCATCTTAGTCCTTTCCACTGTCCCTACAGTGGGCACTGGTCTACGTTCCCATGTCACTGGTACATCTACTGCACCCTCCAGACTAGGCATACTAGAGTCACTATCCTCTCCAGCATCTTCCATGGTCACCTGTCCAAGCGTCACATCCTCCCGTGAGGTGTCCCCCGCCTGGACAGGCCCCTCCAAACCCCTATCTGGTTCTAGAGCTGGACGTTTTGCTGGAGGATCCCCTTGTGAATCCTCAGATCTCACCTCGTGGGCTTCCTCCTCTCCTCCATGTCCAATTTCCCTACTCTGATTGAACGTATGTACCTTCTGCCTAGCATTAAACCTAACCCTAGACCGTAGTCTAGGACGCATACCCTCCCCTTGGTTTGTAACCGACGGGGGAGGTACCTCTGTATCTGACATATCTTCACCACACAAAAGCAACCTGTAATAACTATCCTTGAAACCTACCAATTCTGGTTCAAACATATAAGAGCTTACCTCTCAATTTCAGAAAGTGAAAAAAATAAATATAAATCAATACTTACCCAAAGTGGTCACGGCACCAGTGTAGCTGTTGGCTATTCTAAGATAGGCATCGGCTATGAAAAACTCCAGATTCGAAAATGGGTTGTTCAGAAATTATACTTTATTCATTCTGACATACGGCTCGTAATCATACAGACGGATAGTAACAATCAAATAGGCTTCTGAACACCAGTGGTCATATGAACATACAGGAGGTATACGCTCACGGTCTAGTACATAATTCCCGAGTTCCAAGGCTCTCTTCCATCTTGATTAACTCCACTCGGATCAGACTCCCCCAGAGGGAGTTCTGTACCCGGAGTTGTGCACCAATGCGTCTATCTCCTCTAGTTCCCCCAAAGGGTGGAACAGAGAAAGACGCAGGGTGACCAAGTTGGAAGCAGCGACAGGACTAGGCCTAAAAGGTACAACAGAGTTCGGGAAGCTCTGTTGTGGAGCAGTCGAGCTGGCCGAAGTGCACAGCAAGACTGGGTCCTCGATTAGCAGAACCCCAGGTCTTATGTACTGGTCGTTATGTAACTCTCCTCATTACTCGTAAACACTTGAGTTCCCGAGGAACTCCGGGTAACCACGCGCCGGTGCATCCGGGCCGACACGGTACCCGAGATATGTCGGGTGACACGTGGCGGTCACGGCTCAATGCACATAACCAGGCCGCGCTCCACCAATCCTCAGGTGTGGGCTTATATAACCATATACTCGGCACTAGACAGGAGTGCGGCCTGGATACACGGCAACACACATACCAAATATAACACAAACTGGTTCCATAGAAATAGTACAGCGGCGACCCACTACACTAGCATAGCACTCTCATACACTAGTTCTTCTGTATAAATACCATTTGGGATCAGAGGGCAGGGTGCTAGAGCACACAAGGTCTCTTCTATTTCACACAGGTCGACCTACCAAGCACCACTTTCCATCTGCACTTATGTGGTACATGATATTGAGAATAGGCCACACATTAATGTTTGGCTGTACTTCCCCCGCGCTGGGTCAGTGATAATCTTCATTAGCCTAATAGTAATTAGCCTTACTCCCCCCCCCCTTATTTCTATTGAAAAAAATCATAATGGAAAGCTACGGATACAAACCCGGGAGATTAGTCTGATGTTGCGCCGGTCAAGTGCCTATACTGCAGCCAGATCAAATAAGGTTTTCTCCCATATTACCTACAATATGGACTGCCCTGGTTTTGTTGACCCTCTGCCTTTCTAATCTCAGAAGCTGTGTCCAGTAGTGGTGTAACTCCTTGGCTGTCTGCCAGGCTGCCAGCGGCCAGCCCCCCCCCCCCCCTCCCCCGTGGGAAGAGTCCCAATCAGAGAAGTAGCCTGCCTTTGTCACACAGAGCTGCTCTATTAATGGGCCTGTCTATTAATAGGGGAGTAGGACGTGACCTAAATGGTCCTGATCAGTTGATGGTGCTCTTCTGGAGATGGAGAGATGGTAATGAGAAGGTGGGTTAGAGAGTGAGAGGTGGCAGTGGAGAAAGGCAGTGATAAAGTAAGCAGGCGGAAACAGGTAAGAGCATATACAGCGAAATGGAGAAAACTAAATGGCATGGATGGACCTACAAGGGAGAGGATGAAGTAGAGGGATGGTACTGGGGTGGTATGGAACGATGGGGAGTGGAACAGTAGAGGTGAGGGCAGGGGGGAGCAGGCCTGAGAGGTTTGCAGAGGAGTTGAGGAAGCAGGAAGCAACTGTTGTCATATTGAGTATTAAAAAGAAGTGGTCATAATCTGTACTAGGCGTTATGAGACGTTGGAACCGCGAGAGGTGGGTACTATTTAAAGTGAGCCTTATCTCTGTACTCCTTCAAATAAAACAACTTCTATCTCTAGTCCCACTTGCACACTCTCTGAGACACACACCTATCCACCCACTCACTCAAACACCTCCCATCTCACACAAGTCCCAACATTAAAGGGCTACAATAGGTCAAGGCACAGCAAATATGGGACTCTCTGGCTATTCTCTCCTTTTTTCCTGCATCCCCACGGAGAGTCACAAAAAGACTGCAGCGAGAACAAATATTTGTAATGGGAGAGAGCGGACTGACTGGGAGTATTGGACATGAAGCCGCTCATATTTGCTGCTTGATACAGGCAGAGTGAAGTCATACTGTGTGGCAATGGAGGGTTTGGTACAAGTAATATTTGTTGGGCTATAGGTCAATGCTCCAATAAACGATCATTTTTACTGTGAGAAACTGTGCATGTCCCCCGGTTTCTACAGAATGTATAGATGCCCATGATAACAGTGTATTTCCTTTCTTTGGCTATCATGCTTGTCAGGATTCTGACATTAATTGTATCTATTAATTAGGTCTCAGATGGGGATGAGGGAATAGAGGCTAGAGAAATGTTACCTGAAAATAGCTATAGATCTAAAGTATGTATGTTAATGTATGTCTATTCTGTATTTGTATCTGAAGCTGGGTATAGCCACTAAGAGAAAATCACACGGAGCTATCGCACCCCATGCAACCCATTTGCCCCATGCCCGTCCTCAGTAATGGACCCTTTCCACGAAACCAGGAAACGACAAACCTAAACCTAATGTGACTTCAGATAATCTAACTTTAACATGCACCCCTCCATGCAGCTGGTTGGATAAAATGCCATGGTGTTCATTGCCGGATTAGCCTAAGGTCGGGTCAGAGCAATATTCCTTCAGGTCAGGACTTTAGGTTTAAGCCTCAGCCACACATACTCATGCGATTTCACATAAAGATAATTTCGACTATAACCGACAGTCAGGAGAGTTTGAGTCTACAATAGCTGTCATGTGGGGTATTCAAACCGTCTAAATTTTGGGATATTGTGGCCAGAACTGTTCGTTCAAAACAAGAGACTAAGTTCATAATGTACCATACCAATACTGGCCAACACCTTGGCCCAGCAAACAGATATTTTCTCAATGGGAAGGAAATAAATGAATTATAATTGTCAACAAACGACATCCAATTGCATCTGACCCACTCAAATGGTGTTGAGACACATCTGACACATTCAAGACCCATTGCTGATCTTATTCGGCGTTGAAGAATGGTGAATTTGAGGCAAAAGTGCCATACAGCAATATGCCTATAACGCCTACCTCAACCAATACCTCTCCTCCTTCTCTCATTTGTATTCTGCCGTTGGCAATCCTTTCTTCTGCAAAGGGCGAGCAGCAGAGAAAAAAGGAGTGCCTTTGCTGTCTCAGGAATTATGTATATGAATGTTGAGTTGAAGTAGTTTTCTGAGCGAGCATATGAATGCATAAACAGCTCCTGTTTTCTATCATCTCTGATTGGCCTGGGCTATTTCCTGAACAAACATTGTTTAGCAATTTTCCATGAGGTCAGGCATTTTTCAAGCGAAAAGGATAAGTTCAGGTTGCATCCTGGTGGTTGGATCCGTAGCCTTCAGAATGACATGAACTGATGAATAACGCTTGAGAGGAACAACATCTAACTAATTATGACCCTGTAACTAATTATGAACTTGTAAAGAGCTTTTGCTGATTTAACAATTAGAAGTAAATATATCCATTAGGGATACATAACGCAAATATGGTGTACTCTACTTAATAGAAATGTGGCTCCTTCACCATTTTTAAAGGATATGAATGTAGAAAGGGTTGGCAATATCGCCTTTAGTTAAGGAGCCGCTATTACTATTGAAAGGCAGACACATATAGATTTTGAAATGTCAGCAACAGTGTCCAATTATCAACCATTGTTACTCAGGTTGCTCAAATGGATAATTATCATTATCACAGTAATAAAATTAACAGTTGATTGATATAAACAGGCATTCTCTTCTGTAGCTAGGGCGCTGTGGCAACTTTTGTTATGGCCACCGTCCACTGGGGAACTTTGGCCGATTGAGCCCATACATTTTCTACATAACTCCGGCCGATAAGTGCCCAGCGGACGGTGGCCATCAAAGAACATGTTTGACAGTTTCCAATTTATGATGGTTTTTGGATTTCATCGGACTAGCAATGTCCATCATAAATCTTGTGGGAAACGATAAGTGACACATTGCGATAATTAAACCCCTAAAATCATCAAATTATGTTGTCTAATATGACATATGTATGTCCCATCAATCTTTTTCCTAATGTGTTTATATGTAGCTGCATGTATATGTTATTGTTTAATTTAGTATGTATGCCATATTGGATGTACATTCCCATAAAACACAGATAATATGTTCCCTGGGAGCTGTCCGGCTAAGGGCATTCTATGGATTTTCTGTATCTTGAATTAATACATCTAAAAGAACTGTACATAGTGATCCATTGATTCCTTTTTATATCTCAAAGGACATTGCTCTCTTTTAAATCTGAAGATGTAAAAGTCTAGAGGCTCAGTGCTTGCCGAGACAGCAGTATGCATTTCCACGTTTAAAACTGATTCCAAACAAATATGGATATCGAATTCAATGGTCTGACGTCAACTCCAACAACAGTCTCGGGAAAATAGTATCAAAGATTGACAATTTAAATAAACGCATCACATCTACTATATATAGAAGCCTTGGCTACAAATCAATAATATTTATGCGAAAGGAACACAACCATAACCATATTATACAAATCTTTGTCAGAGTACAATTTCAGCCAAAGGGCAATTTATCATTTAGATATAAAGCTCAGATTGGCTGCAGGAGCTTTGCACACTTCTTGCTCATAATAGAAATGTTCCTAAAGGTCATTCATATTATCATTGGGATGGTTATGATTCATGAACACATGTTTCTGCACCAGAATGTCGTTCCCTAAAGGACGAGACAAAAACCCTAGTACATTAAATCTATTTTACTGTCTTGGCAAAGTGCATGCATGTTGCCAATACTAAACCACAATATTTTTTTTGTGTTTATCTATGATGATATAGCTTGATATCAAATTGACTATATTAAATCGCAAAGGGCATAAAAGACTTTCGTAACGAAAGCAATTGTAAAATCTTTTAAATAATGAATTGAACTCAGCTAAGATCATGTTCGAGTTTAATGGCAAACACTTTTTGTGTACCGTGCGTATATACTAACGAAGGCAATAGTCTAAGTCCCCTATGCCTTTAAATTGTACACAGTCTGGCTACAGTAAATCTGAATGTATATACTGATATGAATTAGTATATAGTATTTAAATACAAGGAATCACATTGACGTTCTCAGACGGACAAAACCAATAGTAAAAAGGTAGAGGTTACACTTCATCAAGTTTATGCTTTCAGTAGAGACAGTCACAGGCACACTCTACTCACAATACAAAGGCACTAAAGCAATACAAATATTGCAGTACTTAGATTGTATCTAGCAATCGAATTAAGGCCTCTAGGTTCCATTAAGTACAAAAGGTGACACAGAAGGGTAATTTTGATTCCACTGCATATCACTATCAGAGCCTGCATGCTATAATATTCAAATGGATGTAACTGATATCATTGATTGTACCTGAAATACTACAGTCCAAAAAGGAGAACACTGCAGTGTGCTAAATCAGCTTTTTTTTTTTTTAGGAATTCACCGATTTTCTCATCGGAGCTATGTATAATAGCACTATACATGTAGTAAAGAACATCACCTAATTGATAGACAGAAGGATGCTCCTTAATTGAAATTCAATTACCGAATAGGAAACAGTTTTCTACATTAGATAATGGGAAACGCTGTCTACAGTATCCTGAATCTAAAATAACCTAATCATGACTAAAAACACCATCCTTTCTGTGATACCTGCCTGTCAAAGGCAGTGTGTCAGAGGAAGCTGTACCTTGATGGGTAAAAACCGTTATAATTCATATTTTCAATCTCTGGCGCTATCATTACTCTTATTCCTGCATTATTCGAAACAGTATTGTATTTCGTTTATCACATCTTGTGTATTACATTATTTTCTTCATAACCAACAATACTGATTTTTAAAAGTCTGTGTGCAGTATTGTTTAGTATAGTTATAAAATGGTAATCAACGTTAAGAACAGTTTTACTCATCTGATTATGGCCACCGTCCACTGAGGAACTTCGGCCGATTAAGCCCATACATGTCCTAGATAACTTCGGCCGACTGTGGGCCAGTGGACGGTGGCCATTATTGAAAGGACGACATTACATTGATTCCCAGTAAAGTATGAAGAGAGTTCGCATACACTTTATGTGATAGTTGAGGCAGTCAATTATCGATTCCGGGATTCTATAGTCTTTTGCTGAACTAACTATCGAATATTACTTTCCCAGTCAAAGTAGAGGATTGATTAAGTATGTCGTGGTTGCTTTTCAATACCAATATACAATCCGTTCGGCAGAAACGGTTTTGCCTCAAAGAACTATCAAATGATCTAATAGAACGATGGGCATACTAAATACCAATTTGTAGCCCATTGCAAATTGGAGACTGCATAATTTCCATTACAGTTGAGTTAATTCTCAGTTTATCGAGCCAATTACTACTGTCAGCATCAATCCAGCAAGATAATTTTCCCTACCTGTCAGCGTTGCCTATTACAGAGTGTATGTGTCATTATAATTTAGTCCCTGATAACCATTGTGTACCTTATATACCTGCAAAGCAGTTTTACAATGCAATCAATTTTCACTTATCCTCTGTTGACAGATTACAATTATCTTGGTTCAGGTAACTGGGCCTTTATAAAATACTGATGTCCATCTTCCACTGGGGAACTTTGGCATATTGAGCCCATACATTTCCTATATAACTTCCAGCGATTAGGGCCTAGTACTCTATAGTGGACGGTCGCCATTATGGAACATTGGGCATGGCTAATATCCTGGGGGTAGCCTTGTTATGCCCTTATCCTACAAAATTGCCCTTATCCTACAAAAATGTATAGCTTTGTAGTATAAGGGCTGTCAGTCAGGCCCTTATCCTACAAAATCAGCCCTTATCCTACAAAACCTATGTATTTTGTAGGATAAGGGCAATCAGTCAGGCCTCTATCTTACAAAATTGCCCTTATCCTACAAAACCTATATATCAGGTAGGTTTTGTAATTATAAGGGCTATCACCCAAGCCCTTATCCTACAGAATTGTAGGATAAGGGCTTGACTGATTGCCCTTATCCTACAAAAACTGTATAGGTTTTGAAGGATAAGGGCTTAACAGGTGTTTTGTAGGATAAGGGCAAATTTTGTAGGATAAGGGCGTGACTGACAGCCCTTATACTACAAACCTATATGATTTTGTAGGATAAGGGCAATTTTGTAGGATAAGGGCTTAACAAGCCTGCTGCTGCTACATTGTGGAGGCTACAAAAAGCCAGAGCAGAATCACCATCTATGATTCTTCATTCTTGTCGTGTTCCTGGCGTGCATCTGTCGTTACATGACACTCCCATGAGAAGTATGTATAGCATATGGGGGTCTAGTGTTACATTTTAAGCATCCTTTCAGAAACCGTAAATGGAAGTATTGCCTAGTGTGTGCATTATGAGACCCTTGAGGCTCATTCTGTTTACTTAAATAGAGCACAGCTGCAGTAAGGCATATTTGTATTTCAATTATTCAGTATGTTGGCCATTAATCCAAACGTGTATATCTATCGTCATGCAGCACCTTTTTTGAAACAGAATTATGGCGAACCTATACAGTTCAACATAGGGCATTGATAATGAATTGGTGCCGATACTATAATATCATTATACTAGGGTAGTTAAGTTTCTATATATAATTATATTTATCCACAGTGAGGAAAATATATGTGAATATGAAAAAAAGTTTCTTGGTGTACGTTACTTACCAGGGATGCATTGCTGCATCATAATGACAAGGATTATAATGCACCATAGCACTGTCATTAAGAGATTAAAAGCAGTATAATTATCATCAATATAATATATGCACCAGGAAGTGACAAACTATGGACATAATTATATATAACCATAATTATAATAAAAGCTGACAATGAGCTATATCTGCCCATACTTATGTACAGGAGAGAGTCTGCAGTAAAGAAAACATATACTTCAATATTTCAGCATTGCTCAGATATTAGAGTAATTGTACCAGTCACTACGCGTTCCTTGTCTCCGCCGTGTCCACGGTTGGTGGCTCTCATCTTTCCTCGGCTGACGTCGTTAGTGGGCAGTAAAAAGAGAGCGCTTTCGTCTTTTGGTTTTATTCTATTTATTCATTAGAACAAAGACGGTGAAACTCACCTTCAACCTGACCTTAACCACTGTTTATCCAACATTCAACAACCTTGTCCGTTCTGAGGTTTCGCTGCGGGCTGTTGCAGTACGTAGTTAATGACTGAAGACGATGACATCATAATTAGTATGAATTTGATTTTTAAAATAATAATTGAAGTAACATGTCGAATGCCCTACATTTATCGTACTTATGAAGTGTAGCGACCATGCTCTTTCTGTCCAATAAGGCGAAGCAAAGTGCATTAAATTTCATTATTTCTGACAATCAGTTGGTGAATACTAACATCGGTCACTTGAAAGTATGTCGGGTCAAAATGACATAGGTGGTCAGTGTCACTCTGTCCTGGAAGTCCCATTATAGACTTGGCATATTATACTACAACTGTCATGTGTAACATATACTGTACAACAGTGCACTTGTTGAGTAATCGATAGCACCCTAGTGCAACATCCCCCTATTCTAACCTATCACTATGAGCAGTTATTCATCTGAAACCTCTGTGATAAGAACTGTTCTCTTTGATATAAAACATTATCAGACAGTGGGAGAGTTAGACTCAAACACTACAGAAGTGACTGTATCCAGTAATATGGTGCTTTGACATTTACTCTCTGGTGCCAGTATCAGGTTTTCTTGCAGGTGTGTGTTGTAGTAGTATTCGTTCAGAAAAGATAACTGCGTATGCAGAAATTTGGGAAGACTTACTCCGAACCTTTAACATGGATGGGACATTTGTTCACGTTCCCTCCCTCTATTAATCTATCCTTCTCTCTCTCACTGTATGTCTTTCTGTCTTTATGTCAATCCGTCTCTCTGCCTCTCTAGATCTGTTACTCTTCCCTGTCTCTAGTTTTGTCTCTCTAATGGTCACCGTCCACTGATCGGCCGATTAAGCCCATACGTTTTCTATTATATATAACTGTGGCAGATTACAGCTCTGTGGACGGTGGTCATCAGAAAGAATGCTCTCAGGTGATACATTTTCCATCATAGTCCTGTCCTTTATAATATTATTTACAATTGCAGCTGTCAAATTGAATGCAAATGCAAAGATGTTAGGATAACAGTACAGCTGTGACATTTACAGATATGAACTAATTGCTACATAGTGTCCTTAGATACCCTTAAGCGTGTTAGCCTTTCAATATTGGCATATTGAGTTGTCAATAATTAAGTGGACCGCACACACACCCTGCATGCTACACAACTAAAACATGATAAAGGCCATGGAGAGTTTGATTACATAAAAAAATTAATGGTGTCTTTTATTCAATTAAAAGTGCCTCTCTTGAAAAATATTGAAACGAACTTTGTGCACTACAGATTGGCAAATACAATACTACAATTTAGAATAAAAACCTGCGCGCATTGATTTCTTAGCAAATAAATTTCGCATTAATGACTATAGAATTGATAAGATACCAACTAAATACGCCACTCACCATGCTACCATTTCGGTTTCAATACCTGTTCTTTCCATTCATTCATTAACAATGGAGCTCTCAACAAAGGAGACGATTTCTTTGTAGAGCTTTCAAAAGCTGGACCGATTCACTCACTGCATATGCAACCACTTTTTGCAGGCCACTCTTTATAAATGACACAAAAAGCCGAGTTTTGATGAGTGGAAACCTCTTCATTAAATGCAGGAGAAATAGGTATTATCCTATTTCCAATTCATGTTTCATCCATTAACAGAAACACCTGACAAAGGCGGCCCATCAAAAATAATAAATTACCTTTTTCATCTGGCTTGAATATCCGTTGAGACAAATGACTTGTTCTTCGTGTCACAATTTTGAGCTTTTGGTGCTGTTTGTAGAGTGAGTAATTTGTTGCTAGAACTGGTCATCAGAGGCTAAAATTGATGCACTTATTAAAGGTGAAGTTTCGTGCTTTGCAATGAAGTATAACAGTTGGACATAATTATCCCTTCTGGGTATTGAAAAAACTCACGTCCCCAGTAATGGCCACCGTCCACTGGAAAACTTTGGCCGACTAAGCCCATACATTTCCTATATAACTTTGGCCTATTAAACTCCAGTGGACGGTGGCCATTATGGAAGTTGCCCTTCTCCCAGGATCAATAGGCTCTAACTGTCATTGTTTTGATGATATCTATACTTAATTAGTATGATTATGTTAAACTATAATTATCAACACCTTTTCAAATCGTTGGTCATAGATTCGGATGAGGAAATGATATTTACATTATGAGTCCTTCTGTCGATCTGATATAAAATGGAATGAATGTTGCCATTGGTACACCCTTTAACAGTAGATCTGTTTAGGCCCTATCTAGGCTGTAAAACTTTCATTTCATATTCCAAATACACCAGCATGAGATCAAAAGAAGACTGTTTACAGAAAACCATCGTTATCTACATAGAACATTTTGGTCAATTATTCAATTTTCTGGCCATTGTGGTGCCCTCTGGTCATCAAATAAGGTACTAGATGTTCCTGTATAACTTTGCCCCCCCCCCACACTCCTCTGAGTAGGCCATCCCATTTGGGAATTGCAAATGACTCGTCCCTTACTTCCAGATTTTTGTCTGGGAAGGAAAGTTTGCATTTATTAGCATTCTGCTTGTGGTGAAACATGAGCAGTGAACATTTTTTGGAGTTGAAATTAGTCGTGAGATGCATTCAGTCATTCATTAGCGAGTCCGGTGCTTGATGTGGCCCTCCTTAAACATCAAAGCCGTTAACCGTCACTCATTTTGCAGGTTTGCAGAATGCAAATCTAGTTGTTCATGGGGGAAACTCAGGTGCCTTGTTCTTTACTATGATTATGATGTTAAAGCTTGAACCCCACCTTTAACGACTCTTTAAACTGAATTAATATCAACGTGTTTCTCTCTCTCATTTCCAATGTAAATTGTGTCATTAGGGCCACCGTCCACAGAGCATAAATCGGCCGTATTCGGCCATTTTATACACAATTTATATAGGAAATGTATAGCAATTTTATCCATAAACGGCCGATTTATGCTCTGTGGACGGTGGCCAGAATGAAAACTAGTAGTTGAAGACATCACAAGTTCAAGTCACTTTAGAATGTTTCATGTGATAGCCAATGCTTTTTATCAAAGTGTGAGAGATCTTATACAGTCACATGCAAATGTACTTAAACATAGTACAGGCGCACAGCCCTTCTTTCGCTAGCACACCCAATGACCCTTGGAACACAAACGGTTTCAATTGTGTCAGCCCGCACGGCCGCAAATCCCCCCGCCCCCCATCCATTGATTAAAAAATGATCACTTCTTATTGCCATGCGATTCTTAAAAAGAAATTAAGGTGCAGGCGTAATGCTGTGCCACGGTGTATGTGCAAGACCATGCACATTTATCTGATATCTTCCTTTAACATTATTACATTTAAGAGATGAACAACATGATAGCTAGTGCTGTAGAAACCAGCAAAACAAAATATGGAAAACAAAGAAGGTCACTATAGGTTGCCACCATATAGCAATGCCTAATGCAAGTAACATGTCTCTGACGGGGTTAATAAGGACTGTGGACTTTGATTGGCAATATGTTAGCGTTAGTTTAACGGTAAACAAAAGGCTCTACCAATATTTAGCAGTGCTACTTTAAGTAAACACCTTCATGTTTAATAAATGGTTCTCAATGAAGGTTATTTATAGTAGGCCAAGGTTCCTGGGTAAAAATATATGTCCTGCATATAGAAGTAATCCCGATGTTAGTGGATTCGTGTCGTGCCACATATTCAGATGCAGCCATATCCCTGACCAAATTTCCGAATGAAAATGTCACTTCCTTGTACTGGTTAATAAGGAATGTCGCTTCTCTGAGAACTGAAATGTCCCAAATTAATCCAGGCTTACCATCAAGGTTGCCCATAGTGAGTAAAACAATTGCATGCCAAGTAACACAGTATCTTTGAATGACAATTACGTAATAAAAATATTTCCCAGCAAGAAACAGTAGTTGTGAGAAGTTGTGAATATGAATTTACTGGTTTGAGAAGATTTATTTGATTTGATGTGATCAATAAATCCAGTTTACTGTGTCCGTGAGGGTCACCGTCCACAGAGCATAAATTGGCCGTATAGGGCCATTCTATATAAATAATTTACATAGGGAATGTATGGCAATTCTATTCATATGCGGCATATTTATGCTCTGTGGACGGTGGCCATAAGGTCCTTGTAGAAATACCACAGGGACTTTCATGTCCCCATTAATTCAATCAGATAATTGGCATATTTTTCATTTAAGATTTAAATAGATTTCACTTTCAATAAACTGCCAGAAGGAATGCTCAAATTCAGAATCCTTGTAGTGTCAATACATCAGTTAAGGTGTGTAAGGCGGGCTTAGAATGCCAATACTGCCTGATAAAACAGCTGTGTGTCGTGTGACTAAGTGGAGTTTTAGTGTGGGGGAATATGAGACAGAGATTATTCTTATCACCAGGGACGCTTTGATTAAAGTGCCGTCTCCTCGTGTGTCACAAATAAGGGTTATTTATCAGAATGACAGCTTCATGCTTACTGAGATGCTCATTTGTTTTGAGGAGAAATTACTCACCATGTACACTATCATTGTTATTGACTTTTCTTCCAGGAGATTATTTTTCACACCTGGTTTGGAAGCTGTGTTTCTATTTTTGCCGGTTCTTTAAGGTAGTCATAAATGCGTTTAAAAATTCTTCAAGTTGCTATATAAATATGTGTGCATATTATGCCAAAGATGTGTGCATATTATGCCACGGATTTTGATTTCAATGAAATCTAATATGATTTACTGCAAATGTAACAAGAGCCGGCCTGTACCTTAAAATGTTAAATGACTAGGAAGTTTTACAACTACAGATTGCATGTTGGTTGCATATTGCTATTTGTTTTATCTTTAACTATATACAGTCATGGTAGGGATGTAACAGAACTAAAGTTTGTCATGTAATATCCCTTTATTATGGCTACTTTTAGGGAAGGTGAATGTGAGAAGCATCTCTCATAATGTTCACTCTCCATAAATAGGGCCGGCTTGAAATTGAAACTCTTGTCCAGGGGCGTGGAAACTGGGGGGGGGGACGGGGGGGGGGGGCATCCCCCCCCCCCCACTTTTAATGAACCCCAAAAAATGTCAAACCAGTAAGGTCAAGTAAAAAGGGGTCAAAAAGAGTCAGAATACCCCTCAGTCCCCCCTACTTTGAAACTGCTTGCCACACCCTTAAAACTTGCATTCGGGTGAACAGTAACGCTTCATAGAGGATCTGCATTTTGGCACAGACCTATGACTATGGTTACTAAGCTTTATCATTCTGATTCAGTGCAAAACATTATGAAGGCTTGTTCTTGTTGGTTCAATCATTGAATGAGCTCACACAGCTGCTTATGTAAACATGTACATAGTGTCACATACAATATTACATTAGTTAATGTATATTCTCTCATTAACGATCTCCCTTTCTCATTATTCCACAAGCGGTCCCTGACATGAAAAATACAAGATTAATGAAAACGGTGGTGATTTGTCAACATCAGGGGGGCATCAATACAATTTTGGACTCTCTGAAAAGTTAACAAAATGTGGACCCCCCATTTGTAGGTAACGGCACGTGTGTTACTATACATATAACAGGGACTGACTGAGCAAATGTGGACCCCTATTGTAGAAAGATTGACATTTTCTGACGTGGGTTCGTGAGAACCACTTCCTATAATAAAAGGTTCTCTCTCTAAATAGCAGTATGATACTGCAGTCTTGTTAATCTAGTTTTCACATAGAATCGAAGTCACTATCATAACATTACTATTGAAACAAGTAGAAGAAAGTTTAAAAGGAAAACTTAATCATACTGCACTGCTCATACATCCATAGATACATCCCGTCCTGACTACGTGGTCAGTTGGATGGTAGGCAGAAAGACAGTGCCCATCTCTGACTCCTGTTCCCTACACCCTCCCCTGAGGACTAGTACTATAGTGTGTCTATTAGCCTCGTTAAAACAAGCAGTAGGATGGGGAGCACTCAGCAGGCTGACAGTCACCTTGACTAGCCATACACTTGAGGACGAACCCTACTGTAAACTATACGTATGTTTAAGTCTCACGCTTTATTGATATCAATAACCCATCATATCGCTTGCTCTAAAGCATTTAGGCAATCACCTTCTGTATTATTCTCATGCATTTTACAAGCATATCAAAATAGATTTTTACCATTCATCGAAGGTTCACATTAGCTATACCAACTCTAAAGTTCTGCAGTATTCCTGCTATAATAATGAAAATTCTTTAATATCAATCCTCATACAAGAGTTGACTATAAGCAGCTCGTAAATGTCAAGTCCTTCTTAGTACAATAGCAAGGGTCAGAAATAGCCTTTAAGTCTGCCTTCAAATGCTGAAGGACTTCCTGATGTTTGTCACAATACGGAAGGCAGTATGTCACAACCCAAATCTTTTGAGACAGCTAAAATGCCCTTTGACCACACTGTTGTGGTTCCGTGGCTGGTAAAAGCAAGTTGACATATTTGATTTTGCTACTGTCAGGAACTGCCGATAGCCACGACATGCGATATAACCCTTATTCCGTTTGGTATGTCTTCCGATAGCCATGATATGCGATATAACTCCTACTATTTTTGGTATATCTTCTGATAGCCATGATATGCGATTTAACTCCTATTATGTTTGGTATATCTTCCGATAGCCATGACATGCGATATAACTCCTACTATGTTTGGTATATATCTTCGGGTTAAGCTCAGCGCCTAACCCTAAAGGTACCTCAAGTGATGGTAATTCATATTAACACCCTGTCACTATCACCACCATGCTTTGGAAAGACAGTCTCTGGAGGAAGGGTTCAGCATTGCCTTATACTCACTATCAAAGGCAGGCTAGCTATGCTGAAGGTTTACAATAGTCTAACACTGCCTGATTTCCCCTCAAGAATCGAGATTTGCCACCCCTGGGTCCACCATAGCTTGGTTATGATTTTATGATTTGAAAGGGATCCAGACAATACTGACAGCATGGACTCCCCAGGAGGGAGTCATTCTGATAACATCCTGGTCATCCTGAATGATTGATGTTCTTTTGTAGCTACATCTTGTAGGTACAGGATACATATTATATTCTCCTTTAAAAGTTAGTTTTCTTGTTGTTGTTAAACAGGTTTGTTGGCGCTAGTCAGGATGAAAAGAAGGTGTATATATCCGTAGTTTTGGCTTGTTCAATCCTCAATTTAGATAAACATTGATCTGTTATGGAGTTGGCTATCGTTGACTAAGAATAGGTCACGGTATGGGGCTCAGAATAGCTCATGAATTTGATATTAACCATATCAGACTTTGTTTTGACCTAGTAGAAGTGGTTTATTTGCACATTTGTGACACTGAGCACAGACAACAAGTGGTACTTTTGTTATCAAATTCAAAGGCCGGAAGTGACCAGGTCCGTTGTGCACTACAGGTCGATCAAAACAATGACGTCACGCTTGTTCTCCTGTTACCTTTACAGCTAGATGTAATAAATTACATGACAGCCTGTTAAAATAAATGTTTTTTTCTTCTTCTTTGCAGGATCCAAGAGCCAGCGCTGGTCTGTGGCAATGTGTAAGGTAAGAGCCAATCGGTTTACATGAAAATTGTAATACCATTTTTAGTCATCCCATAATCCAATAACGCCCAAAAACTAAATGCATAATTATAGTGCAGCCTTGGATATCGTATAAATAGACCGCGGCTCAAGTTATTCTGTGTAAATTGACCGTTTCTTAATATATCGGCAGAGGGGCGTTGTCTCATGCCTCAGTCATGGCTAACCAGCTTTTGTGCTGGCCCAACTATCAATTATCTCCAGTATTAAAGTTGGTTTTAGTAAAAGAGACATTGCAAGCCACACTGAATGGGAGACGAAGGACTGATGAGTAATGAAGAGGCAATAAGTTGTGCTGTTTCGTCTAACAACATGAGATGCACAATGCGGGCACATTTGTATCCTAACATATAAGGATGTCTCTCGCCATGTTCCAAAAGCTTAGCCTTCTTTCTCAATGCCATTCAAACCATTCCTCAATACGTTTAGAAATGAGCTGGCCACATTGAATGGGAAGAAGGAGAGTGGGGAGGCTCAGGGGTATACATAAAGATATTGCATGCCTGACAACGGTACATTTATAGTGCTCATTGTTAGAATTTGGCCACAATACCGCTGGTGGCAGTCATATTTCAAAAGCTCAGCCCCCATACCCCCTCCATATCCCCCAGCAGGCTTGCCAATACCCTTAAGCGTCCGCCACCTTCCACAAAGTCTCTTTGAAGGCACAAGTCAGCTGTGAAGGAATTAGACTTCACAGAAAGCAGCCTTCTGTATTTTACACAGAAGTGCATTAACAGTGGAGGTAAGAGCCTGTCAGAACATGGAGCAGGATAAGGAGGCTATAATACAAATAGGGAGGTGCAACATACAAGACCTAACACTCACTCCCTCAGCTTCCATTTCGAACATATTATATAAAGCGTTGCTTCTATATTGGAAACTGTAGACCAACGTGGCCAGCGACAAAACTTTCTCTCGTGTCTTTCATTCAAATGAAAATACAAACTATTCACTATCAACGTTCTGAGAAGAACACAAAACATGAGCCTGTGTCTTTATTAAGATTTAAGTCAACATGAATTATAAAGTCAGGAAATATGCATCAATTGCTGCTACACAATGATAATTATATTACATAAATCTGCTTGCGCGTTAAGGATTTTAATTATAGGGATACTTGACTGCCTCTAGTAGGTTCAAGCCTACATGAGACTACTCTTAAAGGGGAGGAGCTTTTTTAATTGGTTGCTGTCGGCTCCATGGTATGGCGTGTATAGTAAAAGAGCAGCTTAACTCCACTTTGTTGCCAAAAGGAATAGACAACTACACTTTAAAAGGTTGGTTGCCCTTTTTGTGGGTGTACAGTTTATTCTACTGCAGGTGTATAGTTCACTTTAGCTAAACGGTAGAATCTACTGTAAATCGATATACTTATAAGATTCTACTGTAAATCTATTCAACAGTAGATTCTACTGTGGATCTACAGTAGATTCTACTGTGTACCTTCACTAACTATTTACAGTGTAACCTATAGCATACTTTTAATTGTTATACATACGAGTTACTTTACTTGTAATACTGTATAGTCATTGTACAGACCCTCGCTGCTAACAATCAATCACTCTCCAAACGGAGTCATTGCTGCCTCTCACCTCTGCGTAAGGCAATATCCTTACACCGTCCTGGGATCAGCCCATGAAGCAGCTGCTGGGAGAGTGAGAGATGTGTTGTAACTTAGGGACTTTACCTAGGCCATATGTTGCACTATGCCTTTTCATTATAGGGATTACATTAACCTAATATATGGACTTTATTTGGCCCCTCATATCCTTTGGGGAACTGACATTGTGTGAGATGCATGGGGGTCAGATTAAGGGAGGATCCATAATATGCAGGGCCTGCGGCACTAGGGAGTTAGTGATAAAGAAAACACCATGGAAGAAAGGATTGCACCTGTTGATAAATGTGGCAGGAATTCAAATTAGGACAATGATTACCAATTAGAATACTTGTTGGGCTACCAAAGTAATATTTTGTTGGTGCATGCTTTCTGCTTACTTGTGTAAGTGAGTGTTTACATGTGTACCAGTATGTTACATAGAACAGGTCTACCTCACATTCTCTTCATGTTGCTGATCTCACTGACACACAGTCCAAGTATGTAACATGCTCAAAGCTTTGTCCCCTGGGTCCTTACAATTTTTGCGCCCATATTACACTTTCAATATCCTCATTGTAGCAATACAATCATTCCATAAACAGAATAAAGAGAATTGATCAGTCCTTCCTTGACAAAAGCCAACGAAACACCACTGTCCAAACTTTAGATTAGTTGCATCATAACTATTCCAAAATGTGATGGATGGGTGGCAGGTGCGGATTATTCAATTCAGGCTGTTGTCGGTTCTTTCATGCAAACTGGTAAAGTGTGACACATTATGACAGGCTCTCTCCAAAAGGTATTTTGTCGATTCACTGTCTTAAGCGGCGATTCCAGTGGGTCTAACCTGTTTCAATCAAGGATTGGGACCTATCCGAAAAATTAAATTACATCTACTGGTGCAATTCAGACAACTGCAGGCACCACATTGTTAAATTAGGCTGTGTGTAATCTGGCTTAAATATCATACCTATTGATTAAAGTTACACCATGCAAACCCGTAACAGAATGACTATGAGTACATTGGCATCGAGATTCATGATGTATTTAATTATATCTAAGGAATGACGTTACTGGTTTTAGATCTATAACTATGTGTATAGCACTAGAGCTATGTAGAGTTATGACAGCATCTCAGGCCTTTATACTTATTAGGATGAATAAGAAAAAGTATAGAAAAAGAAAAAAAGCAAGTCATGCAAAATGCAAGGCATGCTGTACTGTAGGTGACAGATTGGCTCTGGAGCGACGTAGAGAATAATTTACCTACCTCTGCTCCAGTGGGAATTTAGCTTTCTTCCCTTCCTTTTACCTTCTATTTTGTATTCTTTTCAGTTCTAGCCGGCAGGGATGCCACAAGCTCACTGGCACAGATTATAGACACGAATAATGGTTTAATGGTGTGGGTGTAGCCTCCAGAATGACAAGGCTATTCGATGCATGGCCTTGTACTCAAACAGGTGTAGAATGTCAACAAAGCATACACTAGGAGTATGCTTTGAAAACTGCTATGATAAGAAAAGATTATGGTTCTAGTACTGAAATGGATGGTTCCATATGTATTACCTTAGAACCAGCCGCAGCTAGCAGAAGCCTGTTCTTTACAGGGCCCAGTACGAGGTACTGGGCTAGTTCTGGGGGGCACTGTAGTTAGCAATATGTCACATACCAGGCACACCAAGTAGGTACAACCAAATAATAATAATAATGAATATTTTCTCGCCCCCTTATCTTGAGAAATGTCAGAATGAGAGTAAATATCATCTGGCACTTGCATACATCGGTTGGCAATTGCACTTGAAGCAACCAATGTTCTGACAACCACATGATCAGTGGTATAGGAAAAGGCAGAGGGGACTCAGGGGACCTATAGTTACATTACATGTTACCCCCTCCCAACACACACGCACACACCATTCTGTGTTATTATCTGTTTGCACCCCTCCCTCCTCCAAAACTTTCAAAAACTCCTATGTAACTTCTATCTATGGTTATGTATCAAAGAAAAAAACTGAAGTTGTTGTAAAGGTGCTCTAAAGATGATATGACCATATGTAAAGAGAAAATAAACTAATGCTCAAAGTTGCTTAGGGTCGGGCCCCCTGTCAACCCCACCCCTGTAAGGCTTTGCTTCGTCCGTCCCTGATAGTGTTAGCTACCCTTCATACAGCAGTGCTATAAAACATGCTGCTTAGTGAGACCTGGTTAGAGGAAACGAATGGCCGATGTGTGGCCATAAAGCTGCCCCGTAGAGGCAAGCTGTACAGCCAGTGATAGAGCACAGCATCCTCGGTGAGCCATCAGGCCAGCTCTTTACAACATAGCTCATACAAAGGCACATGCCGGTTTGAGGATTAGATCCTGCGGAGGAGGAAGAGTCAGTAAATATTTAAAAGGCTGTTTATCTTCTCAGCTGTCGAGACAGCTTGTACCGCTGATAGAAAACTTTGTACTGTTCACCAGTGTGCATTCCTCTACCAACTTAATGGGTGTTGGAGGAGAATGTTATTGCGGTGCAGCGGTTGCTATGGCAAAATCACGCTGAACAGATGCAGCGTTGTAATCCTTGTGTCAGTGTATCTGTATGACAATGTATGGCCATCCTGGTTATGTTAGAAATGTTACATTATATTATACCATTGAAAGAGGCTGTACAGCTGAGGACCAGTTTACAGTATAGCTCGTCTGGTCTGCGTGGTTATGATATTCATGGCCATTATATCAGCTTCAGGATCCCCTTTCAATACCATACTATGCACCATCCAACAACTTATTGGATAGCTTTCAGGGATTTATAATTTGGATAGCAGACCTCAGATTTAAAACTCTCTATCTATACTTTGAAATGTTCACAAAGGGACCTAAAGGTATTTTGGTTGAGATTGAACGTACATCAGAGTCCATTTTTAAAGCTGATGTCCCCTGGCGGGCACACAGAGGTATGAAGAGATGCATGGCTGCTATATTGGATATTGAAACATCAATGGCAGTATAGTGATAATTTACTATGCTCTACGGGGTTGGTACACCCCCAAAGGGTCGACATGTTTAACACATGGGGCAATAGATAGGGTAACCCGATGGCTCCCGAATATCCCTGATCCAGAATTGCTCTTTTAAAAGTGAAAGCAGTGCCGTAGATTTTGTTTTCTGGCATGACAATAACAAAAATACTTTCCAAGCACTTTCCCCCAAAGTTAGTGTATTGTAAAGGGATATAACTAAGGTCACAACCTAATGTTGACAGTTGTTCAAAAAGAAAAGACATTCCCATACAGGCAAAATGAAGTCACATAAGTTTGAAGCATTACACCAAGTTCAAATGGAAATACCATTTCTCTACTGTCAAAATATGGTCATGTAAACTTCAAGAAATTACATCGGGCTCTAGTGTCCCCTTAGATTTTAATGGAATTTTGTTGGGCGGATGGGGACCTAATGTCTATCTATATGGACACAGGAATATAGCTCTAGTTGGAGGAAATTAAAGGAAATGGAAAAGAAGGCAAGAGTCGGGTAAAGGGAGAGGGAGAGACAGTCACATAGACTATGATATTATATCTATATATTTGAATGAATCCAGAAAGTCAAAAGTGCAGCCGTACAGAGTTTTCACTTAGATGGAGTCAATGTTTACCAAATACACACAGAACTTAATTCGTCAAATGTGTTATGTTCTAAACTATTGTCAAGGCAGATATGCGCAGTGAAATATGTGAGTAATGGTCTGACTTTGGCAAAACTTAAGAAAAGCTTAGGAAATCCAGGATCTTCAGGTCCAAGACCAATATTTCGCTCATTCCATCGCCTCCTTGATCATTTTAACCACACCCAAACAAGGCGTTGGGACATGTGTTTTGACTTTAGCAATTAGTCCCTGCATGCTGACACAACCAATTAGACAAGATGATTGGTAACCTTAATTCCATATGTAGCAGTGGAAGCCACAGTAGTGTAAGCCATGTAGATGAGCATTAAGTAATCTGGGTGGTACTATTCTATCCAGGATATCACAGCACCATAGTATATGTTGCAACATGGTATATACGTTGCAACATTTCCAGCTGTAAATGGTATTTTATTCCTTATACTTCTTGTCTTCTGGGTAGTAACTCAGAATTTACTAGGCCTCGAGCGGCACAAGAACACATGCACTGTGCCTGCCTGGAATGGTTTTGCATTGAACACGATCTACTCTCTTCTGTTTTAATCGAGGGACAGGAATTTGAGCAAGATTGTAACATTAAACGTGCACTTTGAACGTGCAATCTGAACTCAAGATTTCGCAACTTCTACCTCTCTATCTAATGGTCTGTTTTTATCCGTCCAAGCCATAAATAGCTGTTGACGAGAGATCGTTAATTATAATGTTCCCTAGCACTAAGTTGCTTCTAGCATTGGATAACAAGCTCCAATGCATGGGTTAAATTGCTTATTCTGGTCACCGTACAATAGATGTAGGTACAATAGATGTAGGAAAAGGACGTTTCGAAATATGGGACAAGAAAGTGTTTAACTCCAAAACATGCGCATTAACAGTATAAATACTGTTTAGTATGTAAATACAACAGGATCTTTTCTACAGGAAGTCACTGCTCTTGTTCTATACAAAATGACAAGTGTCCAGGCAGGACTATGTGGTACGGTGGCTGGCAGGTTCGACCTTGGTACAATAAAGTCAGTGTTGATACCCGGTAGAGATCCCCTATGCTCTGACCACTTCAAGTGTTTATACCACAGTTGGTATGACTATTGACTCTGTGTCTACCCTATACTACATAGCAATAGGCAGAGGATTGCTGTGTTGAAAGCCTCCCACATCTGAAGCCAAAGACACTTGTACCATGTATTCCTTGTTATAGGGCACTTCTAGGGTTTCCCACCAGAAAGTCAACAAACGATGTCTTGCTCCTCCAGTCCCCCCCCCTCTTTCAATGCCCCCCCCCCCTTATCTACTGGGTGAACAATGTATACTCCGTCCTCATGCAGTGGCTACGATGAACATAAACTAGATCTATACAACAGCACAGTTATAATATCAGTCACATGAGGCAGGAGAGTCTTGAAATATCTAACCACTGGTCTTGTACATTAGCTTTTGCATGAGATGTTATACATATTACCCTGAGGCCCTTAAATAATTATAAAACTATGACATGTCGCTATTGTATTGACTATTTCGGGAAGGTCCACACTATTCTAGTGAGGCGGTTGAAGGGTCAAATTATGTGTCTACTTTGCTGCTGAACTTTTAAGAAAGGCTGCTAGCAAAGAGTCTATGGTCATAACGCTGATGAGAGGATAGACCTAAAATACATCAATCTGAATACTTCATTTTGACATATCCATTATTTTCACATTCACAGCCTCCAAAACTGAATATAGTAGAGCTAGTATGTTGGGGTCCTTTGGGGGTAGAGTCGGAGGAAGTATATAAGATGACAAAGGTTGAGTGGGGAAGAGGTTCTCTTGGGAAAGTGGAAGGAAGGCTGTACGGGGTGGCTTTGGTGGTAAGATGACAAGGGTTGGGAATCTGTGAGCCGTTCACCCCAGAATGGAAGGCAAACACAGGCTGGGAGGAGCAGCTCAGGAACGACTCAGCAGTAAATGAGAGATGTGCTTTGTAACGCCTTCTATCTTAAAGGGTAGAGGACAGGCACAGAAGCAATGTGTGAGGAGAAAAATGTACGAATATATCACATCAATATTGAAAAAGATGTGTCTTCCAGCCATGTTGAACTGGTTTATCGTCGATTTTTTTTCTCTAGTCTTTCCAAAATGATAATGTTTTGAAAGACGAAAGGGATGTTGACAACCTTAAATCAATGATTAACAGAAGTGACATTTCCTTGCTTACACAATATAAACTGGCGAAATATAATTATGTAAATTTTCATGAACTAGATCAAGCTCTCATGCCAGCTTTAGTTTGTTTTATAGAATGAACTTTCTTGGGTGGATGGGGACGTAATATCTATGTATGTGGACACAGACATGTAGATCTCTTGAGGAAATTAAAGGAAATGAAACAGAAGGCCAGAGTCTGTAACAGGAGAGCGAACGAAAGTCACAGAAATTAATTGTCTTATAAATGCAGCACATGATGTGGCGCACCACTTGCCGTACCTACAAAAGAATATAAACCATTCCTCTTAACCCCCCCCCCCCTTCCCTAAATCTAAGGTATTTGCTGACTGAAAGATGGTCATACCGGTCTCCTGGTCTCAGAGAGGGTTTGAACAATTTTCAGCAGCATGAATGTATTATGTGGTAAAACTCGAGGGGATTAGCCAGTTTACACAGAGACCTAGAGCATTCGGGCAGGCGGGGAATAAAAGGGTGATTGAAACTAAAGAGATTGGATGGAGGTAAGGAGAAGAGAGGAATTGGAGTTAAGAGACCCGAGAGGTTTCGCTCCCAGACCAATGTCTCAGTCCTTAGGCTTTATTTACTAAATTATTTAAATGTGATTTAAACAACATCAATAGAAGTCAACATTCCCTTCTTCAATGAGCTTGGCGGATCTTTCTTTTTGTTAGAATACAGAAGAGAATATTCACAGTGATGTGTGTTTACATTTATTCAAATTCCCATGACTGCCAAAACGTCAAACGTTAAATTATGAACATTATCATTTCTCAGGGTAAATCTCATCATAAATAAGAATTAATCTGTATAGGTTTTCTTGTGCATCGCTCTGACCTCCAAACAGGTTCCAAACCCCTGTTGAATATTAATGATCTCGGCTGTAGTCGTCTTGTTTCATGACATTCCTGTTTTTTTCTGGCTATGTAGTATGACTCCATTGCTCAAACGTACAACGTGGCTGTTGTGGCAGCTTAAAATCCTGAAAAATTGAAAAATATGTTCACCTCTTGGAGAGAAATATGGGATATCTTGTGGTTTTATGCTATTATGTTATTATGTTTTGGGTACCCATGTAGCTCATCAAACGTTCTCTCCATTTTGGACCTGGATTTGTTTGAACATTCTCCAAATAGTAAGATCCTGTCTCTTTTTAAATAATCCAGAGACTTTGAGCAAAGTTGTAACATTAAACATGCACTTTCCCAATTGGCCTTATCTTTTTACATTCCGTAATTACACAAAGGTCATTGCCGAAAGAGTTGTTGCTGCTTCATGAAATGATTTGAATCTGAATCCGAAAATTCTACTTCTAGTTTCAGTTGAGTTCATTTTTCAAAGTTGTGATATTAAACGCTTGACAAGTTGTTCCATCATAAGCGATTTTGGTATCAAGCTTTCGTACTATGCAACAACATACAACTTCCACGCAGCTTTTTCCTAACCTGCTATATTCGAGAATCGATGTCTGTTTTTATCAGGGCACAACTGTCCCAACATTCTTTCAGTGTACATACCTATATTTGTTCCGCATGTTGTATCCTTGTATGCATAGGGATTTATCTTTGCGGCTGTCCTTTTTACCTACATCATACAATAGTGTATCCCCACTTTGAAAAGCTTTGTGCAGACCTCACACATAGCATGCGTGTCATCCTTCAGTTTTGCTACACCTGTCTACACCTGTGTATAATCAATGTCTAGTACAGGATCACTCTGTAATCAGATACCAGGTAAATATTACATGTCTGACACCGGCACACAAAACTCATAGATTTACTTTGTTAAATGTATATGATCCAATACTACCTATAACTCTTTGGCAAGCATCTGTAAAACTTGGGATAGAGTCATGTAGCCTAGATGAGACATATCATTCAATATTAAAGCTATGTGGACCAAGATTTTTTCCCCCCCAAACCTCCAAGCCATTCCAAATTATAATTGGATCTATGGGATGGTCCTTTATTTCATCACACATGTCACGCAGGATAACTCTTGTAGATGCTTTTTTACATTGCCTTCCAAGGCAGCAAACTCTTTGATTACTCTTATCGCAGACTATCGCTATGATATTATTTTGTCAATGTCTGGTATATAAGTTTGGGTAGAAGATCCTGCATTCTAATATGATGACAGGTCCACCATCATTGATTAATCACAAACTTTCAATACATAGCATCTTTTGAATGTGAAAGAGAACTAAAATCTACAGAATTGAAACATGGTCTATATTGGAAATGATATAGCCTACATGCCAGGTCAGTTTTTTGAGAGACCAGAAGGGCCGAACCATTGCCTACATGATGAAACCACTGGGCCAAGAATGATTTCTGATTGCTGCAGATAAGGATTCATCAAGATTAGAAAAACATTGAATTCTGAAATGGAAAAATCAAATAAAAGGGGAAAGCATAGCTTTATCTATAATTGACTTCTCTGGTGAAGTGAGCAGGGCTGTACTTTGATGATGTAAATCGATTAAAAACAAAATTACAGACTTGTAACGGTTTACCGTACGCGCATCAATGTGAGTAAATCGCCGATTTTTGGCGGACTAAACAGAGAAATGTGTACAACAATGATAGTACATGGTACATTTCTGCATGAAAAGGGTTGGCTTTACTTCAGTGACCTGCAACATGTTAGGCAAATAGCCAGTGATCGGATGTGGTTGTACCCTGTGGTATGTATGGCCCAATCCCCATGGAGTATGGAGTATGACAAATTCAATTGACTGTGTATTCTCAGTTCGCTGGCAATCAATATAGCAGTGTGACCTGTTTGCTGTCAGGTCCTGCTCCAGGCGGTCCGAATGTCAAACATGATCCTAGACACAGATACAAAGCTACCCCATGGTCTTTGCAAAGGGAGGATGCTGTATCATAAAATAGGCAATATATAAGGGGAGGTCTTGATTTGCCCTATTGGTAGCTCATAATGGTGAAATGTCAAAATAGTTTTGTAATTAACCATTTGAGGGCGACATAGTGTTTTAATGCACTCAGCATGATGCAGCGATGGCGAGCAAGATGATGATATAGTTTTAAAACCAACACAGCCGAAGGCTGGTCAGCAGGTCCACAGGGCCCATACGGACCGAACCTGGGCGGCGAGCAAGTGGCCTGTGTTGCAGTTATACCCTATGCCAACCCATATGGTTTATTCATGCTAAACCAGTTGAAATGATGATCAAACCTCGGGATCAAACAAATAAACATGTATAACTATTGAGGGGTCATCTGGTCTTAAAAGGGTTATATACCTTTAAACACAATTAAGCATATTCCCACAGCACCTATATATAAGGCAGATAAGGGAGGACAACCATTGCAACCCGATAAAAGTAGTACTCTGATTTTAACCATGTCTACCAAATACTTTAGAGCAAGTGCTCTGAGATGTACTATACACAGACGCCCTGAGGCACTACACAGAGAGCTTCACCCTAACAGTGTATTGCCATCCAACCCCTACCACCCAACTGCTATCATAACGATCACACCACATCTCCTGTCAGCTAGTGTAACTCTGGAGGGACACTCATAATGATTTACCTTTGTCAGCAATTTCCCTTTTATGCACTGGCGACCTCAAGAGGGTAATTTTTTCTCCAAAATAGGGATGAGATAACAGCATTTTTAACATGTGCGTTAAAGTGTGTGTTATTTGAGCCTAAACCGCTGATTCCCCGAGGATTAGATCAAAATTACCTAGATTTAGGGTTGCTTTGTAAAAGTAGTTTAAATACAACCTCTTACTAGTCACATCATCAGATAACTACTTTCATGGACTTAGAAGGGGCATTTTCGCTACTGTACACAGACAAACACTAATATTTCGTGAAAAATTTGATCTCCTGTCATTCTATTCTTTTATACTTTGTTATCATGCATGTAGATGAACAAAACAGCTCAGGTATGTGGGTCCCATAAAACACCTTTGTAACAGAATATCATGTAAAATAAGAAATACATTGCCTCAGTAAAACTTTAGAGGCAGGTTTACTTTCTCATCATATATAACTGTTCTTTGTAAACTACAATCGGATGTAATCAGTGGTAATGTAAGGCCTGTGTACTCTTGTACTCTGTGTCTCTTCTACACATCACATACCAATACACTGATACACTAGTACTGGGGTATGATGCAATAAAGAAAACTAAATCTGAAGTCAGAGAGACAAATACCATGTCGCGTGGGGCACCTTGAGGGCTTCCCACCAGATAAATAAAGCAGGATCCTGTACTTCCCTTCTACTCCCTGCACTGCACATCACCACCATGTTCAGTATCCCCGGACACTTTCATCCTCTGCATGAACAAAGCGTACACTCAGTCTCTAGGCATTTGGTTAACTTGAAGAAACTAGATCTATACTTCTGCATCATAGGATTCAGGCATGGAATAGGTAATACACTAAAGTCAACTATGCTCTTATAGGCGCTAGACCTAGTGCGTGACATAACGGATGACTAGACAGTAACAGAGAGTCCACTCAGATAGTGTTGACAATATTGTTTTAACAGTTGTGGAGTAAAGGTTTTTAGACATAAAAGAAGTTGAAAATGTCGGTATAGCTATAGTTTCTTGATACAATGATACAATCCTTCTGGTCAGTTTATATTCACATACCGGGTAATTATGAAAGAGATATGCCGCATTCTATGCATTCTGACAATATCAACTCTCTAAACCTAAGTAAAATAAGGCTATTGGTGTATTGACTACCTAGTAGAAAAGGGAGAAGTAAGATTACAGAGTTCGGGTAGGAGAGAGGTTCTCTTAGGAAGTGGAAGGTACAGTACACAGGGTGGCTTTTGTGGTAAGATGACAAGGGTTGGGGCTCTGTGAGCCGTTCACCCCAGAATGGAAGGCAAACACAGGCCGTGAGGAGCAACTGAGGACCGACTCAGGGGTTAACGAGAGACGTGTCTTGTAACGCCTTGTTCCCAAAGGGAGGGGAGGGGCACAGCAGGGGGTTGAGTGTGAAGGGGATGGGAGGGAAGGTATAGTCACGGATGGAGAAGCTGAACAAGGCAGGGGTGACTATGGTACCGTTATCTGATCCGCGCAACACAAACCCAGTTTAAGTATAAGGCAGACCGGGCCAAGGCAGTGTCCATCAGGACAGGGCAGGCAAGGCAGAAGCTATCCCAGGACATATACAGGTATTGGAAGCAGGAGAGTGCATGACCAATTTCAATGGCAGGGTACAAATGCATTACAGAATGGCACACATGGGCTGGCACAGAAGATTTACATTGTAAAGACTAAGGGGGTGGGAGCAGAAGGGGTATGGAGGTCATGACATGGACAGGGATGCTTGATAATCATCTAGGGTAGATTCACCATAAGTCGACCCTTCCCGTCACAGTTTTTCATGACCTTTAGCAGATGCTTCATTGTATAAAGTAAAGCCACTATTGGCTCATATCTGTTGTACCAGAGATGGGGGGATGGTCCAGGGGACTCAATTGATCATATTTGATGATATAATAAACAATATTATATGTAGATTATTTCCCTTACATTTGGAAATCTCATATGGTCTATTTTCACTTAATGTCGACCAGAATTAACCTAGAGGCAACCACTCTTATCTCAATCAAAACAATATGAATCATTTTCAATTCATATCTAGATTAACTGGATTTACTCAATAGAATAATGTTAGATTCAAGCAGGTTCATTTTTTTCTTGTTACGGGGAAATTTTCTTAAACTGTTGAGCCTTTGCAAAGTAGGTATAAAGGTAGCATTCTTTACAGAATAACCGTTCTTATGGGTGTAATGCTAATACCTTGTAGACTAAGATCGTCTTATGGTGAAATTCTGGTCAGGTCATGGTGAAATTAGTAGGTGGTAGCTTATGAGCCCTATCACTTTAGAATGTGAATGTTTTATTATAAGGAAACGTGATATATGTTTAAAAGATGTGTATCCATTCATTTAACATCACAATTAGTATATAAATCGACTGAGATGTATAGTTAACTAGCACCAAAGTCAAATATTTATGAAGAAGTTATGTTTTGTCTGTGGTCAAAATGGGTCATACACCTTCTCTTCTGCAATGTGCATTTATATCAATAAAATGACATTGGTGAAAAATAAGGAAACTATGGGGATCATCAACAGTTCAACTTCAACTTCAAATAGCTTCTGCACCCCCATATAGCACAGTATAGTAGCAATATGGTGCTGTAGGTGGTCGACTTATGGTAGGTGGTCGGAGATAGGTGAGCTTACCCTATAACTGATTGAATCATTCTTCACCAGTTGAGGACCAGCCCAGGCTCTATTTCATCATCCGGAGCCAAATTAGATGTGGCCCAGTACCCAACCCGCTATGCTTTGTGTGATAAAGACCCTAATTCAATAAGCTTTCCCTTTAGTTAATTTCAGAGTTCGCACATGGCATCTGAAATCAAGTTAATAAGGCCAGAGTAAACCAGGGTAGGGAAGAAATTGGTGATTTGGCAGAGATAGGGAGAAGATGATTGCAAAGTCCAAAGCACTGGGTTGGACAGTACAATGTAGGGCAGGACAAGTAAAGTACTGGACTGGGTAAGACAAAGCAGGGATGTAGCTTATGGCAGTGCTAAGCAAGGCAGGCAAGGCATAGCATGGCAGGGCAGGGGACAGGGAATGACGGGAAATGGCATGGTGTGTGTCTGAGGATTTAACGAGCTTGTCGTCTTGTTGCGCCCCCAACCAGGGCGTCCCCTGGTGGCCTGCTGGGTAAACACTAGTACCGTGACCCGCCACTAGGGGGCAGGACTGTCCCGCGTTCAAGGCACACACACCCTCTGATTCGCTCTATTATGGGAAATGGATTGGGTAAACTTAGAAAATCACTGTTTATCGACGATTCGCAAAATCGACCCCTGCTTACCTAAGTGGGAATAGGACATCAAACCAAGCTAGGTTCCCCAAGTACAAAAACATTTGTCTTCGAAGAAAACTACATTTATATTGATTCATTGTTATTTTGAACACACAGAAGAGAATAAGTGACTTTAAACAAGATATTGATTTATCATATTTCCGTCTGAACTCGAAGCCTCTGAGCCATCATTGATATTGAAATGATTTTCTCCCAGTTTTAAATCTAATTGAATATTGAGGCTTCAATATTTAACATCACAATGATATGATTAGAAAAGGTGAGGAAAAGGTATAGCTGCTATGTTGCCTAGGTAGGTTTTAACGAAGCCATTTCATTCTAGTTCTTTCTCTGCTTGACTGCTCTAATCAATCAAATTATCACATTTTTAACACCACTGATTTATAATTGTTTACCGTGGGTCCTGCCTCCTTCATTATCACTTTTTTAGGTTCAAAACATGTTGACTGGTATTAAACACTCCATGTGGTAAATGTACTTCTAAATGGGAATTCATAAACACAGGTATACAGTGATAACTTGTTAATAAGTGGATGTTTTCTCCCTTGCGAGAAGGCTTGACACCTTGCAGCCTGCTGGTGTTCATCAGCAGCTATGAAATTCTCAGCACCAGATCAGAGCTAGTCGTAGTATATAGGTCAAATCCCACAACGCGAAAAATGGGCCAGAAAGTGTTGATTATTGACATAAAAACAAGGGGCAACTGTTGCCAATATTGTAAATCACAACACTTGTCCCATGATCTTATGCCTCTCCAAATCCCACTGTGGTCAATAATAAGCAAGCAACGTGTTGTGTGCAGGACTGGTTAATGGATCTGTTTGAGGGGAGTTACTTCACAGTATGATTTGTCCTCACTATTCCCTCTCAATTAGCCTAAAGATATTTGGAGTGTCCCCCTTATATAAGCCAAATCATTGACATATTCCAATAAGCAACATTTTCTAGGCCTTCTGGGGGAATATATCTAACTCATTTGATCCTTGTGATTTCCCAAATCACAAGACAAAGGCAACCCTTTCTCACCGATTTGAGCCTGTCTTAGCCAAAATCGGGCCCAAAATCGGCAATAAGATCAATTCACAACATTTTCTGACCCTCTCTCGCGTTGTGGGATTTGACCTTATAGAGACAGATCAGAACTGGTCTGGACACTCTGTCAGGAGCAGATAATCGGTTCTGTATGTTACAATGTTCTGTGCGGCTGTGTTAGTGTAACTGGTACTAGTACATAGCGGATCAGAATCTATTTGACTCTATTTGGTTGCTAACAACCATTCTTTTTCATTTATGGCTCGGGGGAAAATACAAGCCTTGATGAAGTGGTCAGAATCATTATCAGCAGCCGTACATTTCTCTGAGACTGCTCACTATTTCTCTATAAACACAGGTAAATTGCGTAATAGGCATAGTACATATGGAGTAGACCAATGCTGACATTTAGCTATAAAATGCTTGACTAGAATACTGGAAACGTATACATGTATTTTCGCGCATGTATATTTTCGCAAATTGACTACAAAGTGCACTTTCACGTGTATTTATATTTGCAGATTTTGGAATATGCTAGTTATATAACTATAGGCCCTATTGGATAAATATTAGCTCTGTACACATTTTCGCGATTTTCATTTCCGCCAAATTTGCCAAAAAGTACAACGCAAAATAACATACGTTTACTGTAACATAAATATAGGTGAATGCCAAAAGCCACATCAACAACAGGCAGACCCCCTATTTAAAAGCAGTTTGTGTTTATTGCTCAACCACTTTTCTTGGATCATGTAGGGTAAAAACGACATTATACAATTTGCCCTGTTTTCCTTGCCTGGAAATACATACATGAGTGTACCTGCTTTACTTTCTATGTACCTGCCCCCGTGTTCCTAAGCAGCTTTGTGCTGAGGAGTAGGGAAAAATGTACCTTGCCAAATACTGGACATCTATTGTCAAATGTATGTTTATACACAGTGCAAATACACTAGACGAATACAATCAAACAAACATATGATACGCAGCTGGGGTAACAGATGTTTTGGAACTTGAATAGAGCCGAAATGCCCTTAGTGCACTATTAATGACTTAATTATGTAAATAAACCGTACATTTCTAGTAAGAGCTATCTATGGTATATCTAGTTGATGATAAGTTTATTTATGCAGGTGGTACTTAATATCGACTAGAACATGAGTTTGGTTGTGTGGCAACGTGCAGGGAGTATGAACTGCTAACAAATCGACATACAGACCCTAATCCATCACTCACTCGTCAGAGTTTACTTGATTAAACTTCTACAGAATGATCAATGGATATGCATACATTCAGTCATCGAATTTTGGTGAGTGGAATACCACTTTATTGATGGTAATCCACTGTTTTCAAGCCGATGGGATCATTATGAAGATAATATGCAGTATTGAAGAGAGCTCCCCAAAAAGCAACAGATTCTCCATACTATCTGCAGAGAATTTCCATCAGAAACCACCTTGTGATTGGATCTAGAAGTTATAAACCTGATACCAAGGGTCATTCATGGCTCTCAGTGCACAGCCAATTTTTAAAAATCTCATTTCAAGAAAATAAGACCGACAAATGACTCGTTTTAAGAAGGGGACAAAATCAAACTAGTCAGTTGTCCGCTAGCCGAGTTTATTCATCTTATCAGCTTATTTCTTGAAATGAGATAATTATTTTTGGCTGTGTGACATGTAGTTGAGTATCAGTATGCTGTATGGACTATGCTGAGAAGGACCCTGCCCAATACATATATGGCTGTGCTCTATGGCCGACTGTACAGCGTGTCTCTATGGGGCAGCTTTATGACCGGACACAGGCCATACGTCTCATCTAACCAGGTTTCACTATAGGCAGTATGCTTTATATATAGCACTGCTGTGTGAAGTGCAGGCGCGTCTATAGTTATTGAACAGGACGGCATGTGTGACATGTTACAGTAGTGAAGAAAAAGCATTACCCCCCACCCACCCCCCCACCCCCCCCCCCCCCCCCCCATGGTTAAAAGATTTTACTGCCCAGGCCCTAAAATGAATAAACGCGGTTCACAAACCTACATCTACTGTAAGGTTTAGACCGATGTGGGTTGGGGAAAAAGAGGGGAAGGGGGGGCTGGGCCTACGCTTCTGGGCCCCCAATCAGAACAAGAGGGGTCTAAAACCCTACTTTTGTTACAGGCATATAGATGCATGGACTGATGCTTAAAAATGATTGGGGTGGCGCTCTTGATAAACCGTTCCATACTGCATACACCCAAGATTCCATTAAGTTAATAAACCCTGGAGGGGATCTCACCATGATGTTAAAAAGGCTGCAGCTAGGGACCGATTAGACAATATGTGTTGCAGATTGAATGTAACTTTTATACAAAAGCTTCCACTGACTGATGTTGGCTCTTCTTGGGTCAGCCATATATCAGATCGCCCTGCACTTGGGGAACTATTCTACCCATACAGGTTGATGTACTGCAACAAAATAAAAATCTACAATAAAAATACATCGCTCCCTAATAGAATTGTCAACCGAAATTGCTTCATAGCTCAAAGCTGCCATATAAAAATTACCTTCTGACGATTTAGGGTTCAGAGGGTTTCTTACTTCGTTCATGGTGGGCCTGTTTTATTAACCATAACTTGAGCCAAGGGAACACTACCGACAACAAGAGTAATCAATGCTATAAGTTGCAAACATTTCTTTCCTGTGTTTGCTCTGAGGTTTAAACTCTATATTCCCCGGTTCCTTTTCCATCAATCTCACTGTTGCTATTGTAGGGGACTCGAATCCCACTCGGATCGCAGTTATGTAAACCACCATAAGATGCTAGTTTGTGACCCGTATACAGAGGGCGCGAGTGTTGATAAAGGGGGCGCTGCGATCGGGTAGGGTGGGATATATAAGGCCAGAAGGCTCAGTGGTAGACAGACCTCATCAGGTCTCGTCCCGAACAAGAACCGAACTTAGATTACTGTAGTAGGAAACGTGAATAAAACTCTCTCTCTTTGCATCCAGAACGTATAAAGAACCTTCCGAGTTGTTTATTCTGCGACCGTAAAATACTAAACTCTACATTGGTGCCGTGTTTAATGTACAACAAATGTGTGTATAGTGTTATTCGAGTCGTATGCTTTGCATACCCCTATGTGTATAATAGACATAACGTCATTTTTTTTATATATTAGTGTATACCTAGAAGGTATCCGTTTAAAAAAAAAAATGTGTATGTTTTGTCTAGGGGGGGTTATGTAGGGGACTCGAATCCCACTCGGATCGCAGTTATGTAAACCACCATAAGATGCTAGTTCGTGACCCGTATACAGAGGGCGCGAGTGTTGATAAAGGGGGCGCTGCGATCGGGTAGGGTGGGATATATAAGGCCAGAAGGCTCAGTGGTAGACAGACCTCATCAGGTCTCGTCCCGAACAAGAACCGAACTTAGATTACTGTAGTAGGAAACGTGAATAAAACTCTCTCTCTTTGCATCCAGAACGTATAAAGAACCTTCCGAGTTGTTTATTCTGCGACCGTAAAATACTAAACTCTACACTATGATATTTCTGTAGTGATATATCTGACTCCCTGTCGTTAACTGCATGTCGCCCCGGTCTTTATGTCTCTGCCTGCCTGTCTGTTCGTCTGTCGGTCTCCCAGTGGGCACGGAACATTGAATCAACATTGTTAAATGGTTGTCAATGTTGATTCAATGTTGATTCAATGTTGATTCAACGTTGAACTGAATTTTGTGCCCACTGGGCTGTCTGTCTTTCCCTGTCTCTGACTCTGTCTCTCTCTGTCTCTCATTCTTTCATGCTAGTTCACTATCTTCATATTTCTCTGCCTCTGCTTTTCTCTGTATCTATAATAATTATGACATAGCTTGGGAAAAGGGATCTTTTACTCCCTGCACTAAAGTCCCTTTTTGCAGATAAGGCCACTGCCTGCACACCAGAACGCAGCTCCCTCTGTTTTAGCAGTGTATAGCATTGGATGATTGATGACCACTAACAGACTATACTTATTGAAGTCTACTGTGCATTGTCTAGTACCCTTTCATTCGTCCTTAGTGTTTTGGGTATGAGGAATTGTGATGATAATGTGTCAGAAATGCTCCAGGCAAAGTGATGCATGTGGAGGGAGGGGGCGTCGCCAGGGTTTGTGATTATAACCACAGAAGCCGAAGAGGTCGGAGTTGCCGGGACCTGATAATGTAATGTATCATCAAGAGCACAAATATGCAAAGTCTCCCATATACTTACATCACAGACGTTTTAAAAGGCGTTTAGGCTGGAGCCCCATTGGGCGATTTGGGTGCATTATCGATCTCAACAACACAGACCAAATGCTGTACTTTGTAGTGTTATTTTGTGGGTGTAACAATGTGTTATGGCCCTAAGTGAATATAAAGCAAGCCTAGTTGAACCTATAGAGGTGCCTAAGTGGTGTGTGGTATTTACCGTAGGTATTATCGACAGCTGGCACAAGAAAGCCAGTGTGATACAGCAGCATACTATGGTGGTTAGAGGAGGAGTAGTTGGAACATGGGAATGGGTGAATTAAACTGCCATATCCGATTTAATTATGACACAATCATGCTCTATCACGCACACATATATGTACACACCATTTCCATAGACAATAACCTGCAACCAGAATTTGCTACAGTTTGTGAGTGTGTGTTTTCATGAGGACTTTTATCTAACTTCAAAGAATTCTGGCCAAGCATGATGCATGGCGCTACTGTTACATCTAGAAGGTTGTTGGGCTAAATAGTCTCAAAACTGCGAGATAGTCTCAAAATGATAAAGTTTTGTTCGTATCTCGCAACCATCAGGCTAGATCGTTTCAAAAATGCATGATAGTCTAAAAATTCTATTTTGAGACTATCTCGCAATTTTAAGACTGCCTAGCCTGATGGTTGCAAGGTTTCACAAAGCCATAGTATAATGTCCCATTATTAGGGTGGCCGGAGGGTCTAGCTGATCGCCCAGTTCGTTTCTGATCCTATGTTAAATGACCCTTTTATGATATGCCCTCATTTTAAGTAAGGAGCAGATAAAAACTTCTAGTAAATTTGTATAAAGAGATCCTGAATGGGTCCATCATATACAGGCTGGAATAAGCATACAAAATTGCATTACTTGGTGTAATTCAGGGAGAATGCTGACATACCTACATATTTTGAGTCTGTCTTGAGCTGTATAATGAGTAATCACCTGCAGCTATCATTTAGGAGAATAGGCACTACTTGATGGTAAAGCCATGTATCAACGAGATTCCTTTTTTTGATTGAAGCGTCTTGAATGCAGGTATCCCCTGGGGGGTCCTATATCATCTTAAGAAATTTACATCTTTTTGAGATATGCCACCCAAAATTGTCTATTTTCCGTGCCCATTTTTTCATAGAAGTTTTTAATTGGTAGTTCACGGTAAATTACTGGAGATTTTTTTTAAAATAGTTTTATTGACAACATTTCATATCAAACAATACGATCTTCCAATGAAGTCATGGCGAACAGGGACGGAACAGTAGTGGTATTATGAATGTGTGCAATTATGCAATTGATTAAGGTATGCTATAGTAAAGTTCAGGTGATAAGTGTCTTAGGGACTTTAGTCCATTGTCTTTATACTAATGCTCTCTAGAGTTATCATCTAAAAGTATGGATCAGTTCAGCAGCAGTTCATATAGTTCAGGTCCTTGATTAAGATAATAAATTCTATTATATTAAAAGGAGCTATTTAAGCGAGTAGTTTGATATTACTTAAATTTGATTTTTGCTATTTTGGCTTTAAAAATATGCCCAGAGTCACTCTTCTGTACGTTGAAGGGTACTTGATCCCATAAGTTCATTCCTCTATATAGTGGGCCTTTTTTATACTTCTCACGTTTGGGCCTTTCTACCTTCAGTTTGACCTTTTTGTCAGACCTCGTTCTGTTCTGTTGCATCACTCTGTTTTTTGGATCCTGCGCAACTTTATATATAAGTGATACCAAATGTCGTTTGCGCCTAGGTCCCAGGCGTTCCACTTTACACTTCTTATGGATTGCATTCGTAGACATTTCCAAAGGTTTTACACGCAAGCATATTCTAAGTCCTTTGTTTTGAACTGTTTGCATTTGTTTGATGTGTGACTTCGGTGCGGACTCGACCAGGAAATCCCCATATTCAAGTAATGGAACAATGGCGTGTTTAAACAAACATATTGAATCGTCTCGGTTCAGGAAGAAACGTATTCTTTGTAATTGCTTCACGCTCAAGTCAGTTTTAGTAACTGTTTCGTCCAGTTGCTTTTTAAATTTCAATGCACTATCGAGCCACACTCCCAAGTATTTAAATTGGGCAGTATTGTGCATGGGCTCACCGTTCAGGGTCACATTCATATGTGACGTTTGACCTAGCTTGGAGTCAGGGGCGAACCACATGCCCTTCGATTTTTTGAGATTAGGGGTCAGTCTATTGGTTTGACACCACTCGTTGATACTATTAATATCCTCCTGCATCAGAATACGCGCTCTAGTAGGATCTTTGGCTCTAGTCACAATGACCAGATCATCGGCGTATAAGATTACTCGTCCATGATTCACCACCAGGGGTAGGTCGTTGATATAAATCAAGAACAAAAGGGGGCCTAATATGCTCCCCTGGGGCACACCATAGGTAACATCACATCTATTGGAGCGTTTATTGTTCGCCAAGGTGCAGCACTCTCGTTCCTGTAGGTAACTAGATACCACTTGTAGTGCACTATATGAAAGACCCAGAGTTTTTAGCTTTAGGAGCAGTCTGCCATGGTGGACCACATCGAATGCCTTGGTTATATCCAGAAAAATTCCCAAGGCATACTCTCCCTTGTTACGAGCACTGTAAAGAATTTCTGTTAGATAGAAAATCGCGAGGCCAGTGGATTTGTTCGGAAGAAATCCAAACTGGTTTTCACAGATCAGGTCGTTGTCCGTTACAAATGACATTAGTTGTCTGTATAGGATACGCTCAAGTACCTTGCCCACAATGGGCAGAAGCGTTATGGGACGCCAATTTGCAACATTGCGTATACTTCCAGTTTTTGGTAACGGTATGATAGTTCCACACTTGAGTTCACTAGGGAAGTTTTTCTCCTGGATACATCGGTTTACCATTGATGACCATACTTGATTATTTCCTCTCATTGTGTCTTTAATGACCTGTGAGCGTATGTTTTCCATTCCAGAAGATTTGGTCACATCAATCTCATCCACTATGTAGTCTAGAGACTGGGCACTAATTGGTTCAAATACTAGTTTAGGTGCGTCATCTAGCATAGGCTCGTCGTCTCTGACTAGTAGGGCATCATGCCTTCCATGGTCACCAGGTAGATGAGCAAGTCTAGACGCGAGATTTATTCCAATGTTACAGAAATAGCCATTTATGTGGTCAGCGGTGTCTTCATGTTTAATGACGTCACCAGTGTGTTCATGCAGTAGACTAATTCTTGCATTTGACCTTTTGCCTTTCCACATTTCATTCAGCTTCTCCCAAAATTTTTTGGGGTTATTTTTATAACTTGATAATTTACCCTTTACATCCTTGGCTACGTTATGGCGCACCTTCTTATTGACAAGGCGTCGTAATCTAATGGCCCTTTTGTAGTATGGGTTGCGACCATCACCAGCATAGCCCACAGCACGACGTAGTTCCGCGTGACGTTCCCTGATATGTTGCCTAACTTCGTCGTCAAAGCCAGGTTCAGGGATAACAGGTACTTTAATGTCTTTGATTGGGCACGTTGCATCCAAGTATGATACTACACCACAAGTTACCAGGTTACACAGTTCAGTTGAGTCAAGGCTACTAATATTATCTTCAGTAGCAAGGTCCGCAACATATTGAGTGAGTGCGTTCCTATCGTAATTTTTGTAACTCCGGCCTTGGACTGTGACCTTTTCATGTGAGTTCCTTTCTTTCTTACAAATGGCATAAATCGGTATATGATCTGATATATACTCATTAACATTACCAGATTTACATGGAAACCTGGCGGTTGTATATATATGATCAATTTTGGTTGCACCTAGAGGATGAAGGCGCGTTACTCCTGTGGGTAGGTGCTTCAAACTATGCGCGCGTAGAAAACGGAGAATTTTTTTATATTTGGCACTGTTCCTTTTACATGCATCAACGTTCATATCTCCTGCAATCCAGATTTCCTTCCCCTCAATACTTTCATGTCTTAATATTGTAGACAATGTTTTGACAAAAATAGGAACCTTCCCCCGAGGGGGTTTGTAGACTGTGATGATGGCTCTGTGTCTGGCAGTAGGCGAGGTACATACTATAGTTAAAACCTCAATGTCATTATTTACCAGGCAGCAGTCATCAATCTTTGAAGTATATGGTGCATGTTTTTTATTCACGTAGCAGGCAACTCCTCCAGCTAACTCGGCGTCCACATTCTCTCTGTCTTGTCTAAATATATCCATATCATGTAGCCTAGCCAGATGGTCAGGCATAGCCTCATTCAGCCAGCTTTCTGAGATGCACATATAATCACAACTGTCATCAAACAATTTCCTCATCTGTTGTATTTTGGACAAGAGGCTTCTGGTATTATGGCAGTAGATTTTAAAGCCCGATTCCTCGCTCAGCTCCTTTGCTGTTAGGAAAGGAGAGATGACTGATAACTCCCCCTATTGTCCATATGAGTGCTGCTGAACACCCGATCACATGCGTATGTCTTCATTATATGAGAGCATGTACATATTAAATGTCTCATCTTGGTGGTTGCTTGTACATCCAAGTACTTTCTTCCAGTTGCTTGTACATGGGTTATAGATAAGTAGGCACACAACAATAAATAACACAGGTGACAGGTAGTGCAGACAAATAACCTGTGCGCACAGTGTGTGGGCATCAGGGGTGGTGCAGGTCCTACGGCCAGAAATGGCTCCTCCGGGTGCATCACAGTGGTTTCAAGTGTGATCATGATTTAAAAGTTCATGTACAAAGGAATACAGTTTATTAATATTACTTATGTCCCTATATATAGAGACTGGCGGTGTGACGCACGGCCTGTGGACTAAGTCTTGATTTAGGGTGTGACTATGTGTGATAGTATGTAGGGCTCCCACTCTACAATTTATAACTATAATTAAAGATTGGTAATAATCTTTATAAGTATTCCTTAGTATAATGATGAACACGTCAAGTTGATAAACAAAGAGGAGTTTTATTCCTGAAGTATTAAACTGGTGCGTGAGACATTCCATTATGTTATCTGCATTAAGATTCCAAAGTCAATAAGAATGGGTCCATGGTAAATAGCTTAAAGCTTCATATCACTTTTCCTGCGCTAGTGTGATTTTGCAATAGTGCATGCAGTCCATATACAGAACATTCCATTATTAAAATGGGTGACGCTGAACTACTTAACCAAAGTGTATCAGTGTATACGGTACTTGACCTAAGGTATACATTTGTTCCAGGCGGATGTGTTCAGATGCACTTAATATGCACTTAATATATCATTGCAGTCCTCATCAGTTATGACCAGGAGAATACAGGTCCAATTTGAAACATGTATAAGTATGATATCAATAATAAACTTATTAATGACAGTGATTCGCTAACATGAACATAACAATAACGAATTCCTCTGCGGCGTTAGTAGAAATACAAAGTTCATGTCGAATCTTCAGATTACTGTGGCATGTTCCTTGCGTTGACATAAACCGTTGAAGCCATCATTTCGCGGATTGGTTTAATGTCATTGAGCTGTGGATAGTGGCCATCCCACAGGTGGGACTGATCCACCCTGTAGGACGACGACAGAGGTCTGTATTTGAGTGTGAATTCATCAAATGCTGGCGTTTTAATCCATGGCATGTTCCCCATATTCACTTGACAAATGTGTTCATTTAACATATGTGAGCAGGCAAGCAGAAAGGATACTCTGTGCGGGATTAGTTCTGATTTTTGCCACCAGGGGGGCGCCACTATGACCTTAAATAAAAGAAAAAGGGTAAAAATAGCTCTAGGGTACTTTTTTCTGTAGAAAAAAATGGGGATACACAAAACATTCCATTTCTGGTGAAAAGCCTCTATATTTTGGAATGTAAAAAGAACGTTTTAAGGCCTAAATGGGTGTCCTTGTTGATATGTGTTGCCATGGAAACATGATTTTCATTCCAAATAGGAAAATTAAAGATACCCCTTTACAGAATGATTCATGAGGGTTACTATGGTCAAAACAGAATAAAATTACCATTCCTAGATCAGATTTTATGACTAAAAGAATGAAAATGTATGATATATTTCTCATTATCATCATTATGCTAATTAGATAGGGATATCTGGTAAAATATGAGACTTAGAGCTTATTGGGCTTTTTGATCGGGCAATGCCCACACACGTTCAGGAGGCCATTCCTCAAAAACTAGAATTGATATCTTCAAGTGTAATGTGTCACTAGAAAGCTTATGACATAAATTTTAAATTTGACTTTTTCCTTGGAGTATCCTTTTCCCTTGCCTCTACACATATGTATCACGTTGGACAAGTTCAGTCTATTCATGATGTTGGGGGTGATGGGATTACCTGTGACCATGTCTACCTGAGGTAGTTTACAAATGACTACCGGTAAAGTAGGATCAAAGTCATAAACAATTGACTTCAAAGTGTCGATCCTATCCACTATGCACTTAAAGGCTTCAGTTGTAGTGGTGTGCTTGACTGTAACTGCACGGGTCAGGCGATCTAGGGTCAACAAGTTTTCCAGACCAGCGCTGACGTATATGGCTGTGGGAACTTCCTCCAGGAGGTCTCTTGTAATGTTGAGCGTAATCCTCTCTAGACATGCATGCGGTATGGCACTTACATATTTGACCATGTTGCAGTCTCTTGATAGCGAGCGGTTCATGTGTCCAATTCTGTCATCGCCATAGACCTTAATACACTGCATGGTGGTAGTATTTAACTGAACTATAGTCAAGTCAGTCCTACAACATATGTATGTACCGGGGAACTGTTCAGCGAGAATAAAACCACTTCTAGAACTTCAGTATAAATACACCGACCTGTAGCACACGGACTCACATGTGGTTATACAGTCTATTGTACAGGTACAGGTGAGGCACAGTTTGTATTGGTGCTATATATAGCGGGGGTGGGGGTTTGACCCACTGAGGTCGGTCAGCTGTGCATGTCTCGGTGTCTGGGTCAAAGGGCAAACTCCGCAGGTGCCTAGACACTATGTTGACTCAGGCAAACTTCGCTGTTGCCTAAACACTTCCTGATATAAATACATGTAATTGTGTATACAATTGGGGGGGGAGGGGAGGGGGGATTGAGTTACCCCATGATTTCCGCTCTTACATCCATGAGTATTTTACCTAGGGTATTTTGCCCAGGGTAGTAGCCTCTTTCATAACACTTTGATCCAATTACCTCTCCTCCTCCCCAGAATTGCTCATCACATGCAAATATGAGTGGGTGTGGGAAGGTGTCCACTAGGTCCTGTTTGCATTGATCGTCCTTGAATTTCTCTGTTTGGACAATTTTCATTGTAGGAGATTCATGACGTTTCCAGGTGGGGGGGGTGTTTATCATGTCCCCTATGGTATGAGCAGTTGAGCCATCTTTGGATTCTTTGATACGTTGACGCATTTCCTCTGAACAGCCTGATTCATCTGCTTTTAAGTACTGGAACATGTGTTCAGCACTTTTGTGCGTCGTGCCTTCAAAACCGATGTTCTTCATGTACAAGGGACTTAGTGTTGAGCGTATTCCAGTGAAAGTAATACCAGCTTTTGTCTTGGCTTCATTTAGTGGATTTTCTTCCGCGGTTGGGGGTTGTCCCCATGCACCTTGAATAGGACGGGTTGTACTCCAGCCTGGTCCTCTGCCATTGTTCAGTCTGAATAATTTCACTGGCTTATATCCAATCGGAGGGATGTTTTCAGTGGGTACCAACTCCAGTTTGTCAATTGGGAAGGTTTTGTCACCAATGTACAGAATGTTCTTTTTGACGTACGCCTCACTTCCATTCACTCTGGAGAAGTTCACAATAAAGCGCAGTTTTTGATTCCTTTTCCTGGTGTCAGGATCTTCGTCTGGGTTTATGTAGACTGATTCACAGCCTAAAGTGCTGCTAAGACCCCATTTTGCTTGTAGGGCAGCCCTTCTCATTCGAATAGTCATAAAACATAGTAGAAGAGTTCTGGGTCCTGTCTGGTTGGGGCGGCGTTCTAGTCTGATTGCAAAAGAGAGATCTTTTTCGGTGCATGTGATTTTCATTTTGTTCATTAAAGCACAGCCCTCAGCGTACTCATCATTTTCATCAGTTTCAGGGTATCCATCTACCAAGATGTTTAAGTATCTTGGTGATTTATTTTGTTGATTTACGTCTGCATTCGCTCCACGACCTGCTTCTTGATTGGCAGTTGGCTGCAGCTTTATTGATTCAATACCTCTTCTTGCTGTCTCGGCATTTACATCAACTTTGGTTGCCAGGGCTGCATGTTCAGTCATGTAGTCATTGTGTTTGGTATTGGACTCATTGTAATTGTTGGTTACCTTGATTTCAACTGCATGCAGACGATTGGGTATGTCCGGACTATTGATTTTGCTTTCAACTGAATGTAGTCTGTTAGCAGCGTCAGGATATGATTTACTAAAGTCCTCCTCGGCTCTATGCCTCAGCTTAACTATCTCACCATTTTGTGAGTCGAGTTTGCCTTGTAACTCATTATAATTCCTCGTCATTTGATCCTGAAGCTCCTTGTGTTTTCTGTCATATTCAGTTTGAATAGCAGTTATTTGAGAGTCAGTGTCAGTTTTATTCCTCGTGACAGTTCCAGCCAGTTCATTAATCCTGGAGTTGATTTGCTCAGTTGATTTGTTGACCGACTGTTTAAGTGTGTTCACTTCCTCCAACATATCAGTTTTGGCGTTTTTAACACAGTCAGTCAGGGATTTGCTGGCACTATCACTGTAGTTTTTTGTTTCTTGGATAATCTCACTTTTTACATCTTCCATTTTACTACCAAAGAAGATTTTCATTTCCTCAAAATAGGCAGCCATGTCAATTTTAGGATTACTGTTGGTTTTAGTTTTGCTAGTTTTTTTCTTCCCAGTATTTGTGCGAGGGGTTGTGGCTTCAAGGTTTAGCCGTTTGGCTAGCTGACTATTTTGCTTGGGAGTACTTTCATCACTACTAGTACGGAGTCGCTTAATACTTCCTTTGCTTTTCACAACAGTTTTTTTTATTTACATTGCTTGGGGGGCCTACCTCTCCTTCTCCTGGGGAGTGGTGTGTCTTGATGAATTAAACTTTCATTGTCAACTTGAGTAGGGGTGCTAGTATTTGGTGAATCCTGAATACTGTTTTCGGTAACATCCATGAGTGTAGTGTTGGATGCAGGCTGTTGTGTTGTACTTTCATTAGAGGCGCGGGTGCCTTGCCGAGCTGCGATAGGGGAAGATCGTCACGTAAATCCTCTTCCCCGGATTCCACATCAACAAACTCATCATCATTATCACTCAATTGTGATTCACTTGCCTGTGTTGGAGTCATTGTATTAGCAGTCGAAGGTGGGATGAGTGCTGTTTGTTGTTTGACAATTGAAACCTCACTCGTCAAATCCTCAGTGCCCATAGTCTGTTTACTGTCGGCAGCCGCCATTGTTGTAGTCGGCACTGCGCGCGGGGTTTGGTGCCTTGAGAGAATGGCTCGTAATTCACCCCACATCCAGGGATCGTGCCAGTTGACGTCCTTAGATCGGTTAGTATAAGTTCATAGATCTATAAAGATCAGATAGCTTGAGTAGACCAATCCTTACTTTGTATAATTCCGTATTTAGTGGGAGCCCACGTTTGGGTAGGTCTTTACAGGCTCATGACGTCACAGCTCCTGTTTGATCCTGTTACACCCTCAGATAGAGCTAAATCAACTTAAAATAATGCATTTGGAATGGAAATGATACAACCAACCGCCAGCCAGCGTCAGGACATCTCCTGGGGGTCATATTGGGGTCTGAGACCCCAATCTCAAGCATTCACATCATATGTGACAAAATGTGGGAAAGCGTGACATTAGGGGAAAACACCTTTAATTTAGTTCATGTCTTCAGCTACAATTTGATGCTTCAAGCATCAAAATATTCGATATAGTTGCTGAGAAATGACATCTCAAACGTGGGATGGTAGGGACATATAGGAATTCAGAATAGACTGCAATGTGATCACATATCAATCTATTTTCAAATAATCCATATAAATCATGATTATTAGAAATTAAACCAATAAATGCATATTATTGTACATAGATTTGGATCTAATAGGAATATTGGCATTCTGTTTTTAGTTCTGAAATCCTCTTAGATGGGGCAATTGGATAGGGATAGTTTTTATTCCAAAAGAATGAATTGATGGTTGCCATGGCAACCAAATGTCAACAAATGGGCTAAAAATGGCTAAAAACGTTCTTTTAACATTCCAAATAAGACCAATTTAGAATGAAAATAGAATTTCGATAATAGCTTCAAAAGATTCCTTGTAAAAAGTTAGCCTAAGGTCATTTTCTCTTAAGTATTCACATTTTTAGCTATATCTCCGGAAATATCATGTTTAGAGCATTTATGGCTATTCCCCCTAATGTCACGATTTCCCAGGTTTCGTCACATATATAAAACACTAGAGGGCCTCCCCTGTCATAGGGTTATATAGGAAATCTTAGTTCACTCCTTAGACACTGTAGCATGACAGGGCTATGAGTGAGATATAGGCATGGCATGTCTATCCTATGCAGATGTTCAGATTTGTCAGAATGGTTTGGGAGGTGAGGGATTTGTAATCAGCTACAATCAGCTCCCTAGTTACTGCCTCAACATAATAATGATAGTTTGTTAAATGTGAGTTTTGAGGCTTTCTGTACATATAACATGTATATATTTTTGATAGATATCTAAAAACCCTCCGGCCACCCTACCATTATGTTTAGGGTGGCAAGTCAACATGGGCCAACGCTATACATGAGAAATGAATTGAAAGAGTCATTGAGAGGAGGAAGGACTTGTGGTGAAATACACCAACGAAAAGGACTCCCTCCTGGGCACCTCCCCCAACCTCCAAACAAACAAACAGACAGGAAATCCCCCCTCCCCTCCGAATGAATTGTTAGATATGTTTTATCGGCACTATAAGACCTGTATAGGATGATTTAGAAATACAATTCGACATCCTTCGTTGTAAACTATCAGTTGAACACAGCCAATGACAGATTCAGTTCACCCAAACTGCTCTTTTTCACATGAAAAACTGCACACTGCTGCCCTGTGTCATTCACTATTCAATTCGGTTTCTTTATCAGTGTCATTTATAATCCCATCACTATAGATCTACAAAGTGAGGCGCTACTACCTTGACAGGTCGACACAAACAGTGAACCATACAAGATAAAGGGCATGCAGGTGGTTTCGGTGAAAAAGAGCATGTTTTCAATTCGGATCGTGACTGCTAAAAAGGGGAGGATTCAATGGGGTAGGCTAGATAAGTTAGCCTACTCACCACATACGATTTGGCGTTAAGCTACATGTACACGGAGCTAGAGCGTTGGTATATCCTCCCCCTAAAAAGGGGACTGCAAATGGAATGTATTTTCCATATGTACATCTATATAGTATAGCTTTGTCAGTTTGATCCTGTTACACCCTCGGAAAAGTGAGAGCCATTGTCGCTAAAACTACCCTCACCTGAGGGTCAGGCACTGCCTGACCCTCAGATGAGGGTAGTTTTAGCGACAATGGGCAGGCAGTACCTGACCCTCAGGTGAGGGTAGTTTTAGCGACAATGACTCTCACTTTTCTGTGTGTGTACATGTACACGGAGCAAGAGCTTTGGCATATCCTCCCTCCAATAAGGGATTGCAAACGGAATATAATTGTTTTTCAATGTACATGTATAGCTTTGTCAGTTTGATCCTGTTACATGAGTCAGTATGCATAATACATTGACCCATTCAGAGCTATAGTATCAACTTTTGACAATATTGAAACAACTAAATGTATATGGCAAAGACTGGGAGGAATGAGGGATAGGTAACGATCGTACCAGGAGATGATCGAAACAGTTTGACCGTACCATCATTTGGAATCTACCGCTCTTGGCCTAGGTATAGTTATATTTGAAGAGTTTGGTTCCAAAACGCAATAAGCGCCATTTTGAAAAATGACACCAACTTTTGACAAAGGTGCGTAGGGCAGGATTAGGTAAATTTTAAATAATTTTTCTTCAAAATTCTATTTTTCATGTCTTTAGGTCCTCTCTGGTGCACACATTATATCTGAGGCACAGAAATTGCCAATATGGTAGCATTAGAGAAATTACTACATGCTTCAATTCTGGAATGGATTTATTGCGTTTTGCAACGAAACTCTTCATTTTCAGTTATATCATTAAAACTTGTCTGATATTAACATGGTTTATTATGAATATAGATAAATATGACAGTATGAAAATAAATATCTAGGCAATCTTTTTCAGAAATATTCAATTTTCACCAAAATTAGATATTTCGGAAAAAAAATTCTTTTCAATTACAATGGAATAAAAAGATATGAGATTATTTATGGATCTGCGGTTTGGGGACAGTAACAGTAGGGTTGTTGCTTACAAAGTTCTATAAAATCTTGAAGGATGATAATAATCATGGTTCGCTTTGCATTCCGAATACTTCACTCACAGAAAAGTGAGAGTCATTGTCGCTAAAACTACCCTAACCTGAGGGTCAGGCACTGCTTGACTCTCAGGTGAGGGTAGTTTTAGGCTTACATTAACTGCATCATTAAACATTGTAGCATTCTGGCATCTCTTCTACTTAGCTCCATACAAAGAAACAAGTGGGCATCTTGTCAGGTCAGACATTACATGTTGGCAGTCAAGGAGAGGGTACATTCTGAGTACCCTGAAGAATGGGCACAGGGCATCCTTTCTGCGTGGGTGCCCGTTTTACTTCTAGTTAGCGAACTAAGGCTAATGACCACTTACTCCACCAAATGCCCACAATGGTTCCTCAAGTGCAGGAGTTCTGAGAAAGCCCTAAATCAACATAATTTCTCCCAGAGGCGTGAGTTGTAGGCTTTCTCTGACGTGATAGTTGAAGTTGTCCTTTTAAACAATTGGCCTACCTTTCATATTCAATTTACACTTTTGATTGCATGCTGAAAGTTTTCTTTCACTATTGTAGCAGTACTCCAAGTGTTCAGTTTCTTACCTTATTAATCAAGAGACTATTAAAACTAAATAGGCGCATTGATAAACTAATCAAGTCTTCACCAATGAAAGGGGAGCAACCTGTTGAGTGAATAATTCATCCACTTTCTTGCTCAGTGATGCCCTTCTCACCTGGCAACTACGGGGGGGAGGGGGGGGGGGCAGGGCTCTTAGTCGGTGCGCCAAGGGCTGTCTGAGAATTAGAAGTATCTGCTTTTACTTGACATTGCAGTTTTCACTGAATTCAGCTCAACGGACCTCAGACTAAGGTCAGGGCAATGCGAGGAAATTGTCATCGCAAAACCAGAGCTTAATGGACACCTAGAATCCTATCCGCACAACGTTAGTATCCCTGGGTAGGGGTATTGTGAGCTATATAGGTACACCCTCAGAAAAGTGAGAGTCATTGTCGCTAAAACTACCCTCACCTGAGAGTCAGGCAGTACCTGACCCTCAGGTGAGGGTAGTTTTAGCGGCAATGACTCTCACTTTTCTGTGTGTGTATTACCCACGCGCCCTCGTTTTTAGTCAGGCGGCAGAGTGAAGAACCCTAAGTTCTATATATACCCGGGGTTTCAGTCAGAACTGAGTCTATGGGCATCCACCTATGGTGTTACCTGATTAAACTTCTAACCCCCGAACATGGTGCGCACTCTTGGCCTAACCGCTAGGAGCCAAATTTACATGCTGAAAAGTTGTGAGACGCTCTCTCTTAAATTAGATTACCCATTTACTCTATACCGTTGGATGGATGGCTGATGGCACTGCTGAGTTAGCCAAACCATAGATCTCCCATCTAGGCACATACTATGTTGATTCACAAAATACTTCTTTTAATTAGTTAGCTACTTAATCAATGTGTAATTGTGTCACTGTTGATAACCTACCAGTTTGATTTGCTCTTTGTCAGTACACACCAAGCCACAAATAGGGTGGCCGGAGAATTTTTAAAAATGAATTAGACAATATATTTATCATGTATATCTAGAATGCTCCAATATTCGCACTTAACAAATTATCATTATTATGTTGATAAAGTAACTAAGTAACTAACTGTAGCTAATTATATATACCTCACCCCTCCAACCTTTCTGACAGATTTGAAGGCAGGCACATAATGCATACATAGGTTAAAGGCCTCCCCCATGGCCCTGGCCTGCCGCAGTGTCTAAAGTATGCACTAATTGCTATCCTTGAATCTCTCTATAGCCCTATGGCAGAGCGGCCCTCTAGTATAATAATATGAAGTTAATACTTGAGATTGGGGTCTGAGACCCCCATATGACTACCAGCAGATAGGCTGACGCTGGCTGGCGCTAGGGCCTATCATTTCCATTCCAAATGCATCCTTTTGAGTTGACTTAGCTCTATTTCCAATAATTTATCATGATTACCAATTAAATATTTCATAAAGATTAACTCTGAAAATACACATTTTTAGGCGGTTTATCTAAAAAAGATGGTTATAAAAGTGGTTATAGGACCCTCCATGAGACCTGCATTCAATATGCTTCAAACAAAAAAAAAATCTCATTGATACATGGATTTGCCATCAAGCAGTGTTAGTTCTCCCAAATGATGTTTCCATGGACCACTCAGTTATAAAGCTCAAAGCAGGCTCGAAATGTAAACTTTGCCCTCAAATTGCAGTATGTAATACAATTTATTTTGCTTATTCCAGCCCACATATGATGACCCTATTCAATATCTCCTGATACCAAATTACTAGATGTTTCTAACTGATACAGCACAAAAATAGGAAGGCATCATAATAGAGTCATTTAACATCAGATAGGGACTGGGCTCTCACGCAAACCCTCCGGCCACCCTACCACAAATGTTAGCTGATAAAATACTATTCAATATAGATATCATAGAACGACCACATTTTTAAAGAAGGGTCACACACCATAGTACAGGACATGCATTACATTACCCATAATTCCCGACAAGTCCTCAGTGAATCCCCAGCAAATTGGCCCCTACACAACCCAGGCCCTATAATAGTGCTTCTACCACTAAGAAGAATGGAGAGATGAACTTCTAGACCCATCACATACCTTATCTGCTCGGTTCAGTGCGCCTGTCCAGAGGGGATTCAGAGGTGGTCAGGCTCCACCAATCAGAACACACCTAACAGCATGTTCAACCAATAAGAACGCACCTAACATGACAGACTTCCTGTCGGCTTTAGTTCTGCAGCGTTCCGCTAGGTGGTACTAGTGACCGATCCTTTTGGGTTATATTTGTGAGTGACAAGTATACCGTACACGTTGGGGCTAACGTACCAGTGCATGCTTTGCCAATTGGCAGAAGATGCATTTAAGATAAGCGATCATTCCCAGGAAAACCAAAAGACACTGGTCTTATCATGTTAAACACCATTTAAATTAGTTTTAAATGTTTATAAAGACCGGCAAGGCAAAATAGGGCCAACACAACGTTTAACAATACACTACTTTAGGGGGGAGGCTTAAGGTAAAAGAAAATTGTATGATACATCTTGTTTAGATAATGGTGTTTTTTTGTTCTTCACCCAGGAACTTTGATTTGCTTCAATTAGCCTATACCATGTTTTACACGCTCCAGAATTACAAACGCCTTTAACTACTGGCTCTTCTACATTTGTCCTTCATTGTTATGTACTGACAATCAGACAACTTAATAATGGTCTGACCTTGGGGTTATATGACGTACAATCAACTTAGGTAGTAATTAAGTGAGACATTTATTAGAGTGTTGGTTTGTACCTGTTAATTATTTTTCATCGCATACATGTCTCAAACAGCTGTCTTATCTTCTTCCAGGTGGTCACCGCTCCTGGGAGGTCCAATTATCAACCCACTCAACACCTACAATATTCTCAAGCCAATCAGAGGAGCTGCTCATAAGCTCACGCACGTCTATGGAGAGTCTCCACTGGATCAGGCTGGAAACAGCTAGTGTAGTGAGATCCCTGGTTTCCGACATGAGGGCGGATACACTCAATCGGGCAGCCATCCAGTAATGCAACCGGCTACGATGGACTAAGGAGCATTCCATGTCTTGATAGGAGAAAGGTGACCAGCCAATCAGAGCCTTCCGTGGCATTATAGCAAGGGTGCATTTACATGTGGAGTTGCAATTAAAGAAGACATACAACATCAGCACAGTTCACAAAGTCGCTACTTTTTGATTGCCAGTTACACAGACGCTACTACAACACTGATACAGCATACATAGTGCTCTGATAGTATCCATTGAAGGCTACAGTATTGTAGTTTGCTGCCAGGATTATATATCATAGCAAGTTTGGAATTGTGAGAAAGCACGTCGCTTTCTATAACACTACAAGTCGTTTTGAGTGTTACTTACGGACGCTCATACACTATAGAGACTTACTGACTGACAGGCGTCATCACCTACCCTGCTGTGAGTGCTGCGAGGACTGGGGCAGCATCTGATCTGCACAGAGATCCACAGTTATACCAGGCACCAGATAAAGGTATGTTCAAGTGGTCATTTTTTTGTTTCAAGTATACTCCATGCGAAAAGGTTGAAATAGCTATCTACCTGGCGATCAATCTTGCTAATCTATGAAGAACAGCTTAGTGCTATTAACATAAAATTTGCTATTAATACCCTTTTGTCGCCATGATCCATGCATGCCGACCCTCTGGGGTTGATTCAGTCTCGAAGGTTGGGCATGGTGCACCAATACAGTGCTGGAGAGCTACTCACCAGCGCTGAATTAGTGCATCATGACGTCCAATGAACATTTAGCCTTGATCATACATGTACTAAACAAAGGGATATGATGTATTGGTCTACTGTTGTGGATTTTAATCCAGTAGCAATATATCATGGGAAGGTGATGCCGCATGTATTGAACACATGCACAGAGAGAAAAGGGTAGATTGGAATACAGGCCAAGTTTCAGTTGTCGCTTAGTCCTAGTGCTGATATAAAACGTATAAGGTGCGATTTGATGAGAGGGGCAAAGTTTAATAATAGAAATCTCAAATCTGACACTGCACAACTATAATAGCCCCACAAAAAGACACATCTTATTATAGTGGCCTATAAGTGTAGTTGTGTAGTCACTAAACTGGCCTCAAGACTTCCGCCCAGCGCCGTATCCAAACCAACACCTCACTGCAGCCACAGCGGCTATGCGTACGCCCCCTGCAGGAGTTTCTATACACTAACTCACAACAGAGCAACTCACTGCTGCCTGTATGCCACCTACCACCATTGTACTGTACTACAGCTGATCAATCAATGTCATTCAGACACCACTGTCTATGCTGTTGGGTTGTATCCCAGCAAAAATGTGGACCGACGAGGAGAAACGTTCCTCCAAGGTGAAATGTAATGTTTAAATTAGCTCATCGCTTGGTATTTCTCTACCCGAATGACTAGTAAGCTATATCTCTCATTGTTTAAATTGTATCATATCTTTAATGAGCATAATCATGTTAAATTAAACCTTTTAATTGACCTTTTAAAGATATCTCTTATTTGGGCTTTATTTGGGCTTCGAAACAGTAGAAGTGTGAGCCCAAAATAGAAAGCCATAGTTTTCTACATAAAAAAACATTTTAAAACAATTGTGGCCAATTTGTCACACTTGTAGTCATTGTACACCACCTAGGGGCCAAGTACAGTATTAATAATCGCGCTGGGAGGTCCCTTTCTCCTCTACGGCCCTCTTAAACCCACAGATCTAACTGTACGTCCAGTAACAGTCAGGGTGCAGTCGAGCCAGGTTCTCAGCTCTATATATAGGGGCGCTGGGCCTTTAAAGCTGCTATACCAGTTGGCACACTCAAACCTACATTTTCTTCATTTGTATCTCAGATAAGTGTACAACCCTTTCCCTCTTATAATCTGCCATTTATATTGGCAAGAGATTCTTAATAATAAATTATGTACAATACAAGACTCCAATTCCAACCAATAGCAGCTAATTATAGTCTAGTCCATGAAACAAGTTCCAGTCATCAAAAACTAATTCTGGTCAATAAAATCCACCCAATAGAGAAGGTAGTGCTGATTTAGTCCAGTGTTGCAGTCGAACACCAGAACAAAAATAATGCAGACATATTTACTTTATTGTCTTATTCTTTGTTTCAGATAAACTGTCGCAGTGGGCACCAAGATAATCTTCACAGCTAGGAGAAAACCTTGTTATTCCATTGGCTCAAGATCGGCCATTGAATATTAATTTTGAAAGGTGCATAAGTGTAGTTCTTTATATAATGGTGCTGTGATAACTACTCCTCTGAAGGGATTTACGGTTATGAAAACGTGTAGACGACACTAATAATGATTTGAACTATGAAGGAACTAATCTAAACCCAGAGTAAGCCTCAAGGAATCTTGTATTCCCGAACAAGTCACAAGTCACTTTTATGAACTATTCCTGACTTGACCTAAGAACTGTGGTCATTTAAATTACTTGATATTGTGTCAAAGTTTTCTGTCATATAAAAATACTGACAAACAACAGTTAGATGGAGATTTGAATCGGAGGAGACATTTTACAATTCTCTACAGGCTCTCAGGTGTTAATCATAGTTGTAGTATCCCCCTGTGTGTGTTATTCTTAGCCCCCAAATACCAGGCTACATGTACGGTGGTCCCGCGGGTGGTATCAGAAGCAGCAGTATGGCGTCTCCTAGTGGTAATGTCTCGTACAACTTACTGGACCTTGCCAATGCAACCTTTGACATGGGTTTCACACAGGCACCATATGATCCACAGCTTGTAGACCAAGGACAGCTTAACCAGATCAAATTCCAGGTGGGGATCACCCGGTTTATTGTCTGGAAGATCCTTGTGCCGATGACAGTGGCATTTGGAGTGATTGGGAACTGTATAAGTATCGCTGTGCTGACCAGACGTAGCATGCATACATCAACAAACGTCTACCTCACGGCTCTGGCCATCTGTGATGTACTGTATCTTGTGTTTGGGTTTTCCCTTGGGATGAAACATTATGAGGCAGTCAGAGAGTCACTTCACTATAGGCGTTTCAGAAAGCCGTTTGGGATGGCACTCGTTGATACTTTCAGCAACACTGGAGTGTGGTTAACATTGACATTCACTATTGAGCGATATATTGGGGTCTGTCATCCAATGAAGGGGAAGGTGCTGTGCACTCCGCAACGGGCTCGGATTGTTGTTGTCATTGTCTGCATATGCACTTTTATCTTGACATTCCCAGAGTTCTTCTCTTTCCAATCAGTCACAATCGTCAAGGATAACATAACCTCCATCATCTACAAGCCAATTCTGGAGGCAAATAGTTCCTACCAATGGGGATTTAAATACTTACATCAGGTCCTGTTTACTCTTGGACCTCTCATCTCGCTTCTCGTATTCAATACCCTGCTCATGAGGGCAGTGCTCCATGCCGCCAAGCAACGGCGAACCATGGCAAAAGTTGCTGTGGTTCAAAACGACCGCCAGGACCGACACCACCGAGAGCAGCAGAAGATTACAATTATGTTGATTATGGTGGTTATTGTCTTCTTACTGTGCCAACTGCCACAGGCCATCACAAACTTGTACTACACCTACTTGGATGTTACGAAGAAACTCAACTCAGTTATTCAGTACAGGATCATACTCACTGCCAATGTGTGTAATCTGTTGGTGATGATCAACTCATCCTGCAACTTTGTACTGTATTCCGCGTTCTCCACCAAGTTTCGCCGAACGTTCAAGCAGATCTTCTGCAAGTGTTTAGTGAAGAAGAAGACTCCAGACCATGTAATCTCAGATATGTATAGCAATGATGGAAGCAAGACCAACTTGATACTCCGTGCACAACAGCAGCTCAATCAACACTTGTCTAGGTCACCACGACACAAAAAGCCAATGTCCACTGAGATTACCACAATTTCCTCTAGTACAGACTCCTCCAGTGTACCCAACAGTGTGAATAATAAGTGTAAGACAAAGAATGGGTATCTTGCTGTTGACCAACCAAAAACCCACAAAGGGGTATCCTCAGTTTAATATGGCCCCATGTAGATGAAGGACCAAGCATAGTCATGTCTTGACAGTGAATTCTAGTTTTATAACTGTGCATGTACATGATGATGGTAGTAAATGTTTTATATCTAACTATAATAATGCCACCAAGACAAGTAAATATATTTTACGAGCATGGACCCATGTACATAAATATACGATTTTAATCAGGTGGTAGGAAAACAATTTGTGTAACATGTAAATAATGTGAATCTCTATTAAAAAAAAGATATACATCTATGAGAAAGCTAATATTTAGCTTAATGAAATACACATGCCTAATATACAGCATATTGAAGAAAGGTCTCTGCTGTGAAATATTACTTGTTAGTTTAGACTATAATCTACTCTTCAAGGGAGACCTATATTAATTATGCTAAAATAATCTCACGAGAAGTTTGAAGGTGTTGAAGCGATCTTTGCTTTTGTAATAATACATAAACGGACAAAGTTGCAAACTGTACATATGTATATAATTTCAATATCAGTAACATATTTCAATATAATGACACCTATGGTTGACATGGGTGTCAAAGGGGCTTATGCGGAACCTGTAAGACAAAAAGGATATTATTGTCATTCATTATGCTCATCAATAATATCAACCAATATGGTGAAAATTGTTTGTGGATACTCATTTAACACTGGTATTGTAAGAGCATTTAACTATGGTGAATTGTTTCAATGTGTAATTATATAGAAATGAATCCTGTTACTTCGATGTCATAGCATCTATATTGTGAGCTTTATCTCAGTTATAATGACCCCCCCCCTAGCACTATCTAAAATTAACTAGTAACCACCAACAAGGTGAGAAGTGAATATATCTGTTGACAGAACACCCAATTGAAACTGAATTAAATGAACCTAGAAATGTCAAATACATTGAAAATGTGGTTACTTTTACCGTTGTAAGTTATCAATGTGAACAGCTGAGCATTTACTTACCAAGACTATTTTACACAATTAATCAGCACACTAATAGTTTGATAAGGCCTATACAGGTGGCAACGCTAAAGAAACAAACAGAACTATGCTTGCAAACAAAAAGATCTATCATATTCAAGAAAGGTAGTCTTTTTTTTTACTGAAGTTCAAATTCAGAATAACTACATCTAACTTCAGATAATACTGCAATGTTAGTTTGGAACCCATATTATATGATTGGAAACACACTAGATGCATTATTATTGCTGATCTGCTCCACTCAAACTGACAACTAAATTTGCAGTATACTTTGTGTCTTGATTGACGTCCATCAATTGACGGGTATATAATATCAATAATTGTTGTTGTCCCTAGTCTTAGCTAAAAGGTAGTAGCACTAATAGATTCATAATAAATATTTGCAATTTACTTAATTAAAGGGTTATTACATTGTTTATAATATTTGATTAAGTGCCCCCTGTTTATCAATAAATGAAAGGGGGCCCAAGGTAGTGGTCTGCAAAAAATGTACAGTAGGCCTAGGCTGCATCAGCTCCTCTTGGTGTTTAATAATATTATGTGTTACTACTACTACAGTGAGAGTGAGGCTCTATCTAATCTGGAATGAATTCATGTAAAACTCTTATCAATATACAGTCTGGATTTACACCATGTGAAAGCCTATGTTCCTACGAAATCTCCACTGATGCTATACCATAATCTTTAAGAACAGAAACTTCCACCAGTTGAACATGTTGAGGCCTATAAACAAATGCATTCTCAGTTGTTTATACACCTGAGAAAAAAACACGACTGAATTGATGCGAAAATATACACTAAAAAGACATGTTGAAAATAAGACACGATGTATACACATAAATAACTATTGTATATTTGATTTGTAGACCATGTTCAACATCCTTCCCATTACATTTCATTTACTCCCTTTAAGGTTTAAAGACATTGACTGATGTGTTTCCTCTACATATGTAAAGTGAAAGTCTTAGCCTGATAAGTGTATAAACATTGATTAAAAAGTCTTAGCCAGTTTGTCTGTTCTATTTTTGTAAAAAAAATATATATAGAAAGATAACAAGAAATGAGAGAAAAAAATAAACACATATTATGTATATATAATCATATAAATGCAATGTCATATATATTTAAGACCTGTGTGATAGCGTTCTGATTATATTGTGGTGAGTAAGACAATTGGATATTGTATTACAGTTTTGTTGTATTAAACATTTTACTGTAGTGGCCAAATTTAATCGCGATATTAGCACAATATTCTATACAACAACATGATGTGCTTTAACTGCTAGCTGACTTCCATTATTGAGTACCATTTTCAACTAGAAGATGTGTTGGCCCTCTCACTGTATGATTCCAACCAAGAATGCAATATAATTCTGTCAATTTAGCTTGCCACTGATGTCAACATGCACCCATTTGGCCACAGTGACTTATTCGTCCCACAGTAAATTAGCTCATGCTAGGTTTAACCAGTGTTTGCAAAAGGAAATTCACTTACGGTCTATGGCCAAAATCATTTTTATCAAAAAAAATAATTACATGTTGAATTGGAATTTAAAACAGACTTGGAAAGACAAGTGGGGAGATAAGTGATCAGATTAAAGATGGGTACTTTTGGGTAGGTGAATTCTCATACTTGAGATTTCTGTTGGTGAAAATCCTTTTGCACTCACTCGTTGCTACATAGTGCTGATGTTTGGTGTAATCTGGCGTTGTGTCCACCATATCAATACATGCCTTACATTGGGTAGTAGTGACCCGAGATGCCAGGGGCCAGATGAGAATTGTGAAACATGACATATGGGAATAATGATACATTACATTTCACTTCATATGTAGTTAAATATTCTTACAGGAAACACACTTTGGAAGGTTATGTGAACAGCAAGGATGGCGTTGTAAGGAGATGAGCTATCATAACATGTCCTCGTCTGCCCTTATGATCCAGACATGATCGTTCTACCTTCATATTGTAGTAGGGCTGTCAGAACTATCAAAGGCTGATGATTTATAGCGGTGATTGAATGTGGCTTTTTATGCATTACCACTATCCTAATAACAACAGACTGCATGACAGTACCCGGTATATTCATGGCACATTACTAGGCCATGGTGGAGACAAAGTCTTAGAAGTGTAAAGTAAACCCCATACGAGGACAAAGGAGTGGCCCCTGGGTTGGCGTCTGTGGGTGTGTTGTCTAATATCTCATGTCAGTGGTGTTGTAAGAGGCCCATGCCTCCCACTGCCCACGCTTACTGTGTCATGGACCATTATGATAATCAATAAATATCTGTAACATGAAAAACATCTGTCTTATAGTTCATTTATACCATCTAGTTTCTTACTCGATTTATCCGATTTGCCTAAAAACATGTGTTGTTATCCAGTCTAAAATATAAATGCAATACATTTAAACAGAGATATATTAATGCCATTTAAGAATTACAATGAACTCCCACATCTAAGAAATGATGTTATCAGCCAAGAATATGTTTGAAGCAAGTTAGGCAAGTTTAGATCTACCTATTTGGCAATAGTAGGCTAACAAACATGAACATGGGAGTAGCTAGATAGGACGATAAAGGAATTGGTTAGCCTAACGGTTTAAAATTGGCCATATTATTGTAGAAGTACATTTGGAGAATTAAGTAGACCTAAAATATGATAAGCGAAAAGTACATAGGCCTAGTTAAAGGCGCAGATCACGGTACCCCTCCAGCGGAAGGCGGACTGGAGCGGGGAGGGGTACGGTTAGGTACTCAGCACTATACATAGGGGCGCTGGGGCTTTAACACTGCACGAGGGCCTAAACGGTACATCCACTTTTAGGGAACTCATTTTGAGTGGCTTACTTGGAGTCACAGTGATTATAATTGATACTTTAATTTTGGTCCATAATGACCGAACTCTTACGGGGCCCATCTAGTCCGAGACATGTCGTTTATGCATTATACCTAGTCAGTTCACACAAAGTGATTAGTACTAGACTAACTTAATCTAAGTTAGCTCGAATACCAAACTATCCTTATGGTGGTGAACGTCGAAGACGAGATGGGCAGGAGTAGCCTGCGCGCAGGCACACGAATATACTCAAAGGGTCACTGGGTCACAATGGCGGGTCGCGCAGCGACCCGCCATTGTGACCCAGTTCTTTTCCCGCCCTAACCTGCGCACTATGGAAGGCCGGTGCGCCTATGCCAATTGCCATAAACAATAGAGGTTTATATAGGGGGTCTGGATGGGGGGTCCCAATTTCCCATGTCGATTTTAAGAAATGACCATGTCGCCCTGTCGATTTTAAGAGATAGCCATGTCACCATGTCGATTTTAAGAAATGTCCATGTCCCATGTCACTATCTCTGATATTCCTCATGTCGCATGTCATTAGGCCCAAAAAACGGCCATGTCGCCATGTCGACTTTAGTGGTCCACACCCATTATATAGGCCTAGGCCTACTGGTGACTGCAGATGGGTCAAAAGCGACCTGGCGACCTGGGCCGTTTTGGAGGTGACTTTCGACCTAAAGCAATAATAAAAGCGACCTAGCGACTTTTGGGTAAAAATTACTATAGGATAAAGAGTCCAAAAAAGCGACTTTGTGACCTAGACCCCTTAATTTCGGCGACTTTCCGACCTCAAGGGGGGACCCCTCTGCACCCCCCTACTGGTAAGGCCAAAAAAAAAGAGGTTTGTTTCCGGTAACCCGACCGGGTCTAGCAAAACAGGGCCGGGTCCCCCTCTTTCTTTCTCTTTTTCAAATTTTTCCCTACATGCCTGTTTTTACGGTTTGTAAATCGGATACTTTTTAAGGATTTTAGAGGAAAAACGCTAAAAATAGGCCCAAAATAGGAAAATTTAAAAAGAAAAAAATTAAGAAAAAAAAGAAATCCGACCGGCCGGATCTGTGTTGTCTGACCATGTTTAATACCGGAAACCAACCTTCTTTTTTTTTATTTGGCCTAATACGGTTATTTATGCCTATACCCGGCTATCTATTGTTGATTTGATTGTTGTTGTTGTTTTTTTGTGGGTAGGGGGGTAAGCTGATTTATTGTTACAATACTCGGACATTAGATTGGTCTATCCTGGGACATTAGGGAGTGTTCATTTATTAGTTACAGGGGGGGGGGGCGTAAAGATTTTCGACCCCTCCTGAGGGGGGGGCATAAAAAATTCCGGGCGTAAAAATTTAAGCCCCTTTTTAGCAAAAAAGCCCGCGCGTTACTATCGTTCAAAGGGGGGGGGGGGCGAAAAATTTTCGGTGCCTTCGGCGAGGGGGCGCAAAACGTTCCACTCACTCTCGAGGGGGGGGGCGTAAAAAAATTTTGCCCCTCCGCACGAAATCTCACCATCCCCCCCTGTGATTAATAAATGAACACTCCCTTATATTGGGACATGCTCGGACACTTTAGAGCCTAGGCCTACCCCCCCCCCCCCCACCAAGAATAATAAAATCGCCCCACCCATCCCCAAAACAAAGTCCAAATAAATGCGCTCGGACATTTATGTGCTCGGATATTTAAGTGCTCGGACCTTCAGGTGCTCGGACATTCAGGTGCTCGGACATTCAGGTGCTCGGACATTTAGGGCATAGACCTACTCATTCATATATAAGCTGTAAAATACTGTACTATATAGTAGCTTATGTCTGAGCATAAAATGTCCGAGCACCCTAGGGTATGTCCGAGCATATATTGTCCGAGAAATGTCTATCTAATGTCCGGGAACAAACATTGCCGTCAAATAGCAATTGGCAAATGCCAAATGGCAAAGACTATGGCGCTCCGGCCTTCCATAGTATGTCTATGGAAGGCCGGAGCGCCATTGCCAATTGCCAATTGCCAATTGCGAATTGCCATTTGCCAATTGCTAATTGCCATTTGCTAATTGCCATTTGCTATTTAGCGGCCATGTTATTCTGCTCAAAATGGCGGGAAATACTCTTATATGTCTGATCCTGCATTTAATATTAAAAGGAAATCTCAATTTTGTTTCCTTTTCATACTAAAGGGGGGGGGGGGGGTGTATAGGGCCATTAGAACGTGTAGGCCTATTGTACATAATACTTTTTTTCTATTTGGAGATCACAGAGGGGGCCATGTTGATTCTTGGACATCTGGGTGTAGGGTGTTCAGACAATTTCTATTGACTCCAGAAAAGGTGAGTTTGTCATGCAGGATAGATAGGTGGGATCTTAACTAAGAGAATGCTGGTAGAATTGTAGCTCTAGCACCACTAGAACCATTTTAAATCAATTTTTCCTTGCAGAAAGTAAGGGGTTTTGACAGGACAGGGGAACCCTCTCTTACCATGGCGTGCACTGGGTCAGAAATAGCTTCCCCTGCCAGAGTGTAGCAGGTGGTGATCCAGGTGCAGTGGAGGGTGACTTACACTATGAATGTACTACTTCTCAGAAGGGATAGCACCACATATCTGTGTATTATGCTGACTTAAATTCATCAATTCATTTAGATTTTTGGACATTATATACTAGACACATATAGAATGTAAATGTGTGGTCACACACTTTTAACCTCCTAAAATTTAAAGGTGATTTGATATACTTTAAAAATGATTTTATTGTAGTTCTGACTCTAGAAATCTGAGGATAGGGTGTGACATCATTAAATGTAGGTTTATATCATGGCTTTCCAATGCAGTCATTTCCAAATTAATCGGAGAAGATTACCCCAGCATAATCACTTACAAGAATGATCATAATATAGGTTTCTTTATTAGTTTATAAGTAGCTTAAGTAGCCTGACCTTTAATAATATATAGACCTATTAAACTGTAGGCTACAACCCTGAGAGTAGCAAACAGCAACTGATTATAAGCTTACAAATGGCAACTGACAACCAGCAAATAGCAATTGGCAACCAGCAAATGGCAAATTAATTGGCAATTAGCAAATAGCTACAATCAGCAAATGGCAGAGGGATAGCAAACGGCAAATAGCAAATGGCAATTACCGGTAGCAACTAGAATGATAATATAATGGGCACGTTATACGGAACTAGCGCATCCTGGTACCTCAGGTAGCCGGGGGCCAAACCCTATCTCCTTATCAGGTTAATCCCCTCCTTTCACACCTTGAACAAAGGTGCTGATAAGAAATTCTCCCATGATGCACTGCTCTGGAGTCGGGGGCCTAACCACAATGCATTGCTCTCAGGCAAGATGGCGGCCCCCATAGCCTAATGCGCTAGTGCCCTATAGGGGGCCATCTCCACATAGAATTTAAGAAATTACTGTGTCCTAGGGGGCCGGCCTTTTGTAATGATCATTTATTCATGCAAGATACTGGTTATGTCTTTTCATTTTACACTCTGATTCAATTTTATTTTTTAAGTTGATTTTATTTTTCAATCACATTTTGACCCTCTTGGGCCACTGCAGTAATGTATTTAGAGTGAGGGTTCTGTCCAGAAAGTCCAGGTGCCAAAGTATCTTTTTTCATAATGTATTTTTTTAATTCTGGCCAAACAAGGGGTCGGATAGCTAAAATTGAATAAGCGAGGCCAAACGGGGGAGTAGAAAGTTAAGAATTGGGTAAGAGAGGCCAAATGAGGGGTTCAGTAGCTAAAAATGGGGTGGGAGAGGCCAATCAAGGGGTAAGGTACCTGAAAATGGGGTGGGCGAGGCCAAACGGGGGGTCTGATAGCTAAAAATTGGGTATGAGAGGCCAAATGAGAGGCCAAATGAGAGGTCAGAAAGCTAAAAATGGGTAAGCAAGGCAAAACAAGTGGTCAGATAGCTGAAAATAGGGTGGGGGGGGTAGTTAAAAATTGGGTAAGACAAGCCAAATGAGAGGTCAGATAGCTAAAAATGGGGTAAGCAAGGCCAAACAATGGACCAGATGGCTAAAACTGGGGTGGGCGAGGCCAAACAGGGGTCAGATAGTTAAGAATGGGGTAATAAAGGCCAAACGAGAGGTCAGATAGCTAAGAATGGGGTCGGAGAGGAGAACCAAGGGGTCAGATAGCTTAGAATGGGGTAAGAGTGGCCAAACAAGAGGTCAGGTAGCTAAGAATCGAGTAAGTGAGGCCATACGAGAGGTCAGATAGCTAAAAATGGGATGAGAACGGCCAAACAAGGGGTCAGATAGCTAAGAATTGGGTAAGAAAGGCCAAATGAGAGGTCAGGTAGCTAAAAATGGGTTAGTGAGGCCAAACAAGGGGTGAGATAGCTAGTTTGTAGTTTTATAGGATTAGGCCAAATTAAAAGAAAAGAGTAGTCCAGGTGCCAAAGTCCCTTTTCTAGCCAGATATATCTTGGGTTCTGTCCAGATAGATCAGGTGCCAAAGTCCTTCTTTTAGCCTAGCCACAATGTATTTCATTAATTCTGGGAGGGCCCAAAGGTTGTAGGATTATAGGATGCCAAATTAAAAGAAAAGAGTAGTCCAGGTGTCACAGTCCCTTTTCTAGCCTGAGGTGTTGCAAGCCCATACTGGCCTCATGACTCTGGCAAGAGTGTGCAAGCCCAATCAAGGGCCTGGAGACCCCAGTGATGGCTGTGCGAGCCCATCAAGGGCCTCATGACCCTGTCAAGGGGTGTGCCAGCCCATAAAAGGGGTGTAAAAGCCCATGCAAGGGGTAGCTATGGGTGTGTGAGCCCATCCAAGGACCTCATGACCCCAGAAAGGGTGTGCAAGCCCATATAAGGGCCTGATGACCCGAGTGAGGGGTGTGCAAGCCCATACAAGGGCCTGATGACCCCAGCGAGGGGTGTGCAAGCCCAAACAAGGGCCTGATGAACCCAGCGATGGCTATTCAACCCCAAACAAGGGCCTGATGACCCCACCGATGACTGTACGAGCCCAAACAAGCGCCTGATGACCTTAATGAGGGTTGTGCGAGCCCAAACAACTGCCCGGTGACCCCAGCGAGGGCTGCACAAGCCCATACAAGGGTCTGATGACCCCAGCGAAGGGTGTGCAAGCCCAAACAAGGGCCTGATGAGCCCAGCGAGGGCCTGGTGACTAAATTAAGGGATCAATGACCTCTCGTCTGGCCTTGCCCATCTTATTTTTAGCTATTTGGCCTCTGACCCCTCATTTGGCCTCGCCCACACCATTTTGGCCTCTCTTACCCAATGCATAGCTATATGACCCTTCGTTTGGCCTCCCCATGGAATAGTTAGCTATCTGACCCTTCATTTGGCCTCGCCCACCCCATTTTGGCCTCTTTTACCCAATTCTTAGCTAAAAAAAACATCATTTGACCTCTCCCGCCCCACTTTTTGGCTATCTGACCCCTTGTTTGGCCTCTCCCACCCCATATTTAGCTATCTGATCCTTTGCTTGGCCACTCTCCTCCAATTATTATTAATGTCACCCCTTGTTTCGCCTCTCTTAACCAATTCTTAGCTATCTGACCCCTCGTCAGGCCTTGCTTGCTCCATTCTTAGCTATCTGAACCCTCGTTTGGAGTCGCCCACCCTATTTTTCCGTGTCTGACCCCTTGTTTGGCCTCTCCCACCCCATATTTAGCTATCTGATCCTTTGCTTGGCCACTCTCCTCCAATTATTAGCAATGTCACCCCTTGTTTCACCTCTCTTAACCAATTCTTAGCTATCTGACCCCTCGTCAGGCCTTGCTTGCTCCATTCTTAGCTATCTGAACCCTTGTTTGGAGTCGCCCACCCTATTTTTCAGTGTCTGACCCCTTGTTTGGCCTCTCCCACCCCATATTTAGCTATCTGATCCTTTGCTTGGCCACTCTCCTCCAATTATTAGCAATGTCACCCCTTGTTTCGCCTCTCTTAACCAATTCTTAGCTATCTGACCCCTCGTCAGGCCTTGCTTGCTCCATTCTTAGCTATCTGAACCCTCGTTTGGAGTCGCCCACCCTATTTTTCAGTGTCTGACCCCTTGTTTGGCCTCTCCCACCCCATATTTAGCTATCTGATCCTTTGCTTGGCCACTCTCCTCCAATTATTAGCAATGTCACCCCTTGTTTCGCCTCTCTTAACCAATTCTTAGCTATCTGACCCCTCGTCAGGCCTTGCTTGCTCCATTCTTAGCTATCTGAACCCTCGTTTGGAGTCGCCCACCCTATTTTTCAGTGTCTGACCCCTTGTTTGGCCTCTCCCACCCCATATTTAGCTATCTGATCCTTTGTTTGGCCTCTTCCACCACATTTTTAGCTATCTACCCGTCGTTTGGCCTCGTTTTGCCAAAAGAAGGGGTCATATTAGCTAAAAATGGGATAGGCAAGGCCAAACAAGTGTTAAGATAGCTAGAAATGGGTGGGAGAGGACAAATAAAGGGTCATAATTATAGCTAAGAATAGGGTAAGAGAGTCCAAACGTCAGATCAGATAGCTCAAAAAGTGGTGGGAGAGGCCAAACGAAGGGTCAGATAGCAAAATATGGGATTGGAAGGCCAAATAGCTAAAACTAAGATGGGCAAGGCCAGACGAGAGGTCATTGATCCCTTAATTTAGTCACCAGGCCATCGCTAGGGTACATGAGGCCCTTGTTTGGTCTAGCACAGCCATCGCTGGGGTCATCAGGCCCTTGTTTGGGCTCACACACCCCTTGCTGGATTCATAAGGCCCTAGTATGGGCTTGTACAGCCATCGCTGGGGTCACCAGGCCCTTGTATGGGCTCGCACAGCCATCGCTGGAGTCACCAGGCCCTTGTTTGGGCTCCTACAGCCATGGTTGGGGTCATCGGCCCTTGTTTGGGCTTGCACAGCCATCACTGGGGTCATCAGTCCCTTGTATGCGCTCTTACAGCCCTCGCCGGGGTCACCAGGCCCTAGTATGGGCTCGTACAGCCCTGGCCAAGTTCACCAGGCTCTCGTATGAGCTCACAGATCCCTCATTTCAGTCACCAGGCCCTCCTATGGGCTCGTACAGCCATTGCTGCGGTCATCAGGCCCATGTATGGGCTTGTACAGCCATTGATAGAGCCATTAGGCCCTTTTTTGGGCTCGCACAGCCATCACTAGCATTATTAGGTCCTTCTTTGGGCTCGTACAGCCCTTGCTGGATTCATCAGGCCCTAGTATGGGCTTGTACAGCCATCGCTGGGGTCACCAGGCCCTTGTATGGGCTCGCATAGCCATCGCTGGAGTCCCCAGGCCCTTGTTTGGGCTTGCACAGCCATCGCTTGGGTCATCAGGCCCTTGTTTGCGCTCGTACAGCCCTTGCTGGGGTCACCAGGCCCTAGTATGGGCTCGTACAGCCCTGGCCAAGTTTACCAGGCTCTCGTATGAGCTCACAGATCCCTCAATTCAGTCACTAGGCCTTCCTATGGGCTCGTACAGCCATTGCTGCGGTCATCAGGCCCTTGTATGGGCTTGTACAGCCATTGATAGAGCCATTAGGCCCTTCTTTGGGCTTGCACAGCCATCACTAGCATTATTAGGTCCTTCTTTGGGCTCGTACAGGCCTTGCTAGGTTTACCAGGCTCTTGTATGAGCTCGCAGATCCCTCAATTCAGTCACCAGGCCCTCCTGTGGGCTTGTACAGCCATCGCTGAGGTCATGAGGCCCTTGTATGGGCTCGTACAGCCATCGCTAGGGTCATGAGGCCCTTGTTTGGTCTAGCACAGCCATCGATGGGGTCATCAGGCCATTGTTTTGGCTCGCACACTGCTGGCTGGATTCATCAGGTCCTAGTATGGGCTTGTACAGCCCTCGCTGGGGTCACCAGGCCCTGGTATGGGCTCGCACAGCCATCGCCGGGGTCATCAGGCCCTTGTATGCACTCGTACAGCCCTTGCTGGGGTCACCAGGCCCTTGTATCAGCTCGCAGATCTCTTAATTCAGTCACCAGGCCCTTGGTTGGGCTTGCACAGCCATCACCGGGGTCCTCAGGCCCTCTTATGGGCTCGCACAATCCTGGCTAGGTTCACCAGACCCTCCTATGGGCTAGTACAGCCATTGCTAGGGTCACCAGGCCCTCGTTAGGGCTTGCACACCCCTCACTGGGGTCATCAGGCCCTTGTTTGGGCTCGCACAGCTATCGCTGGGGTCATAAGGCCCCTGTTTGGGCTCGCACACCCCTTGCTGGCTTCATCAGGCCCTAGTAAGGGCTCGCACAGCCATAGCTAGGGTCATCAGGCCCTTGTATGCGCTCGTACAGCCCTCGATGGGGGTCACCAGGCCCTTGTATCAGCTCGCAGATCCCTCAATCGCCACATACTACCTGCAGGGGGGGGGGGGGGGGGGGGGGGAGTCTGGACTGATAAGGCCAAAAAAAATTATGTCAATATTTTCAAAATTTTCTAAAATTTTCCTCAAACTCCCAGCAAATTTCTCACTGCATCACTTTTGACACTCAGAATAGCCTACCGTTTTGTCAGTCTTCAAAAAAGTGCCGGCCTCATGTACGCACTGAGGGTATGGGAGCTTCCAATTTATAAGCTGAGGTTTGACTATTATCACTCACTAGCGAGTATCATGAGACGTTTACACTAAAACACCTTACGAATGGATGTATTTGTTGCAAGGTAGTAAATTGTAGGTAAAAAAGTGCCCAGGATTAAATGCATACAATTAGTAGACACCAACATCGTTTTTGTAATAAAGTTGAAAATGATCCAGGGTGAGGGGGGGGGCGCTTTTTTTTCAACCTATTCGGAGGGGGGGGGCCTTTTTTTTTCAACCTATTCCGAGGGGGGGGGGGTAATTATTTTTGACGTATTCGATTTGCCAAACGCTCACCCCCCCCCCCCCCCGCCATAAATAATGAACACTCCCTTAAGGCCCGGTCAGACTAGTCGCAGAAACGGGAAAGCTACGATCCGATTTTGTCCCTACCAAATCGGGACTAGAAATCGTGCAGTCTGGCATAAGGTCACGACTAGAAAATCGGCAGAAAATTGCCCAAAATCGTACGATTCCAAAATCGTGGGACTTTGGCATGCACGACTCTGGCAATCATAGCCAAATCGGATCGTAATTTTTACTAGTCTGACCGGGCCTTTAGTAGGGTGGCTGGACCATTTTTATAAAACCACATGACCTAAAAAATATTCATATCTACCAATAGCCCTAATATCCACATTTCCGAAACTATTTTTGGTACAGGGATGCAATAAGTAGAGAAATATATAGCGGTTTAAAACGACACCTATTATACAGTAACACTAATGTTAACTAAAGGAGTGGGCTATGCCACTATAGATCTCTTCTCAATTACAGGTACCAATAGAATCGCTATGATAGGATACCAATATAATCCAATTATTAGGTACAAATAGATCCCTTATGTAACAATAGAATCCTATAGTTAGGCCTACCTTTTGACCCCCGGTTTTGACCTCAAGAACCATTTTGCCCCAATGACAATTTTGACCCTAATTTTTTTAGCTTTAGAACCTTTTTTTATTTTTTATTTTCTATGATCTTGAAGTCAGAAATATGTTTTTGTAACAACAGAGGGGGGGATAATGGCCCGTTTAAAAAAAAGAATATACAATAAAGAATATCTAGTCTGTATAAGGCAAGGCAAGATCTATTACTATTACTTTTTTCTTTTCTTTTTTAATTTTTTTACCCGCCCCCTATTAATCAATTTGTGAGACAAATCATTAAATTGTTTAACCCAGAGACAGACCGTATTCGAGGTAATAAGCGCCCAGGGCGCTTTTAAAATTATTTTTATGACGTTTTTAGTACTTAAGAGTTTAAATGTCCCCGAAATCGCAATATGTGACCCTTTGTTCTAGTCTAAAAATGCCTCAAAAAGGGGGAGGGGCTCTTATTAGGGGGAGGGCGCTTATTACGTCGAATACGGTAATAGCATTGCTGACGCAATAAAGGAGGTGAGGGCACCTTGACCACATGGCCGCTACTAAATTCTTAAATGTATCAATTCAGTCGACATGCGACATGGGGACCCCCCATCTACCTCGCCGAGTGGTCCTGGAATCAAGGATGACGTAATGTTAACCAGGGCCTTCGGCCCCGGCATAATGAAAAAAAGTATAGTACATGTACATAGAGCCTATAGGCCTATCCCCATATCACTACGGCAGTGAGACGTACGTAGCCACTGTGCCGACGCTTTAATCATAGTTTGCTGGTCCATTGACAACATATAAGGCATGGGTGTTTTAGATATCGGGCTTAGATACATTGAAAGGGACGTGTGATTCTGGCATTGTACTACTTGGGGTATCCAATGCGCGGGGTACGGGGTTGGTCAAAAAGTGGAACGTGAACAAATGGACTGCACCACATGGCACCATGCCTCGGTCTGCCAAAGTGAAATCAATCACATTCTCTTGACCCAGATCTGGGTGCAAGTGAAATGAACATGAAGACACGGGGTGGGTTGGGGTTGCTCTGCAGTAAGGAGGTAGACAAACTGGCTGGTGGAGGGGTGTATGTGTGGGTGGGTGGGTGGGTGGCTGATTGGAGTGCTGACATCAGTCCTTTCTCAGCCACGTGCTGCCCTCCGCTGTGTTGCAAGTACTGTAGGACACAAAAATGTATCACTTAGGAGTTAGGACCTATATACCCTTTATTCAGTAGGAAATCAAGACCAAGTTCTCCCATATTTATCTACTGAATCAAGGCCAGCATATGCTTTATTCAGTAGGAAATCAAGGCCGAGTTCTCCCATATTTATCTACTGAATAAAGGTTAATATACACTTTATTCAGGAGGAAATCAATCTCCTCTATTTATCTACTGAATAAGGGGAGGCAAAAATCTAGGTATCCACATCCGGGATCCACATACATGTACACACCGGTGGAGCAGCGTACCACAACTCCCATCTTCCCCTTATAGGGGAGGCAGAAATCTAGAAATCTGACCCCCGCCCCCACACACACTCCCTACCTTGATGGCCTAGAAGTACCATTTGACGACCAATTAAGGCCAATCCTTACCACCCACTTAGTAGGTCACTGCCTTCCGAGTCTGCCGCCCTCTCCCCCACCCCAGCCCACACCCACTTGGCTGTCAGCTGAAATCTACACTGTCATTGGGCCATCATTGGCGGGGTGGAAATGAACAACTATGTATTTAAATTACACAAAAATGTATAGTAATGTCTAGACCAATTAAGGGCCTACTATGGCACGTCCTCAGCCACGTGCTACACCTGGATAGGCCGATCGCGAAACACAGCAGAAGATGAAATCTTCGTGAAAAAACGCCAACTTTACATCAAAATATTGTTTTAATGCTAAGTATTTTCATAAAACTAACAACAGGAGTTATCACCATTTTTAGTAGGGAATACAACAGAACAATCACTGAAATGGTACAGTACTGAAATCATGTCGAAAATTAGGTTCTCCAAAGCTTCACTTTTTTTTGGCAGAATCTCAGTTTTTTTCAGTTTTTTCAAAGAAATCTCTTATTTTAGGCAATAAAACTTATTTTTTTCCCATTTTTTTTGACAGATACAGATTCCTGAGGTGTTTTGCAACAGGATGGTATAGCTCAAATAGTTAACATGATATTGCATCAAGGTGTAATAGATGAGAGAAAAGAGGTCTGCACGAAAAATGTGGGTGACTATATAAGAGTGCCAGTGGGCTTGACCTAGTTTCACAGCGTTACAGAGAACATAGCCCACTCCAATTAACTGTGCATGCTTGAACCTACCTCACCCTGATAAACCTTCTGACAGGTTTCAAATTCGTGCAATGCCCAAGATTATGGTTTACAGCAGTCTCTTTGCTGTACCACCATGCCATCTGGGGTAACCATGCTGAACTAATGGTCTCACCTCTCTCAATGCACCAATTCCACTCATAGTAAAGCATGGGATACACTGCTCCCACCTGGTGTCACAATATGTCTAAACTGATTAGGATGCACACATGACCCCCAGGAGATTGCCTGACGCTGGCAGGCGGTGGGCTGCTTTATTTCCATTCCAAATGCATTATTTTTAGTTGATTTAGCTTTATCTTCAGTAGTTTGCCGTAAGTTGCCAATTGAAGATTTCTACAAAAATATTGAAGTATAAACATCTTTATTTTAGATAGCTTATCTGAAAAAGATATAATTTTCTCAGGTGATAACAAGACCTCCCATGGGATACCTGCATTCTAGAGGCTTCCAACAAAAAAAGAATCTTGTTGATACATGGAATTGCAATCCAGCAGTGAAAATTCTCCCAAGGGACAGATTTAAGAGGTCACCCACTTATAGAGCTCTAAATAGACTCGAAATCTGAAGGTTTGTCAACATTGCCCCTGAATTACATTATGTAATATAATTAATTTTCCTTATTCCAGCCTGTATATGATAGAGCCACTCAAGATGTCTTGATACCAAGTTACCAGAACTCTAAATCTTCCCCCTAGATAAAATGGGAGCACATCATAAAAGGGCCATTTAACATAGGATCAGATACAGACTGGGCGACCAACCCGATCCTCCAGCCACCCTACCTTTAGGTTTGACATTCTTTTAATAGTTTTCTAAAATACTTTTGTCTGCACCGGCCTTCCATAGGCCTACACTCAGCTTGCCAAAAGCGCGGGCATCTCTGAGGAAACAATATGGCGGCCAGTCACGTGGCTGACCTGACCTGGCACGGACTACATTACATAATATGATATAAGCGTGTGGTAGCCTCCTGCGAAACAGGTCTTGCGGTGAACGTGGAAGTAAATGGCGCCATCTACCGAGTCATATGGTATTCTGGTCTGCAGTGAAGGGTGTTCTGGCTGCTGATTGGGTTATATTTCAGATGAAACAAAAATGGCTAAAATTGTGAAAAAAATTCACAGGTGTTCCCAAGTACCCTTTAGATAGAAAAGCACATGTAGTTTTATGCTAAGTAAAGGGTTGGGGGATTTCTGAGGCAGAAAAACTGATGTGGCCAAAGGTCGATTTTAGGCCCAAAACAGGGCAAAATGGGACTACCTGTACATAAAAGTGACTTTCTTGAGATTTTCATGGTCAACCCATTTATTGAGGCTGAAACATTGTGTGTGAGAGACTGTTTAACTAGACTAGGGCTAAGACTATTGCCAAAATATTTTGTAGATGGCTGATTTTGTGTATGATGCTATATAGAAACATAGAGGAATAATAATTGCTCCCTCGTGACCTTATGAGGCAGCGACCAGGGAGGGCGCGGGGGGGGGGGAGCGGAAGGGTCAGTTCGAGAAACTAGATCTAGGTTAGCTCAGTCAGTGTCATCTCCCCTGGTGGTACTCATAGACACTACAAGCCCTCCTAAATGACGCTAGGTGTCGCTAGGAACGTTTTTGTGCTCGTCAGATAAGGGTGTTGTCCAAAGATTATTGGTCTAAATCCGACAGAGTTTGTTAATTAGGCATCAATTTGATACTTAGTGGTAGTGTAGAGGTAAATTGTCTGAGCGCCACTCAAAATGGAATTTGATGATGAATAAAACATCTGGGGCGTAGCGGGGTGAAAAGGAATTATGCAATTTATTTGAAAGGACAATCCACGAATTACGTCACATAAATTAAAATCAAGGCCAATACTAGGTCCAATAATTAGACATTGTGCTTGGCGGTAGTAATTATGAAGACACTATTATTAACGGTGTCTAAATAGGCTACGTTGCTATACAAATGCGTTTACTATAATAAAGTTATCTAAAAGGCAACCTCGAGCTCAATTCATTACCGTGGTCACGTAGGCCTATGCACCTACAGGGGCCTACTTAGCTAAGTTGCCTTTGTTGACAAACTTGATGAACTGTGAATTCAAAAACCTCAGATTTCAAATATCAAACATCCGATATCAGGGACCTTTAGCAACCACGCAAAAGCTCATTAGACGCAGACGTATCCTATCCTTTCAGCACGGCTACGTCTGTTTTTGATGAGCTTTTACGTAGGTTGCTAAAGGTCCCAATCAAGTAAAGATTTCCAATTTTCCAAAACAGTAGGACATTACAATCTGGCATGTTTATTTGTGAGACTTGCTGATTTCGATATGGCATTATTATGGCACTGGTTAAGATAAGATGGGGATGTAGCTCAGTGGTAGAGCGCTTGCTTTGCATGTAGGAGGCCCCGGGTTCAATCCCTGGCATCTCCATGCTTTTTCTCATTTTTCAATGTAAAGGAGTGTTTGAATATTTGGATAGTAAAATTCATGGGAAAATACTGCTAATCTCATCTTTTGCAGGGGAATGTGTGGCCTATATTCTAACACACTCTACCCTGCAAAAGTCGGGGTTACCAGCCTTGGCCACTGGCCCTAAATTTGATTGCAAAAGCAGTTGTCTTATTTATCTCAGTGATTCAAACCATTTCTAAATTGAACACTTCAGCAAGAATGGCTTGTGGAACCAGCAGAGATTACCATGCTAACTTGGGGATGTAGCTCAGTGGTAGAGCGCTTGCTTCGCATGTAAGAGGCCCCGGGTTCAAATCCCGGCATCTCCATTAGTTTTTCAAAGAAACTAAATACAAATCAGCATTATAAGTGCAGAGAATAAAAATGTCATGTGCATGTACTTTTACCTAATGGTGTGATGTTTGTTGAAATTCCTCTTTGTGTTGGGTATTGTGTTCCATCCATGTGTGTGTTCCTAATGTTCATGCTTATTTTCATTTTCATTGTAAGGGGACATTCTAAAAGGGTGTCGTTAGCCATTATCCCCTGAAGTCACTGATTTAGTGTGGTTCATCTAAATAGTTGGCTATGTTAATCTTGTCAGGATGGCCGAGCGGTCTAAGGCGCTGCGTTCAGGTCGCAGTCCACTTCTGTGGGCGTGGGTTCGAATCCCACTTCTGACAACCTTACTTTTACACTTGTTGATAGAGATAACCAATAGGACAGCAGCTGAACAGTGGAAGAAAGGCTCCAAGATTAGAGAGAAAAACAAACCACCCTGTTTTTTTGTATCCTGACACAAGGTAGTAGGGACCTTTAGCAACCACGTAAAAGCTCCTTAAACGCAGACGTATCCTATCCTTTCAGCACGGATACGTCTGCGTTTAATAAGCTTTTACGTGGGTTGCTAAAGGTCCCTAATGGGTAGATCTTCCTAGAGGTACGAGAACAGTCAGGATGGCCGAGCGGTCTAAGGCGCTGCGTTCAGGTCGCAGTCCACTTCTGTGGGCGTGGGTTCGAATCCCACTTCTGACAACCTTACTTTTACACTTGTTGATAGAGATAACCAATAGGACAGCAGCTGAACAGTGGAAGTATCATACATACGATATCAAGTAAAGATTTCCAATTTTCCAAAACAGTAGGACATTACAATCTGGCATGTTTATTTGTGAGACTTGCTGATTTCGATATGGCATTATTATGGCACTGGTTAAGATAAGATGGGGATGTAGCTCAGTGGTAGAGCGCTTGCTTTGCATGTAGGAGGCCCCGGGTTCAATCCCCGGCATCTCCATGCTTTTTCTCATTTTTCAATGTAAAGGAGTGTTTGAATATTTGGATAGTAAAATTCATGGGAAAATACTGCTAATCTCATCTTTTGCAGGGGAATGTGTGGCCTATATTCTAACACACTCTACCCTGCAAAAGTCGGGGTTACCAGCCTTGGCCACTGGCCCTAAATTTGATTGCAAAAGCAGTTGTCTTATTTATCTCAGTGATTCAAACCATTTCTAAATTGAACACTTCAGCAAGAATGGCTTGTGGAACCAGCAGAGATTACCATGCTAACTTGGGGATGTAGCTCAGTGGTAGAGCGCTTGCTTCGCATGTAAGAGGCCCCGGGTTCAAATCCCGGCATCTCCATTAGTTTTTCAAAGAAACTAAATACAAATCAGCATTATAAGTGCAGAGAATAAAAATGTCATGTGCATGTACTTTTACCTAATGGTGTGATGTTTGTTGAAATTCCTCTTTGTGTTGGGTATTGTGTTCCATCCATGTGTGTGTTCCTAATGTTCATGCTTATTTTCATTTTCATTGTAAGGGGACATTCTAAAAGGGTGTCGTTAGCCATTATCCCCTGAAGTCACTGATTTAGTGTGGTTCATCTAAATAGTTGGCTATGTTAATCTTGTCAGGATGGCCGAGCGGTCTAAGGCGCTGCGTTCAGGTCGCAGTCCACTTCTGTGGGCGTGGGTTCGAATCCCACTTCTGACAACCTTACTTTTACACTTGTTGATAGAGATAACCAATAGGACAGCAGCTGAACAGTGGAAGAAAGGCTCCAAGATTAGAGAGAAAAACAAACCACCCTGTTTTTTTGTATCCTGACACAAGGTAGTAGGGACCTTTAGCAACCACGTAAAAGCTCCTTAAACGCAGACGTATCCTATCCTTTCAGCACGGATACGTCTGCGTTTTATAAGCTTTTACGTGGGTTGCTAAAGGTCCCTAATGGGTAGATCTTCCTAGAGGTACGAGAACAGTCAGGATGGCCGAGCGGTCTAAGGCGCTGCGTTCAGGTCGCAGTCCACTTCTGTGGGCGTGGGTTCGAATCCCACTTCTGACAACCTTACTTTTACACTTGTTGATAGAGATAACCAATAGGACAGCAGCTGAACAGTGGAAGTATCATACATACGATATCAAGTAAAGATTTCCAATTTTCCAAAACAGTAGGACATTACAATCTGGCATGTTTATTTGTGAGACTTGCTGATTTCGATATGGCATTATTATGGCACTGGTTAAGATAAGATGGGGATGTAGCTCAGTGGTAGAGCGCTTGCTTTGCATGTAGGAGGCCCCGGGTTCAATCCCCGGCATCTCCATGCTTTTTCTCATTTTTCAATGTAAAGGAGTGTTTGAATATTTGGATAGTAAAATTCATGGGAAAATACTGCTAATCTCATCTTTTGCAGGGGAATGTGTGGCCTATATTCTAACACACTCTACCCTGCAAAAGTCGGGGTTACCAGCCTTGGCCACTGGCCCTAAATTTGATTGCAAAAGCAGTTGTCTTATTTATCTCAGTGATTCAATCCATTTCTAAATTGAACACTTCAGCAAGAATGGCTTGTGGAACCAGCAGAGATTACCATGCTAACTTGGGGATGTAGCTCAGTGGTAGAGCGCTTGCTTCGCATGTAAGAGGCCCCGGGTTCAAATCCCGGCATCTCCATTAGTTTTTCAAAGAAACTAAATACAAATCAGCATTATAAGTGCAGAGAATAAAAATGTCATGTGCATGTACTTTTACCTAATGGTGTGATGTTTGTTGAAATTCCTCTTTGTGTTGGGTATTGTGTTCCATCCATGTGTGTGTTCCTAATGTTCATGCTTATTTTCATTTTCATTGTAAGGGGACATTCTAAAAGGGTGTCGTTAGCCATTATCCCCTGAAGTCACTGATTTAGTGTGGTTCATCTAAATAGTTGGCTATGTTAATCTTGTCAGGATGGCCGAGCGGTCTAAGGCGCTGCGTTCAGGTCGCAGTCCACTTCTGTGGGCGTGGGTTCGAATCCCACTTCTGACAACCTTACTTTTACACTTGTTGATAGAGATAACCAATAGGACAGCAGCTGAACAGTGGAAGAAAGGCTCCAAGATTAGAGAGAAAAACAAACCACCCTGTTTTTTTGTATCCTGACACAAGGTAATGGGTAGATCTTCCTAGAGGTACGAGAACAGTCAGGATGGCTGAGCGGTCTAAGGCGCTGCGTTCAGGTCGCAGTCCACTTCTGTGGGCGTGGGTTCGAATCCCACTTCTGACAACCTTACTTTTACACTTGTTGATAGAGATAACCAATAGGTCAGCAGCTGAACAGTGGAAGTATCATACATACACTAGGGACCTTTAGCAACCACGTAAAAGCTCATTAAACGCAGACGTAGCCTATCCCTTTAGCACTACTACGTCTGCGTTTAATGAGCTACGTCGGGTTTGCTAAAGGTCCCTAATATCAAGTAAAGATTTCCAATTTTCCAAAACAGTAGGACATTACAATCTGGCATGTTTATTTGTGAGACTTGCTGATTTCAGTGGTAGAGCGCTTGCTTTGCATGTAGGAGGCCCCGGGTTCAATCCCCGGCATCTCCATGCTTTTTCTCATTTTTCAATGTAAAGGAGTGTTTGAATATTTGGATAGTAAAATTCATGGGAAAATACTGCTAATCTCATCTTTTGCAGGGGAATGTGTGGCCTATATTCTAACACACTCTACCCTGCAAAAGTCGGGGTTACCAGCCTTGGCCACTGGCCCTAAATTTGATTGCAAAAGCAGTTGTCTTATTTATCTCAGTGATTCAATCCATTTCTAAATTGAACACTTCAGCAAGAATGGCTTGTGGAACCAGCAGAGATTACCATGCTAACTTGGGGATGTAGCTCAGTGGTAGAGCGCTTGCTTCGCATGTAAGAGGCCCCGGGTTCAAATCCCGGCATCTCCATTAGTTTTTCAAAGAAACTAAATACAAATCAGCATTATAAGTGCAGAGAATAAAAATGTCATGTGCATGTACTTTTACCTAATGGTGTGATGTTTGTTGAAATTCCTCTTTGTGTTGGGTATTGTGTTCCATCCATGTGTGTGTTCCTAATGTTCATGCTTATTTTCATTTTCATTGTAAGGGGACATTCTAAAAGGGTGTCGTTAGCCATTATCCCCTGAAGTCACTGATTTAGTGTGGTTCATCTAAATAGTTGGCTATGTTAATCTTGTCAGGATGGCCGAGCGGTCTAAGGCGCTGCGTTCAGGTCGCAGTCCACTTCTGTGGGCGTGGGTTCGAATCCCACTTCTGACAACCTTACTTTTACACTTGTTGATAGAGATAACCAATAGGACAGCAGCTGAACAGTGGAAGAAAGGCTCCAAGATTAGAGAGAAAAACAAACCACCCTGTTTTTTTGTATCCTGACACAAGGTAATGGGTAGATCTTCCTAGAGGTACGAGAACAGTCAGGATGGCCGAGCGGTCTAAGGCGCTGCGTTCAGGTCGCAGTCCACTTCTGTGGGCGTGGGTTCGAATCCCACTTCTGACAACCTTACTTTTACACTTGTTGATAGAGATAACCAATAGGACAGCAGCTGAACAGTGGAAGTATCATACATACACTAGGGACCTTTAGCAACCACGTAAAAGCTCATTAAACGCAGACGTAGCCTATCCCTTTAGCACTACTACGTCTGCGTTTAATGAGCTACGTCGGGTTTGCTAAAGGTCCCTAATATCAAGTAAAGATTTCCAATTTTCCAAAACAGTAGGACATTACAATCTGGCATGTTTATTTGTGAGACTTGCTGATTTCAGTGGTAGAGCGCTTGCTTTGCATGTAGGAGGCCCCGGGTTCAATCCCCGGCATCTCCATGCTTTTTCTCATTTTTCAATGTAAAGGAGTGTTTGAATATTTGGATAGTAAAATTCATGGGAAAATACTGCTAATCTCATCTTTTGCAGGGGAATGTGTGGCCTATATTCTAACACACTCTACCCTGCAAAAGTCGGGGTTACCAGCCTTGGCCACTGGCCCTAAATTTGATTGCAAAAGCAGTTGTCTTATTTATCTCAGTGATTCAATCCATTTCTAAATTGAACACTTCAGCAAGAATGGCTTGTGGAACCAGCAGAGATTACCATGCTAACTTGGGGATGTAGCTCAGTGGTAGAGCGCTTGCTTCGCATGTAAGAGGCCCCGGGTTCAAATCCCGGCATCTCCATTAGTTTTTCAAAGAAACTAAATACAAATCAGCATTATAAGTGCAGAGAATAAAAATGTCCTGTGCATGTACTTTTACCTAATGGTGTGATGTTTGTTGAAATTCCTCTTTGTGTTGGGTATTGTGTTCCATCCATGTGTGTGTTCCTAATGTTCATGCTTATTTTCATTTTCATTGTAAGGGGACATTCTAAAAGGGTGTCGTTAGCCATTATGCCCTGAAGTCACTGATTTAGTGTGGTTCATCTAAATAGTTGGCTATGTTAATCTTGTCAGGATGGCCGAGCGGTCTAAGGCGCTGCGTTCAGGTCGCAGTCCACTTCTGTGGGCGTGGGTTCGAATCCCACTTCTGACAACCTTACTTTTACACTTGTTGATAGAGATAACCAATAGGACAGCAGCTGAACAGTGGAAGAAAGGCTCCAAGATTAGGGACCTTTAGCAACCACGTAAACGCTCATTAAACGCAGACGTATCCTATCCTTTCAGCACTACTACGTCTGCGTTTACTGAGCTTTTACGTGGGTTGCTAAAGGTCCCTATTAGAGAGAAAAACAAACCACCCTGTTTTTTTGTATCCTGACACAAGGTAATGGGTAGATCTTCCTAGAGGTACGAGAACAGTCAGGATGGCCGAGCGGTCTAAGGCGCTGCGTTCAGGTCGCAGTCCACTTCTGTGGGCGTGGGTTCGAATCCCACTTCTGACAACCTTACTTTTACACTTGTTGATAGAGATAACCAATAGGACAGCAGCTGAACAGTGGAAGTATCATACATACGATATCAAGTAAAGATTTCCAATTTTCCAAAACAGTAGGACATTACAATCTGGCATGTTTATTTGTGAGACTTGCTGATTTCGATATGGCATTATTATGGCACTGGTTAAGATAAGATGGGGATGTAGCTCAGTGGTAGAGCGCTTGCTTTGCATGTAGGAGGCCCCGGGTTCAATCCCCGGCATCTCCATGCTTTTTCTCATTTTTCAATGTAAAGGAGTGTTTGAATATTTGGATAGTAAAATTCATGGGAAAATACTGCTAATCTCATCTTTTGCAGGGGAATGTGTGGCCTATATTATAACACACTCTACCCTGCAAAAGTCGGGGTTACCAGCCTTGGCCACTGGCCCTAAATTTGATTGCAAAAGCAGTTGTCTTATTTATCTCAGTGATTCAATCCATTTCTAAATTGAACACTTCAGCAAGAATGGCTTGTGGAACCAGCAGAGATTACCATGCTAACTTGGGGATGTAGCTCAGTGGTAGAGCGCTTGCTTTGCATGTAAGAGGCCCCGGGTTCAAATCCCGGCATCTCCATTAGTTTTTCAAAGAAACTAAATACAAATCAGCATTATAAGTGCAGAGAATAAAAATGTCATGTGCATGTACTTTTACCTAATGGTGTGATGTTTGTTGAAATTCCTCTTTGTGTTGGGTATTGTGTTCCATCCATGTGTGTGTTCCTAATGTTCATGCTTATTTTCATTTTCATTGTAAGGGGACATTCTAAAAGGGTGTCGTTAGCCATTATCCCCTGAAGTCACTGATTTAGTGTGGTTCATCTAAATAGTTGGCTATGTTAATCTTGTCAGGATGGCCGAGCGGTCTAAGGCGCTGCGTTCAGGTCGCAGTCCACTTCTGTGGGCGTGGGTTCGAATCCCACTTCTGACAACCTTACTTTTACACTTGTTGATAGAGATAACCAATAGGACAGCAGCTGAACAGTGGAAGTATCATACATACGATATCAAGTAAAGATTTCCAATTTTCCAAAACAGTAGGACATTACAATCTGGCATGTTTATTTGTGAGACTTGCTGATTTCGATATGGCATTATTATGGCACTGGTTAAGATAAGATGGGGATGTAGCTCAGTGGTAGAGCGCTTGCTTTGCATGTAGGAGGCCCCGGGTTCAATCCCCGGCATCTCCATGCTTTTTCTCATTTTTCAATGTAAAGGAGTGTTTGAATATTTGGATAGTAAAATTCATGGGAAAATACTGCTAATCTCATCTTTTGCAGGGGAATGTGTGGCCTATATTCTAACACACTCTACCCTGCAAAAGTCGGGGTTACCAGCCTTGGCCACTGGCCCTAAATTTGATTGCAAAAGCAGTTGTCTTATTTATCTCAGTGATTCAAACCATTTCTAAATTGAACACTTCAGCAAGAATGGCTTGTGGAACCAGCAGAGATTACCATGCTAACTTGGGGATGTAGCTCAGTGGTAGAGCGCTTGCTTCGCATGTAAGAGGCCCCGGGTTCAAATCCCGGCATCTCCATTAGTTTTTCAAAGAAACTAAATACAAATCAGCATTATAAGTGCAGAGAATAAAAATGTCATGTGCATGTACTTTTACCTAATGGTGTGATGTTTGTTGAAATTCCTCTTTGTGTTGGGTATTGTGTTCCATCCATGTGTGTGTTCCTAATGTTCATGCTTATTTTCATTTTCATTGTAAGGGGACATTCTAAAAGGGTGTCGTTAGCCATTATGCCCTGAAGTCACTGATTTAGTGTGGTTCATCTAAATAGTTGGCTATGTTAATCTTGTCAGGATGGCCGAGCGGTCTAAGGCGCTGCGTTCAGGTCGCAGTCCACTTCTGTGGGCGTGGGTTCGAATCCCACTTCTGACAACCTTACTTTTACACTTGTTGATAGAGATAACCAATAGGACAGCAGCTGAACAGTGGAAGAAAGGCTCCAAGATTAGAGAGAAAAACAAACCACCCTGTTTTTTTGTATCCTGACACAAGGTAATGGGTAGATCTTCCTAGAGGTACGAGAACAGTCAGGATGGCCGAGCGGTCTAAGGCGCTGCGTTCAGGTCGCAGTCCACTTCTGTGGGCGTGGGTTCGAATCCCACTTCTGACAACCTTACTTTTACACTTGTTGATAGAGATAACCAATAGGACAGCAGCTGAACAGTGGAAGTATCATACATACGATATCAAGTAAAGATTTCCAATTTTCCAAAACAGTAGGACATTACAATCTGGCATGTTTATTTGTGAGACTTGCTGATTTCGATATGGCATTATTATGGCACTGGTTAAGATAAGATGGGGATGTAGCTCAGTGGTAGAGCGCTTGCTTTGCATGTAGGAGGCCCCGGGTTCAATCCCCGGCATCTCCATGCTTTTTCTCATTTTTCAATGTAAAGGAGTGTTTGAATATTTGGATAGTAAAATTCATGGGAAAATACTGCTAATCTCATCTTTTGCAGGGGAATGTGTGGCCTATATTCTAACACACTCTACCCTGCAAAAGTCGGGGTTACCAGCCTTGGCCACTGGCCCTAAATTTGATTGCAAAAGCAGTTGTCTTACTTATCTCAGTGATTCAATCCATTTCTAAATTGAACACTTCAGCAAGAATGGCTTGTGGAACCAGCAGAGATTACCATGCTAACTTGGGGATGTAGCTCAGTGGTAGAGCGCTTGCTTCGCATGTAAGAGGCCCCGGGTTCAAATCCCGGCATCTCCATTAGTTTTTCAAAGAAACTAAATACAAATCAGCATTATAAGTGCAGAGAATAAAAATGTCATGTGCATGTACTTTTACCTAATGGTGTGATGTTTGTTGAAATTCCTCTTTGTGTTGGGTATTGTGTTCCATCCATGTGTGTGTTCCTAATGTTCATGCTTATTTTCATTTTCATTGTAAGGGGACATTCTAAAAGGGTGTCGTTAGCCATTATCCCCTGAAGTCACTGATTTAGTGTGGTTCATCTAAATAGTTGGCTATGTTAATCTTGTCAGGATGGCCGAGCGGTCTAAGGCGCTGCGTTCAGGTCGCAGTCCACTTCTGTGGGCGTGGGTTCGAATCCCACTTCTGACAACCTTACTTTTACACTTGTTGATAGAGATAACCAATAGGACAGCAGCTGAACAGTGGAAGAAAGGCTCCAAGATTAGAGAGAAAAACAAACCACCCTGTTTTTTTGTATCCTGACACAAGGTAATGGGTAGATCTTCCTAGAGGTACGAGAACAGTCAGGATGGCCGAGCGGTCTAAGGCGCTGCGTTCAGGTCGCAGTCCACTTCTGTGGGCGTGGGTTCGAATCCCACTTCTGACAACCTTACTTTTACACTTGTTGATAGAGATAACCAATAGGACAGCAGCTGAACAGTGGAAGTATCATACATACGATATCAAGTAAAGATTTCCAATTTTCCAAAACAGTAGGACATTACAATCTGGCATGTTTATTTGTGAGACTTGCTGATTTCGATATGGCATTATTATGGCACTGGTTAAGATAAGATGGGGATGTAGCTCAGTGGTAGAGCGCTTGCTTTGCATGTAGGAGGCCCCGGGTTCAATCCCCGGCATCTCCATGCTTTTTCTCATTTTTCAATGTAAAGGAGTGTTTGAATATTTGGATAGTAAAATTCATGGGAAAATACTGCTAATCTCATCTTTTGCAGGGGAATGTGTGGCCTATATTCTAACACACTCTACCCTGCAAAAGTCGGGGTTACCAGCCTTGGCCACTGGCCCTAAATTTGATTGCAAAAGCAGTTGTCTTATTTATCTCAGTGATTCAAACCATTTCTAAATTGAACACTTCAGCAAGAATGGCTTGTGGAACCAGCAGAGATTACCATGCTAACTTGGGGATGTAGCTCAGTGGTAGAGCGCTTGCTTCGCATGTAAGAGGCCCCGGGTTCAAATCCCGGCATCTCCATTAGTTTTTCAAAGAAACTAAATACAAATCAGCATTATAAGTGCAGAGAATAAAAATGTCATGTGCATGTACTTTTACCTAATGGTGTGATGTTTGTTGAAATTCCTCTTTGTGTTGGGTATTGTGTTCCATCCATGTGTGTGTTCCTAATGTTCATGCTTATTTTCATTTTCATTGTAAGGGGACATTCTAAAAGGGTGTCGTTAGCCATTATGCCCTGAAGTCACTGATTTAGTGTGGTTCATCTAAATAGTTGGCTATGTTAATCTTGTCAGGATGGCCGAGCGGTCTAAGGCGCTGCGTTCAGGTCGCAGTCCACTTCTGTGGGCGTGGGTTCGAATCCCACTTCTGACAACCTTACTTTTACACTTGTTGATAGAGATAACCAATAGGACAGCAGCTGAACAGTGGAAGAAAGGCTCCAAGATTAGAGAGAAAAACAAACCACCCTGTTTTTTTGTATCCTGACACAAGGTAATGGGTAGATCTTCCTAGAGGTACGAGAACAGTCAGGATGGCCGAGCGGTCTAAGGCGCTGCGTTCAGGTCGCAGTCCACTTCTGTGGGCGTGGGTTCGAATCCCACTTCTGACAACCTTACTTTTACACTTGTTGATAGAGATAACCAATAGGACAGCAGCTGAACAGTGGAAGTATCATACATACGATATCAAGTAAAGATTTCCAATTTTCCAAAACAGTAGGACATTACAATCTGGCATGTTTATTTGTGAGACTTGCTGATTTCGATATGGCATTATTATGGCACTGGTTAAGATAAGATGGGGATGTAGCTCAGTGGTAGAGCGCTTGCTTTGCATGTAGGAGGCCCCGGGTTCAATCCCCGGCATCTCCATGCTTTTTCTCATTTTTCAATGTAAAGGAGTGTTTGAATATTTGGATAGTAAAATTCATGGGAAAATACTGCTAATCTCATCTTTTGCAGGGGAATGTGTGGCCTATATTCTAACACACTCTACCCTGCAAAAGTCGGGGTTACCAGCCTTGGCCACTGGCCCTAAATTTGATTGCAAAAGCAGTTGTCTTATTTATCTCAGTGATTCAATCCATTTCTAAATTGAACACTTCAGCAAGAATGGCTTGTGGAACCAGCAGAGATTACCATGCTAACTTGGGGATGTAGCTCAGTGGTAGAGCGCTTGCTTCGCATGTAAGAGGCCCCGGGTTCAAATCCCGGCATCTCCATTAGTTTTTCAAAGAAACTAAATACAAATCAGCATTATAAGTGCAGAGAATAAAAATGTCATGTGCATGTACTTTTACCTAATGGTGTGATGTTTGTTGAAATTCCTCTTTGTGTTGGGTATTGTGTTCCATCCATGTGTGTGTTCCTAATGTTCATGCTTATTTTCATTTTCATTGTAAGGGGACATTCTAAAAGGGTGTCGTTAGCCATTATCCCCTGAAGTCACTGATTTAGTGTGGTTCATCTAAATAGTTGGCTATGTTAATCTTGTCAGGATGGCCGAGCGGTCTAAGTCGCTGCGTTCAGGTCGCAGTCCACTTCTGTGGGCGTGGGTTCGAATCCCACTTCTGACAACCTTACTTTTACACTTGTTGATAGAGATAACCAATAGGACAGCAGCTGAACAGTGGAAGAAAGGCTCCAAGATTAGAGAGAAAAACAAACCACCCTGTTTTTTTGTATCCTGACACAAGGTAATGGGTAGATCTTCCTAGAGGTACGAGAACAGTCAGGATGGCCGAGCGGTCTAAGGCGCTGCGTTCAGGTCGCAGTCCACTTCTGTGGGCGTGGGTTCGAATCCCACTTCTGACAACCTTACTTTTACACTTGTTGATAGAGATAACCAATAGGACAGCAGCTGAACAGTGGAAGTATCATACATACGATATCAAGTAAAGATTTCCAATTTTCCAAAACAGTAGGACATTACAATCTGGCATGTTTATTTGTGAGACTTGCTGATTTCGATATGGCATTATTATGGCACTGGTTAAGATAAGATGGGGATGTAGCTCAGTGGTAGAGCGCTTGCTTTGCATGTAGGAGGCCCCGGGTTCAATCCCCGGCATCTCCATGCTTTTTCTCATTTTTCAATGTAAAGGAGTGTTTGAATATTTGGATAGTAAAATTCATGGGAAAATACTGCTAATCTCATCTTTTGCAGGGGAATGTGTGGCCTATATTCTAACACACTCTACCCTGCAAAAGTCGGGGTTACCAGCCTTGGCCACTGGCCCTAAATTTGATTGCAAAAGCAGTTGTCTTATTTATCTCAGTGATTCAATCCATTTCTAAATTGAACACTTCAGCAAGAATGGCTTGTGGAACCAGCAGAGATTACCATGCTAACTTGGGGATGTAGCTCAGTGGTAGAGCGCTTGCTTCGCATGTAAGAGGCCCCGGGTTCAAATCCCGGCATCTCCATTAGTTTTTCAAAGAAACTAAATACAAATCAGCATTATAAGTGCAGAGAATAAAAATGTCATGTGCATGTACTTTTACCTAATGGTGTGATGTTTGTTGAAATTCCTCTTTGTGTTGGGTATTGTGTTCAATCCATGTGTGTGTTCCTAATGTTCATGCTTATTTTCATTTTCATTGTAAGGGGACATTCTAAAAGGGTGTCGTTAGCCATTATCCCCTGAAGTCACTGATTTAGTGTGGTTCATCTAAATAGTTGGCTATGTTAATCTTGTCAGGATGGCCGAGCGGTCTAAGGCGCTGCGTTCAGGTCGCAGTCCACTTCTGTGGGCGTGGGTTCGAATCCCACTTCTGACAACCTTACTTTTACACTTGTTGATAGAGATAACCAATAGGACAGCAGCTGAACAGTGGAAGTATCATACATACGATATCAAGTAAAGATTTCCAATTTTCCAAAACAGTAGGACATTACAATCTGGCATGTTTATTTGTGAGACTTGCTGATTTCGATATGGCATTATTATGGCACTGGTTAAGATAAGATGGGGATGTAGCTCAGTGGTAGAGCGCTTGCTTTGCATGTAGGAGGCCCCGGGTTCAATCCCCGGCATCTCCATGCTTTTTCTCATTTTTCAATGTAAAGGAGTGTTTGAATATTTGGATAGTAAAATTCATGGGAAAATACTGCTAATCTCATCTTTTGCAGGGGAATGTGTGGCCTATATTCTAACACACTCTACCCTGCAAAAGTCGGGGTTACCAGCCTTGGCCACTGGCCCTAAATTTGATTGCAAAAGCAGTTGTCTTATTTATCTCAGTGATTCAATCCATTTCTAAATTGAACACTTCAGCAAGAATGGCTTGTGGAACCAGCAGAGATTACCATGCTAACTTGGGGATGTAGCTCAGTGGTAGAGCGCTTGCTTCGCATGTAAGAGGCCCCGGGTTCAAATCCCGGCATCTCCATTAGTTTTTCAAAGAAACTAAATACAAATCAGCATTATAAGTGCAGAGAATAAAAATGTCATGTGCATGTACTTTTACCTAATGGTGTGATGTTTGTTGAAATTCCTCTTTGTGTTGGGTATTGTGTTCCATCCATGTGTGTGTTCCTAATGTTCATGCTTATTTTCATTTTCATTGTAAGGGGACATTCTAAAAGGGTGTCGTTAGCCATTATGCCCTGAAGTCACTGATTTAGTGTGGTTCATCTAAATAGTTGGCTATGTTAATCTTGTCAGGATGGCCGAGCGGTCTAAGGCGCTGCGTTCAGGTCGCAGTCCACTTCTGTGGGCGTGGGTTCGAATCCCACTTCTGACAACCTTACTTTTACACTTGTTGATAGAGATAACCAATAGGACAGCAGCTGAACAGTGGAAGAAAGGCTCCAAGATTAGAGAGAAAAACAAACCACCCTGTTTTTTTGTATCCTGACACAAGGTAATGGGTAGATCTTCCTAGAGGTACGAGAACAGTCAGGATGGCAGAGCGGTCTAAGGCGCTGCGTTCAGGTCGCAGTCCACTTCTGTGGGCGTGGGTTCGAATCCCACTTCTGACAACCTTACTTTTACACTTGTTGATAGAGATAACCAATAGGACAGCAGCTGAACAGTGGAAGTATCATACATACGATATCAAGTAAAGATTTCCAATTTTCCAAAACAGTCGGACATTACAATCTGGCATGTTTATTTGTGAGACTTGCTGATTTCGATATGGCATTATTATGGCACTGGTTAAGATAAGATGGGGATGTAGCTCAGTGGTAGAGCGCTTGCTTTGCATGTAGGAGGCCCCGGGTTCAATCCCCGGCATCTCCATGCTTTTTCTCATTTTTCAATGTAAAGGAGTGTTTGAATATTTGGATAGTAAAATTCATGGGAAAATACTGCTAATCTCATCTTTTGCAGGGGAATGTGTGGCCTATATTCTAACACACTCTACCCTGCAAAAGTCGGGGTTACCAGCCTTGGCCACTGGCCCTAAATTTGATTGCAAAAGCAGTTGTCTTATTTATCTCAGTGATTCAAACCATTTCTAAATTGAACACTTAAGCAAGAATGGCTTGTGGAACCAGCAGAGATTACCATGCTAACTTGGGGATGTAGCTCAGTGGTAGAGCGCTTGCTTCGCATGTAAGAGGCCCCGGGTTCAAATCCCGGCATCTCCATTAGTTTTTCAAAGAAACTAAATACAAATCAGCATTATAAGTGCAGAGAATAAAAATGTCATGTGCATGTACTTTTACCTAATGGTGTGATGTTTGTTGAAATTCCTCTTTGTGTTGGGTATTGTGTTCCATCCATGTGTGTGTTCCTAATGTTCATGCTTATTTTCATTTTCATTGTAAGGGGACATTCTAAAAGGGTGTCGTTAGCCATTATCCCCTGAAGTCACTGATTTAGTGTGGTTCATCTAAATAGTTGGCTATGTTAATCTTGTCAGGATGGCCGAGCGGTCTAAGGCGCTGCGTTCAGGTCGCAGTCCACTTCTGTGGGCGTGGGTTCGAATCCCACTTCTGACAACCTTACTTTTACACTTGTTGATAGAGATAACCAATAGGACAGCAGCTGAACAGTGGAAGAAAGGCTCCAAGATTAGAGAGAAAAACAAACCACCCTGTTTTTTTGTATCCTGACACAAGGTAATGGGTAGATCTTCCTAGAGGTACGAGAACAGTCAGGATGGCCGAGCGGTCTAAGGCGCTGCGGTCAGGTCGCAGTCCACTTCTGTGGGCGTGGGTTCGAATCCCACTTCTGACAACCTTACTTTTACACTTGTTGATAGAGATAACCAATAGGACAGCAGCTGAACAGTGGAAGTATCATACATACGATATCAAGTAAAGATTTCCAATTTTCCAAAACAGTAGGACATTACAATCTGGCATGTTTATTTGTGAGACTTGCTGATTTCGATATGGCATTATTATGGCACTGGTTAAGATAAGATGGGGATGTAGCTCAGTGGTAGAGCGCTTGCTTTGCATGTAGGAGGCCCCGGGTTCAATCCCCGGCATCTCCATGCTTTTTCTCATTTTTCAATGTAAAGGAGTGTTTGAATATTTGGATAGTAAAATTCATGGGAAAATACTGCTAATCTCATCTTTTGCAGGGGAATGTGTGGCCTATATTCTAACACACTCTACCCTGCAAAAGTCGGGGTTACCAGCCTTGGCCACTGGCCCTAAATTTGATTGCAAAAGCAGTTGTCTTATTTATCTCAGTGATTCAATCCATTTCTAAATTGAACACTTCAGCAAGAATGGCTTGTGGAACCAGCAGAGATTACCATGCTAACTTGGGGATGTAGCTCAGTGGTAGAGCGCTTGCTTCGCATGTAAGAGGCCCCGGGTTCAAATCCCGGCATCTCCATTAGTTTTTCAAAGAAACTAAATACAAATCAGCATTATAAGTGCAGAGAATAAAAATGTCATGTGCATGTACTTTTACCTAATGGTGTGATGTTTGTTGAAATTCCTCTTTGTGTTGGGTATTGTGTTCCATCCATGTGTGTGTTCCTAATGTTCATGCTTATTTTCATTTTCATTAGGGACCTTTAGCAAACCTGACGTAGCTCATTAAACGCAGACGTAGCAGTGCTAAAGGGATAGGCTACGTCTACGTTTAATGAGCTTTTACGTGGTTGCTAAAGGTCCCTATTGTAAGGGGACATTCTAAAAGGGTGTCGTTAGCCATTATCCCCTGAAGTCACTGATTTAGTGTGGTTCATCTAAATAGTTGGCTATGTTAATCTTGTCAGGATGGCCGAGCGGTCTAAGGCGCTGCGTTCAGGTCGCAGTCCACTTCTGTGGGCGTGGGTTCGAATCCCACTTCTGACAACCTTACTTTTACACTTGTTGATAGAGATAACCAATAGGACAGCAGCTGAACAGTGGAAGAAAGGCTCCAAGATTAGAGAGAAAAACAAACCACCCTGTTTTTTTGTATCCTGACACAAGGTAATGGGTAGATCTTCCTAGAGGTACGAGAACAGTCAGGATGGCCGAGCGGTCTAAGGCGCTGCGTTCAGGTCGCAGTCCACTTCTGTGGGCGTGGGTTCGAATCCCACTTCTGACAACCTTACTTTTACACTTGTTGATAGAGATAACCAATAGGACAGCAGCTGAACAGTGGAAGTATCATACATACGATATCAAGTAAAGATTTCCAATTTTCCAAAACAGTAGGACATTACAATCTGGCATGTTTATTTGTGAGACTTGCTGATTTCGATATGGCATTATTATGGCACTGGTTAAGATAAGATGGGGATGTAGCTCAGTGGTAGAGCGCTTGCTTTGCATGTAGGAGGCCCCGGGTTCAATCCCCGGCATCTCCATGCTTTTTCTCATTTTTCAATGTAAAGGAGTGTTTGAATATTTGGATAGTAAAATTCATGGGAAAATACTGCTAATCTCATCTTTTGCAGGGGAATGTGTGGCCTATATTATAACACACTCTACCCTGCAAAAGTCGGGGTTACCAGCCTTGGCCACTGGCCCTAAATTTGATTGCAAAAGCAGTTGTCTTATTTATCTCAGTGATTCAATCCATTTCTAAATTGAACACTTCAGCAAGAATGGCTTGTGGAACCAGCAGAGATTACCATGCTAACTTGGGGATGTAGCTCAGTGGTAGAGCGCTTGCTTCGCATGTAAGAGGCCCCGGGTTCAAATCCCGGCATCTCCATTAGTTTTTCAAAGAAACTAAATACAAATCAGCATTATAAGTGCAGAGAATAAAAATGTCATGTGCATGTACTTTTACCTAATGGTGTGATGTTTGTTGAAATTCCTCTTTGTGTTGGGTATTGTGTTCCATCCATGTGTGTGTTCCTAATGTTCATGCTTATTTTCATTTTCATTGTAAGGGGACATTCTAAAAGGGTGTCGTTAGCCATTATCCCCTGAAGTCACTGATTTAGTGTGGTTCATCTAAATAGTTGGCTATGTTAATCTTGTCAGGATGGCCGAGCGGTCTAAGGCGCTGCGTTCAGGTCGCAGTCCACTTCTGTGGGCGTGGGTTCGAATCCCACTTCTGACAACCTTACTTTTACACTTGTTGATAGAGATAACCAATAGGACAGCAGCTGAACAGTGGAAGTATCATACATACGATATCAAGTAAAGATTTCCAATTTTCCAAAACAGTAGGACATTACAATCTGGCATGTTTATTTGTGAGACTTGCTGATTTCGATATGGCATTATTATGGCACTGGTTAAGATAAGATGGGGATGTAGCTCAGTGGTAGAGCGCTTGCTTTGCATGTAGGAGGCCCCGGGTTCAATCCCCGGCATCTCCATGCTTTTTCTCATTTTTCAATGTAAAGGAGTGTTTGAATATTTGGATAGTAAAATTCATGGGAAAATACTGCTAATCTCATCTTTTGCAGGGGAATGTGTGGCCTATATTCTAACACACTCTACCCTGCAAAAGTCGGGGTTACCAGCCTTGGCCACTGGCCCTAAATTTGATTGCAAAAGCAGTTGTCTTATTTATCTCAGTGATTCAATCCATTTCTAAATTGAACACTTCAGCAAGAATGGCTTGTGGAACCAGCAGAGATTACCATGCTAACTTGGGGATGTAGCTCAGTGGTAGAGCGCTTGCTTCGCATGTAAGAGGCCCCGGGTTCAAATCCCGGCATCTCCATTAGTTTTTCAAAGAAACTAAATACAAATCAGCATTATAAGTGCAGAGAATAAAAATGTCATGTGCATGTACTTTTACCTAATGGTGTGATGTTTGTTGAAATTCCTCTTTGTGTTGGGTATTGTGTTCCATCCATGTGTGTGTTCCTAATGTTCATGCTTATTTTCATTTTCATTGTAAGGGGACATTCTAAAAGGGTGTCGTTAGCCATTATCCCCTGAAGTCACTGATTTAGTGTGGTTCATCTAAATAGTTGGCTATGTTAATCTTGTCAGGATGGCCGAGCGGTCTAAGGCGCTGCGTTCAGGTCGCAGTCCACTTCTGTGGGCGTGGGTTCGAATCCCACTTCTGACAACCTTACTTTTACACTTGTTGATAGAGATAACCAATAGGACAGCAGCTGAACAGTGGAAGTATCATACATACGATATCAAGTAAAGATTTCCAATTTTCCAAAACAGTAGGACATTACAATCTGGCATGTTTATTTGTGAGACTTGCTGATTTCGATATGGCATTATTATGGCACTGGTTAAGATAAGATGGGGATGTAGCTCAGTGGTAGAGCGCTTGCTTTGCATGTAGGAGGCCCCGGGTTCAATCCCCGGCATCTCCATGCTTTTTCTCATTTTTCAATGTAAAGGAGTGTTTGAATATTTGGATAGTAAAATTCATGGGAAAATACTGCTAATCTCATCTTTTGCAGGGGAATGTGTGGCCTATATTATAACACACTCTACCCTGCAAAAGTCGGGGTTACCAGCCTTGGCCACTGGCCCTAAATTTGATTGCAAAAGCAGTTGTCTTATTTATCTCAGTGATTCAATCCATTTCTAAATTGAACACTTCAGCAAGAATGGCTTGTGGAACCAGCAGAGATTACCATGCTAACTTGGGGATGTAGCTCAGTGGTAGAGCGCTTGCTTCGCATGTAAGAGGCCCCGGGTTCAAATCCCGGCATCTCCATTAGTTTTTCAAAGAAACTAAATACAAATCAGCATTATAAGTGCAGAGAATAAAAATGTCATGTGCATGTACTTTTACCTAATGGTGTGATGTTTGTTGAAATTCCTCTTTGTGTTGGGTATTGTGTTCCATCCATGTGTGTGTTCCTAATGTTCATGCTTATTTTCATTTTCATTGTAAGGGGACATTCTAAAAGGGTGTCGTTAGCCATTATCCCCTGAAGTCACTGATTTAGTGTGGTTCATCTAAATAGTTGGCTATGTTAATCTTGTCAGGATGGCCGAGCGGTCTAAGGCGCTGCGTTCAGGTCGCAGTCCACTTCTGTGGGCGTGGGTTCGAATCCCACTTCTGACAACCTTACTTTTACACTTGTTGATAGAGATAACCAATAGGACAGCAGCTGAACAGTGGAAGTATCATACATACGATATCAAGTAAAGATTTCCAATTTTCCAAAACAGTAGGACATTACAATCTGGCATGTTTATTTGTGAGACTTGCTGATTTCGATATGGCATTATTATGGCACTGGTTAAGATAAGATGGGGATGTAGCTCAGTGGTAGAGCGCTTGCTTTGCATGTAGGAGGCCCCGGGTTCAATCCCCGGCATCTCCATGCTTTTTCTCATTTTTCAATGTAAAGGAGTGTTTGAATATTTGGATAGTAAAATTCATGGGAAAATACTGCTAATCTCATCTTTTGCAGGGGAATGTGTGGCCTATATTATAACACACTCTACCCTGCAAAAGTCGGGGTTACCAGCCTTGGCCACTGGCCCTAAATTTGATTGCAAAAGCAGTTGTCTTATTTATCTCAGTGATTCAATCCATTTCTAAATTGAACACTTCAGCAAGAATGGCTTGTGGAACCAGCAGAGATTACCATGCTAACTTGGGGATGTAGCTCAGTGGTAGAGCGCTTGCTTCGCATGTAAGAGGCCCCGGGTTCAAATCCCGGCATCTCCATTAGTTTTTCAAAGAAACTAAATACAAATCAGCATTATAAGTGCAGAGAATAAAAATGTCATGTGCATGTACTTTTACCTAATGGTGTGATGTTTGTTGAAATTCCTCTTTGTGTTGGGTATTGTGTTCCATCCATGTGTGTGTTCCTAATGTTCATGCTTATTTTCATTTTCATTGTAAGGGGACATTCTAAAAGGGTGTCGTTAGCCATTATCCCCTAAAGTCACTGATTTAGTGTGGTTCATCTAAATAGTTGGCTATGTTAATCTTGTCAGGATGGCCGAGCGGTCTAAGGCGCTGCGTTCAGGTCGCAGTCCACTTCTGTGGGCGTGGGTTCGAATCCCACTTCTGACAACCTTACTTTTACACTTGTTGATAGAGATAACCAATAGGACAGCAGCTGAACAGTGGAAGAAAGGCTCCAAGATTAGAGAGAAAAACAAACCACCCTGTTTTTTTGTATCCTGACACAAGGTAATGGGTAGATCTTCCTAGAGGTACGAGAACAGTCAGGATGGCCGAGCGGTCTAAGGCGCTGCGTTCAGGTCGCAGTCCACTTCTGTGGGCGTGGGTTCGAATCCCACTTCTGACAACCTTACTTTTACACTTGTTGATAGAGATAACCAATAGGACAGCAGCTGAACAGTGGAAGTATCATACATACGATATCAAGTAAAGATTTCCAATTTTCCAAAACAGTAGGACATTACAATCTGGCATGTTTATTTGTGAGACTTGCTGATTTCGATATGGCATTATTATGGCACTGGTTAAGATAAGATGGGGATGTAGCTCAGTGGTAGAGCGCTTGCTTTGCATGTAGGAGGCCCCGGGTTCAATCCCCGGCATCTCCATGCTTTTTCTCATTTTTCAATGTAAAGGAGTGTTTGAATATTTGGATAGTAAAATTCATGGGAAAATACTGCTAATCTCATCTTTTGCAGGGGAATGTGTGGCCTATATTCTAACACACTCTACCCTGCAAGAGTCGGGGTTACCAGCCTTGGCCACTGGCCCTAAATTTGATTGCAAAAGCAGTTGTCTTATTTATCTCAGTGATTCAATCCATTTCTAAATTGAACACTTCAGCAAGAATGGCTTGTGGAACCAGCAGAGATTACCATGCTAACTTGGGGATGTAGCTCAGTGGTAGAGCGCTTGCTTCGCATGTAAGAGGCCCCCGGTTCAAATCCCGGCATCTCCATTAGTTTTTCAAAGAAACTAAATACAAATCAGCATTATAAGTGCAGAGAATAAAAATGTCATGTGCATGTACTTTTACCTAATGGTGTGATGTTTGTTGAAATTCCTCTTTGTGTTGGGTATTGTGTTCCATCCATGTGTGTGTTCCTAATGTTCATGCTTATTTTCATTTTCATTGTAAGGGGACATTCTAAAAGGGTGTCGTTAGCCATTATCCCCTGAAGTCACTGATTTAGTGTGGTTCATCTAAATAGTTGGCTATGTTAATCTTGTCAGGATGGCCGAGCGGTCTAAGGCGCTGCGTTCAGGTCGCAGTCCACTTCTGTGGGCATGGGTTCGAATCCCACTTCTGACAACCTTACTTTTACACTTGTTGATAGAGATAACCAATAGGACAGCAGCTGAACAGTGGAAGAAAGGCTCCAAGATTAGAGAGAAAAACAAACCACCCTGTTTTTTTGTATCCTGACACAAGGTAATGGGTAGATCTTCCTAGAGGTACGAGAACAGTCAGGATGGCCGAGCGGTCTAAGGCGCTGCGTTCAGGTCGCAGTCCACTTCTGTGGGCGTGGGTTCGAATCCCACTTCTGACAACCTTACTTTTACACTTGTTGATAGAGATAACCAATAGGACAGCAGCTGAACAGTGGAAGTATCATACATACGATATCAAGTAAAGATTTCCAATTTTCCAAAACAGTAGGACATTACAATCTGGCATGTTTATTTGTGAGACTTGCTGATTTCGATATGGCATTATTATGGCACTGGTTAAGATAAGATGGGGATGTAGCTCAGTGGTAGAGCGCTTGCTTTGCATGTAGGAGGCCCCGGGTTCAATCCCCGGCATCTCCATGCTTTTTCTCATTTTTCAATGTAAAGGAGTGTTTGAATATTTGGATAGTAAAATTCATGGGAAAATACTGCTAATCTCATCTTTTGCAGGGGAATGTGTGGCCTATATTCTAACACACTCTACCCTGCAAAAGTCGGGGTTACCAGCCTTGGCCACTGGCCCTAAATTTGATTGCAAAAGCAGTTGTCTTATTTATCTCAGTGATTCAATCCATTTCTAAATTGAACACTTCAGCAAGAATGGCTTGTGGAACCAGCAGAGATTACCATGCTAACTTGGGGATGTAGCTCAGTGGTAGAGCGCTTGCTTCGCATGTAAGAGGCCCCCGGTTCAAATCCCGGCATCTCCATTAGTTTTTCAAAGAAACTAAATACAAATCAGCATTATAAGTGCAGAGAATAAAAATGTCATGTGCATGTACTTTTACCTAATGGTGTGATGTTTGTTGAAATTCCTCTTTGTGTTGGGTATTGTGTTCCATCCATGTGTGTGTTCCTAATGTTCATGCTTATTTTCATTTTCATTGTAAGGGGACATTCTAAAAGGGTGTCGTTAGCCATTATCCCCTGAAGTCACTGATTTAGTGTGGTTCATCTAAATAGTTGGCTATGTTAATCTTGTCAGGATGGCCGAGCGGTCTAAGGCGCTGCGTTCAGGTCGCAGTCCACTTCTGTGGGCGTGGGTTCGAATCCCACTTTTGACAACCTTACTTTTACACTTGTTGATAGAGATAACCAATAGGACAGCAGCTGAACAGTGGAAGAAAGGCTCCAAGATTAGAGAGAAAAACAAACCACCCTGTTTTTTTGAATCCTGACACAAGGTAATGGGTAGATCTTCCTAGAGGTACGAGAACAGTCAGGATGGCCGAGCGGTCTAAGGCGCTGCGTTCAGGTCGCAGTCCACTTCTGTGGGCGTGGGTTCGAATCCCACTTCTGACAACCTTACTTTTACACTTGTTGATAGAGATAACCAATAGGACAGCAGCTGAACAGTGGAAGTATCATACATACAATATCAAGTAAAGGTTTCCAATTTTCCAAAACAGTAGGACATTACAATCTGGCATGTTTATTTGTGAGACTTGCTGATTTCGATATGGCATTATTATGGCACTGGTTAAGATAAGATGGGGATGTAGCTCAGTGGTAGAGCGCTTGCTTTGCATGTAGGAGGCCCCGGGTTCAATCCCCGGCATCTCCATGCTTTTTCTCATTTTTCAATGTAAAGGAGTGTTTGAATATTTGGATAGTAAAATTCATGGGAAAATACTGCTAATCTCATCTTTTGCAGGGGAATGTGTGGCCTATATTCTAACACACTCTACCCTGCAAAAGTCGGGGTTACCAGCCTTGGCCACTGGCCCTAAATTTGATTGCAAAAGCAGTTGTCTTATTTATCTCAGTGATTCAAACCATTTCTAAATTGAACACTTCAGCAAGAATGGCTTGTGGAACCAGCAGAGATTACCATGCTAACTTGGGGATGTAGCTCAGTGGTAGAGCGCTTGCTTCGCATGTAAGAGGCCCCGGGTTCAAATCCCGGCATCTCCATTAGTTTTTCAAAGAAACTAAATACAAATCAGCATTATAAGTGCAGAGAATAAAAATGTCATGTGCATGTACTTTTACCTAATGGTGTGATGTTTGTTGAAATTCCTCTTTGTGTTGGGTATTGTGTTCCATCCATGTGTGTGTTCCTAATGTTCATGCTTATTTTCATTTTCATTGTAAGGGGACATTCTAAAAGGGTGTCGTTAGCCATTATGCCCTGAAGTCACTGATTTAGTGTGGTTCATCTAAATAGTTGGCTATGTTAATCTTGTCAGGATGGCCGAGCGGTCTAAGGCGCTGCGTTCAGGTCGCAGTCCACTTCTGTGGGCGTGGGTTCGAATCCCACTTTTGACAACCTTACTTTTACACTTGTTGATAGAGATAACCAATAGGACAGCAGCTGAACAGTGGAAGAAAGGCTCCAAGATTAGAGAGAAAAACAAACCACCCTGTTTTTTTGTATCCTGACACAAGGTAATGGGTAGATCTTCCTAGAGGTACGAGAACAGTCAGGATGGCCGAGCGGTCTAAGGCGCTGCGTTCAGGTCGCAGTCCACTTCTGTGGGCGTGGGTTCGAATCCCACTTCTGACAACCTTACTTTTACACTTGTTGATAGAGATAACCAATAGGACAGCAGCTGAACAGTGGAAGTATCATACATACAATATCAAGTAAAGATTTCCAATTTTCCAAAACAGTAGGACATTACAATCTGGCATGTTTATTTGTGAGACTTGCTGATTTCGATATGGCATTATTATGGCACTGGTTAAGATAAGATGGGGATGTAGCTCAGTGGTAGAGCGCTTGCTTTGCATGTAGGAGGCCCCGGGTTCAATCCCCGGCATCTCCATGCTTTTTCTCATTTTTCAATGTAAAGGAGTGTTTGAATATTTGGATAGTAAAATTCATGGGAAAATACTGCTAATCTCATCTTTTGCAGGGGAATGTGTGGCCTATATTCTAACACACTCTACCCTGCAAAAGTCGGGGTTACCAGCCTTGGCCACTGGCCCTAAATTTGATTGCAAAAGCAGTTGTCTTATTTATCTCAGTGATTCAATCCATTTCTAAATTGAACACTTCAGCAAGAATGGCTTGTGGAACCAGCAGAGATTACCATGCTAACTTGGGGATGTAGCTCAGTGGTAGAGCGCTTGCTTCGCATGTAAGAGGCCCCGGGTTCAAATCCCGGCATCTCCATTAGTTTTTCAAAGAAACTAAATACAAATCAGCATTATAAGTGCAGAGAATAAAAATGTCATGTGCATGTACTTTTACCTAATGGTGTGATGTTTGTTGAAATTCCTCTTTGTGTTGGGTATTGTGTTCCATCCATGTGTGTGTTCCTAATGTTCATGCTTATTTTCATTTTCATTGTAAGGGGACATTCTAAAAGGGTGTCGTTAGCCATTATGCCCTGAAGTCACTGATTTAGTGTGGTTCATCTAAATAGTTGGCTATGTTAATCTTGTCAGGATGGCCGAGCGGTCTAAGGCGCTGCGTTCAGGTCGCAGTCCACTTCTGTGGGCGTGGGTTCGAATCCCACTTCTGACAACCTTACTTTTACACTTGTTGATAGAGATAACCAATAGGACAGCAGCTGAACAGTGGAAGAAAGGCTCCAAGATTAGAGAGAAAAACAAACCACCCTGTTTTTTTGTATCCTGACACAAGGTAATGGGTAGATCTTCCTAGAGGTACGAGAACAGTCAGGATGGCCGAGCGGTCTAAGGCGCTGCGTTCAGGTCGCAGTCCACTTCTGTGGGCGTGGGTTCGAATCCCACTTCTGACAACCTTACTTTTACACTTGTTGATAGAGATAACCAATAGGACAGCAGCTGAACAGTGGAAGTATCATACATACAATATCAAGTAAAGATTTCTAATTTTCCAAAACAGTAGGACATTACAATCTGGCATGTTTATTTGTGAGACTTGCTGATTTCGATATGGCATTATTATGGCACTGGTTAAGATAAGATGGGGATGTAGCTCAGTGGTAGAGCGCTTGCTTTGCATGTAGGAGGCCCCGGGTTCAATCCCCGGCATCTCCATGCTTTTTCTCATTTTTCAATGTAAAGGAGTGTTTGAATATTTGGATAGTAAAATTCATGGGGAAATACTGCTAATCTCATCTTTTGCAGGGGAATGTGTGGCCTATATTCTAACACACTCTACCCTGCAAAAGTCGGGGTTACCAGCCTTGGCCACTGGCCCTAAATTTGATTGCAAAAGCAGTTGTCTTATTTATCTCAGTGATTCAATCCATTTCTAAATTGAACACTTCAGCAAGAATGGCTTGTGGAACCAGCAGAGATTACCATGCTAACTTGGGGATGTAGCTCAGTGGTAGAGCGCTTGCTTCGCATGTAAGAGGCCCCGGGTTCAAATCCCGGCATCTCCATTAGTTTTTCAAAGAAACTAAATACAAATCAGCATTATAAGTGCAGAGAATAAAAATGTCATGTGCATGTACTTTTACCTAATGGTGTGATGTTTGTTGAAATTCCTCTTTGTGTTGGGTATTGTGTTCCATCCATGTGTGTGTTCCTAATGTTCATGCTTATTTTCATTTTCATTGTAAGGGGACATTCTAAAAGGGTGTCGTTAGCCATTATGCCCTGAAGTCACTGATTTAGTGTGGTTCATCTAAATAGTTGGCTATGTTAATCTTGTCAGGATGGCCGAGCGGTCTAAGGCGCTGCGTTCAGGTCGCAGTCCACTTCTGTGGGCGTGGGTTCGAATCCCACTTCTGACAACCTTACTTTTACACTTGTTGATAGAGATAACCAATAGGACAGCAGCTGAACAGTGGAAGAAAGGCTCCAAGATTAGAGAGAAAAACAAACCACCCTGTTTTTTTGTATCCTGACACAAGGTAATGGGTAGATCTTCCTAGAGGTACGAGAACAGTCAGGATGGCCGAGCGGTCTAAGGCGCTGCGTTCAGGTCGCAGTCCACTTCTGTGGGCGTGGGTTCGAATCCCACTTCTGACAACCTTACTTTTACACTTGTTGATAGAGATAACCAATAGGACAGCAGCTGAACAGTGGAAGTATCATACATACGATATCAAGTAAAGATTTCCAATTTTCCAAAACAGTAGGACATTACAATCTGGCATGTTTATTTGTGAGACTTGCTGATTTCGATATGGCATTATTATGGCACTGGTTAAGATAAGATGGGGATGTAGCTCAGTGGTAGAGCGCTTGCCTTGCATGTAGGAGGCCCCGGGTTCAATCCCCGGCATCTCCATGCTTTTTCTCATTTTTCAATGTAAAGGAGTGTTTGAATATTTGGATAGTAAAATTCATGGGAAAATACTGCTAATCTCATCTTTTGCAGGGGAATGTGTGGCCTATATTCTAACACACTCTACCCTGCAAAAGTCGGGGTTACCAGCCTTGGCCACTGGCCCTAAATTTGATTGCAAAAGCAGTTGTCTTATTTATCTCAGTGATTCAATCCATTTCTAAATTGAACACTTCAGCAAGAATGGCTTGTGGAACCAGCAGAGATTACCATGCTAACTTGGGGATGTAGCTCAGTGGTAGAGCGCTTGCTTCGCATGTAAGAGGCCCCGGGTTCAAATCCCGGCATCTCCATTAGTTTTTCAAAGAAACTAAATACAAATCAGCATTATAAGTGCAGAGAATAAAAATGTCATGTGCATGTACTTTTACCTAATGGTGTGATGTTTGTTGAAATTCCTCTTTGTGTTGGGTATTGTGTTCCATCCATGTGTGTGTTCCTAATGTTCATGCTTATTTTCATTTTCATTGTAAGGGGACATTCTAAAAGGGTGTCGTTAGCCATTATCCCCTGAAGTCACTGATTTAGTGTGGTTCATCTAAATAGTTGGCTATGTTAATCTTGTCAGGATGGCCGAGCGGTCTAAGGCGCTGCGTTCAGGTCGCAGTCCACTTCTGTGGGCGTGGGTTCGAATCCCACTTCTGACAACCTTACTTTTACACTTGTTGATAGAGATAACCAATAGGACAGCAGCTGAACAGTGGAAGAAAGGCTCCAAGATTAGAGAGAAAAACAAACCACCCTGTTTTTTTGTATCCTGACACAAGGTAATGGGTAGATCTTCCTAGAGGTACGAGAACAGTCAGGATGGCCGAGCGGTCTAAGGCGCTGCGTTCAGGTCGCAGTCCACTTCTGTGGGCGTGGGTTCGAATCCCACTTCTGACAACCTTACTTTTACACTTGTTGATAGAGATAACCAATAGGACAGCAGCTGAACAGTGGAAGTATCATACATACAATATCAAGTAAAGATTTCCAATTTTCCAAAACAGTAGGACATTACAATCTGGCATGTTTATTTGTGAGACTTGCTGATTTCGATATGGCATTATTATGGCACTGGTTAAGATAAGATGGGGATGTAGCTCAGTGGTAGAGCGCTTGCTTTGCATGTAGGAGGCCCCGGGTTCAATCCCCGGCATCTCCATGCTTTTTCTCATTTTTCAATGTAAAGGAGTGTTTGAATATTTGGATAGTAAAATTCATGGGAAAATACTGCTAATCTCATCTTTTGCAGGGGAATGTGTGGCCTATATTCTAACACACTCTACCCTGCAAAAGTCGGGGTTACCAGCCTTGGCCACTGGCCCTAAATTTGATTGCAAAAGCAGTTGTCTTATTTATCTCAGTGATTCAATCCATTTCTAAATTGAACACTTCAGCAAGAATGGCTTGTGGAACCAGCAGAGATTACCATGCTAACTTGGGGATGTAGCTCAGTGGTAGAGCGCTTGCTTCGCATGTAAGAGGCCCCGGGTTCAAATCCCGGCATCTCCATTAGTTTTTCAAAGAAACTAAATACAAATCAGCATTATAAGTGCAGAGAATAAAAATGTCATGTGCATGTACTTTTACCTAATGGTGTGATGTTTGTTGAAATTCCTCTTTGTGTTGGGTATTGTGTTCCATCCATGTGTGTGTTCCTAATGTTCATGCTTATTTTCATTTTCATTGTAAGGGGACATTCTAAAAGGGTGTCGTTAGCCATTATGCCCTGAAGTCACTGATTTAGTGTGGTTCATCTAAATAGTTGGCTATGTTAATCTTGTCAGGATGGCCGAGCGGTCTAAGGCGCTGCGTTCAGGTCGCAGTCCACTTCTGTGGGCGTGGGTTCGAATCCCACTTCTGACAACCTTACTTTTACACTTGTTGATAGAGATAACCAATAGGACAGCAGCTGAACAGTGGAAGAAAGGCTCCAAGATTAGAGAGAAAAACAAACCACCCTGTTTTTTTGTATCCTGACACAAGGTAATGGGTAGATCTTCCTAGAGGTACGAGAACAGTCAGGATGGCCGAGCGGTCTAAGGCGCTGCGTTCAGGTCGCAGTCCACTTCTGTGGGCGTGGGTTCGAATCCCACTTCTGACAACCTTACTTTTACACTTGTTGATAGAGATAACCAATAGGACAGCAGCTGAACAGTGGAAGTATCATACATACAATATCAAGTAAAGATTTCCAATTTTCCAAAACAGTAGGACATTACAATCTGGCATGTTTATTTGTGAGACTTGCTGATTTCGATATGGCATTATTATGGCACTGGTTAAGATAAGATGGGGATGTAGCTCAGTGGTAGAGCGCTTGCTTTGCATGTAGGAGGCCCCGGGTTCAATCCCCGGCATCTCCATGCTTTTTCTCATTTTTCAATGTAAAGGAGTGTTTGAATATTTGGATAGTAAAATTCATGGGAAAATACTGCTAATCTCATCTTTTGCAGGGGAATGTGTGGCCTATATTCTAACACACTCTACCCTGCAAAAGTCGGGGTTACCAGCCTTGGCCACTGGCCCTAAATTTGATTGCAAAAGCAGTTGTCTTATTTATCTCAGTGATTCAATCCATTTCTAAATTGAACACTTCAGCAAGAATGGCTTGTGGAACCAGCAGAGATTACCATGCTAACTTGGGGATGTAGCTCAGTGGTAGAGCGCTTGCTTCGCATGTAAGAGGCCCCGGGTTCAAATCCCGGCATCTCCATTAGTTTTTCAAAGAAACTAAATACAAATCAGCATTATAAGTGCAGAGAATAAAAATGTCATGTGCATGTACTTTTACCTAATGGTGTGATGTTTGTTGAAATTCCTCTTTGTGTTGGGTATTGTGTTCCATCCATGTGTGTGTTCCTAATGTTCATGCTTATTTTCATTTTCATTGTAAGGGGACATTCTAAAAGGGTGTCGTTAGCCATTATCCCCTGAAGTCACTGATTTAGTGTGGTTCATCTAAATAGTTGGCTATGTTAATCTTGTCAGGATGGCCGAGCGGTCTAAGGCGCTGCGTTCAGGTCGCAGTCCACTTCTGTGGGCGTGGGTTCGAATCCCACTTCTGACAACCTTACTTTTACACTTGTTGATAGAGATAACCAATAGGACAGCAGCTGAACAGTGGAAGAAAGGCTCCAAGATTAGAGAGAAAAACAAACCACCCTGTTTTTTTGTATCCTGACACAAGGTAATGGGTAGATCTTCCTAGAGGTACGAGAACAGTCAGGATGGCCGAGCGGTCTAAGGCGCTGCGTTCAGGTCGCAGTCCACTTCTGTGGGCGTGGGTTCGAATCCCACTTCTGACAACCTTACTTTTACACTTGTTGATAGAGATAACCAATAGGACAGCAGCTGAACAGTGGAAGTATCATACATACAATATCAAGTAAAGATTTCCAATTTTCCAAAACAGTAGGACATTACAATCTGGCATGTTTATTTGTGAGACTTGCTGATTTCGATATGGCATTATTATGGCACTGGTTAAGATAAGATGGGGATGTAGCTCAGTGGTAGAGCGCTTGCTTTGCATGTAGGAGGCCCCGGGTTCAATCCCCGGCATCTCCATGCTTTTTCTCATTTTTCAATGTAAAGGAGTGTTTGAATATTTGGATAGTAAAATTCATGGGAAAATACTGCTAATCTCATCTTTTGCAGGGGAATGTGTGGCCTATATTCTAACACACTCTACCCTGCAAAAGTCGGGGTTACCAGCCTTGGCCACTGGCCCTAAATTTGATTGCAAAAGCAGTTGTCTTATTTATCTCAGTGATTCAATCCATTTCTAAATTGAACACTTCAGCAAGAATGGCTTGTGGAACCAGCAGAGATTACCATGCTAACTTGGGGATGTAGCTCAGTGGTAGAGCGCTTGCTTCGCATGTAAGAGGCCCCGGGTTCAAATCCCGGCATCTCCATTAGTTTTTCAAAGAAACTAAATACAAATCAGCATTATAAGTGCAGAGAATAAAAATGTCATGTGCATGTACTTTTACCTAATGGTGTGATGTTTGTTGAAATTCCTCTTTGTGTTGGGTATTGTGTTCCATCCATGTGTGTGTTCCTAATGTTCATGCTTATTTCCATTTTCATTGTAAGGGGACATTCTAAAAGGGTGTCGTTAGCCATTATCCCCTGAAGTCACTGATTTAGTGTGGTTCATCTAAATAGTTGGCTATGTTAATCTTGTCAGGATGGCCGAGCGGTCTAAGGCGCTGCGTTCAGGTCGCAGTCCACTTCTGTGGGCGTGGGTTCGAATCCCACTTCTGACAACCTTACTTTTACACTTGTTGATAGAGATAACCAATAGGACAGCAGCTGAACAGTGGAAGAAAGGCTCCAAGATTAGAGAGAAAAACAAACCACCCTGTTTTTTTGTATCCTGACACAAGGTAATGGGTAGATCTTCCTAGAGGTGCGAGAACAGTCAGGATGGCCGAGCGGTCTAAGGCGCTGCGTTCAGGTCGCAGTCCACTTCTGTGGGCGTGGGTTCGAATCCCACTTCTGACAACCTTACTTTTACACTTGTTGATAGAGATAACCAATAGGACAGCAGCTGAACAGTGGAAGTATCATACATACGATATCAAGTAAAGATTTCCAATTTTCCAAAACAGTAGGACATTACAATCTGGCATGTTTATTTGTGAGACTTGCTGATTTCGATATGGCATTATTATGGCACTGGTTAAGATAAGATGGGGATGTAGCTCAGTGGTAGAGCGCTTGCTTTGCATGTAGGAGGCCCCGGGTTCAATCCCCGGCATCTCCATGCTTTTTCTCATTTTTCAATGTAAAGGAGTGTTTGAATATTTGGATAGTAAAATTCATGGGAAAATACTGCTAATCTCATCTTTTGCAGGGGAATGTGTGGCCTATATTCTAACACACTCTACCCTGCAAAAGTCGGGGTTACCAGCCTTGGCCACTGGCCCTAAATTTGATTGCAAAAGCAGTTGTCTTATTTATCTCAGTGATTCAATCCATTTCTAAATTGAACACTTCAGCAAGAATGGCTTGTGGAACCAGCAGAGATTACCATGCTAACTTGGGGATGTAGCTCAGTGGTAGAGCGCTTGCTTCGCATGTAAGAGGCCCCGGGTTCAAATCCCGGCATCTCCATTAGTTTTTCAAAGAAACTAAATACAAATCAGCATTATAAGTGCAGAGAATAAAAATGTCATGTGCATGTACTTTTACCTAATGGTGTGATGTTTGTTGAAATTCCTCTTTGTGTTGGGTATTGTGTTCCATCCATGTGTGTGTTCCTAATGTTCATGCTTATTTTCATTTTCATTGTAAGGGGACATTCTAAAAGGGTGTCTTTAGCCATTATCCCCTGAAGTCACTGATTTAGTGTGGTTCATCTAAATAGTTGGCTATGTTAATCTTGTCAGGATGGCCGAGCGGTCTAAGGCGCTGCGTTCAGGTCGCAGTCCACTTCTGTGGGCGTGGGTTCGAATCCCACTTCTGACAACCTTACTTTTACACTTGTTGATAGAGATAACCAATAGGACAGCAGCTGAACAGTGGAAGAAAGGCTCCAAGATTAGGGACCTTTAGCAAACCCGACGTAGCTCATTTAACGCAGACGTATCCTGTGCCTTCAGCACTGCTACGTCTGCGTTTAATGAGCTTTTACGTGGTTGCTAAAGGTCCCTATTAGAGAGAAAAACAAACCACCCTGTTTTTTTGTATCCTGACACAAGGTAATGGGTAGATCTTCCTAGAGGTACGAGAACAGTCAGGATGGCCGAGCGGTCTAAGGCGCTGCGTTCAGGTCGCAGTCCACTTCTGTGGGCGTGGGTTCGAATCCCACTTCTGACAACCTTACTTTTACACTTGTTGATAGAGATAACCAATAGGACAGCAGCTGAACAGTGGAAGTATCATACATACAATATCAAGTAAAGATTTCCAATTTTCCAAAACAGTAGGACATTACAATCTGGCATGTTTATTTGTGAGACTTGCTGATTTCGATATGGCATTATTATGGCACTGGTTAAGATAAGATGGGGATGTAGCTCAGTGGTAGAGCGCTTGCTTTGCATGTAGGAGGCCCCGGGTTCAATCCCCGGCATCTCCATGCTTTTTCTCATTTTTCAATGTAAAGGAGTGTTTGAATATTTGGATAGTAAAATTCATGGGAAAATACTGCTAATCTCATCTTTTGCAGGGGAATGTGTGGCCTATATTCTAACACACTCTACCCTGCAAAAGTCGGGGTTACCAGCCTTGGCCACTGGCCCTAAATTTGATTGCAAAAGCAGTTGTCTTATTTATCTCAGTGATTCAATCCATTTCTAAATTGAACACTTCAGCAAGAATGGCTTGTGGAACCAGCAGAGATTACCATGCTAACTTGGGGATGTAGCTCAGTGGTAGAGCGCTTGCTTCGCATGTAAGAGGCCCCGGGTTCAAATCCCGGCATCTCCATTAGTTTTTCAAAGAAACTAAATACAAATCAGCATTATAAGTGCAGAGAATAAAAATGTCATGTGCATGTACTTTTACCTAATGGTGTGATGTTTGTTGAAATTCCTCTTTGTGTTGGGTATTGTGTTCCATCCATGTGTGTGTTCCTAATGTTCATGCTTATTTTCATTTTCATTGTAAGGGGACATTCTAAAAGGGTGTCGTTAGCCATTATGCCCTGAAGTCACTGATTTAGTGTGGTTCATCTAAATAGTTGGCTATGTTAATCTTGTCAGGATGGCCGAGCGGTCTAAGGCGCTGCGTTCAGGTCGCAGTCCACTTCTGTGGGCGTGGGTTCGAATCCCACTTTTGACAACCTTACTTTTACACTTGTTGATAGAGATAACCAATAGGACAGCAGCTGAACAGTGGAAGAAAGGCTCCAAGATTAGAGAGAAAAACAAACCACCCTGTTTTTTTGTATCCTGACACAAGGTAATGGGTAGATCTTCCTAGAGGTACGACAACAGTCAGGATGGCCGAGCGGTCTAAGGCGCTGCGTTCAGGTCGCAGTCCACTTCTGTGGGCGTGGGTTCGAATCCCACTTCTGACAACCTTACTTTTACACTTGTTGATAGAGATAACCAATAGGACAGCAGCTGAACAGTGGAAGTATCATACATACGATATCAAGTAAAGATTTCCAATTTTCCAAAACAGTAGGACATTACAATCTGGCATGTTTATTTGTGAGACTTGCTGATTTCGATATGGCATTATTATGGCACTGGTTAAGATAAGATGGGGATGTAGCTCAGTGGTAGAGGGCTTGCTTTGCATGTAGGAGGCCCCGGGTTCAATCCCCGGCATCTCCATGCTTTTTCTCATTTTTCAATGTAAAGGAGTGTTTGAATATTTGGATAGTAAAATTCATGGGAAAATACTGCTAATCTCATCTTTTGCAGGGGAATGTGTGGCCTATATTCTAACACACTCTACCCTGCAAAAGTCGGGGTTACCAGCCTTGGCCACTGGCCCTAAATTTGATTGCAAAAGCAGTTGTCTTATTTATCTCAGTGATTCAATCCATTTCTAAATTGAACACTTCAGCAAGAATGGCTTGTGGAACCAGCAGAGATTACCATGCTAACTTGGGGATGTAGCTCAGTGGTAGAGCGCTTGCTTCGCATGTAAGAGGCCCCGGGTTCAAATCCCGGCATCTCCATTAGTTTTTCAAAGAAACTAAATACAAATCAGCATTATAAGTGCAGAGAATAAAAATGTCATGTGCATGTACTTTTACCTAATGGTGTGATGTTTGTTGAAATTCCTCTTTGTGTTGGGTATTGTGTTCCATCCATGTGTGTGTTCCTAATGTTCATGCTTATTTTCATTTTCATTGTAAGGGGACATTCTAAAAGGGTGTCGTTAGCCATTATGCCCTGAAGTCACTGATTTAGTGTGGTTCATCTAAATAGTTGGCTATGTTAATCTTGTCAGGATGGCCGAGCGGTCTAAGGCGCTGCGTTCAGGTCGCAGTCCACTTCTGTGGGCGTGGGTTCGAATCCCACTTCTGACAACCTTACTTTTACACTTGTTAATAGAGATAACCAATAGGACAGCAGCTGAACAGTGGAAGAAAGGCTCCAAGATTAGAGAGAAAAACAAACCACCCTGTTTTTTTGTATCCTGACACAAGGTAATGGGTAGATCTTCCTAGAGGTACGAGAACAGTCAGGATGGCCGAGCGGTCTAAGGCGCTGCGTTCAGGTCGCAGTCCACTTCTGTGGGCGTGGGTTCGAATCCCACTTCTGACAACCTTACTTTTACACTTGTTGATAGAGATAACCAATAGGACAGCAGCTGAACAGTGGAAGTATCATACATACAATATCAAGTAAAGATTTCTAATTTTCCAAAACAGTAGGACATTACAATCTGGCATGTTTATTTGTGAGACTTGCTGATTTCGATATGGCATTATTATGGCACTGGTTAAGATAAGATGGGGATGTAGCTCAGTGGTAGAGCGCTTGCTTTGCATGTAGGAGGCCCCGGGTTCAATCCCCGGCATCTCCATGCTTTTTCTCATTTTTCAATGTAAAGGAGTGTTTGAATATTTGGATAGTAAAATTCATGGGAAAATACTGCTAATCTCATCTTTTGCAGGGGAATGTGTGGCCTATATTCTAACACACTCTACCCTGCAAAAGTCGGGGTTACCAGCCTTGGCCACTGGCCCTAAATTTGATTGCAAAAGCAGTTGTCTTATTTATCTCAGTGATTCAATCCATTTCTAAATTGAACACTTCAGCAAGAATGGCTTGTGGAACCAGCAGAGATTACCATGCTAACTTGGGGATGTAGCTCAGTGGTAGAGCGCTTGCTTCGCATGTAAGAGGCCCCGGGTTCAAATCCCGGCATCTCCATTAGTTTTTCAAAGAAACTAAATACAAATCAGCATTATAAGTGCAGAGAATAAAAATGTCATGTGCATGTACTTTTACCTAATGGTGTGATGTTTGTTGAAATTCCTCTTTGTGTTGGGTATTGTGTTCCATCCATGTGTGTGTTCCTAATGTTCATGCTTATTTTCATTTTCATTGTAAGGGGACATTCTAAAAGGGTGTCGTTAGCCATTATCCCCTGAAGTCACTGATTTAGTGTGGTTCATCTAAATAGTTGGCTATGTTAATCTTGTCAGGATGGCCGAGCGGTCTAAGGCGCTGCGTTCAGGTCGCAGTCCACTTCTGTGGGCGTGGGTTCGAATCCCACTTCTGACAACCTTACTTTTACACTTGTTGATAGAGATAACCAATAGGACAGCAGCTGAACAGTGGAAGAAAGGCTCCAAGATTAGAGAGAAAAACAAACCACCCTGTTTTTTTGTATCCTGACACAAGGTAATGGGTAGATCTTCCTAGAGGTACGAGAACAGTCAGGATGGCCGAGCGGTCTAAGGCGCTGCGTTCAGGTCGCAGTCCACTTCTGTGGGCGTGGGTTCGAATCCCACTTCTGACAACCTTACTTTTACACTTGTTGATAGAGATAACCAATAGGACAGCAGCTGAACAGTGGAAGTATCATACATACGATATCAAGTAAAGATTTCCAATTTTCCAAAACAGTAGGACATTACAATCTGGCATGTTTATTTGTGAGACTTGCTGATTTCGATATGGCATTATTATGGCACTGGTTAAGATAAGATGGGGATGTAGCTCAGTGGTAGAGCGCTTGCTTTGCATGTAGGAGGCCCCGGGTTCAATCCCCGGCATCTCCATGCTTTTTCTCATTTTTCAATGTAAAGGAGTGTTTGAATATTTGGATAGTAAAATTCATGGGAAAATACTGCTAATCTCATCTTTTGCAGGGGAATGTGTGGCCTATATTCTAACACACTCTACCCTGCAAAAGTCGGGGTTACCAGCCTTGGCCACTGGCCCTAAATTTGATTGCAAAAGCAGTTGTCTTATTTATCTCAGTGATTCAATCCATTTCTAAATTGAACACTTCAGCAAGAATGGCTTGTGGAACCAGCAGAGATTACCATGCTAACTTGGGGATGTAGCTCAGTGGTAGAGCGCTTGCTTCGCATGTAAGAGGCCCCGGGTTCAAATCCCGGCATCTCCATTAGTTTTTCAAAGAAACTAAATACAAATCAGCATTATAAGTGCAGAGAATAAAAATGTCATGTGCATGTACTTTTACCTAATGGTGTGATGTTTGTTGAAATTCCTCTTTGTGTTGGGTATTGTGTTCCATCCATGTGTGTGTTCCTAATGTTCATGCTTATTTTCATTTTCATTGTAAGGGGACATTCTAAAAGGGTGTCGTTAGCCATTATGCCCTGAAGTCACTGATTTAGTGTGGTTCATCTAAATAGTTGGCTATGTTAATCTTGTCAGGATGGCCGAGCGGTCTAAGGCGCTGCGTTCAGGTCGCAGTCCACTTCTGTGGGCGTGGGTTCGAATCCCACTTCTGACAACCTTACTTTTACACTTGTTGATAGAGATAACCAATAGGACAGCAGCTGAACAGTGGAAGAAAGGCTCCAAGATTAGAGAGAAAAACAAACCACCCTGTTTTTTTGTATCCTGACACAAGGTAATGGGTAGATCTTCCTAGAGGTACGAGAACAGTCAGGATGGCCGAGCGGTCTAAGGCGCTGCGTTCAGGTCGCAGTCCACTTCTGTGGGCGTGGGTTCGAATCCCACTTCTGACAACCTTACTTTTACACTTGTTGATAGAGATAACCAATAGGACAGCAGCTGAACAGTGGAAGTATCATACATACGATATCAAGTAAAGATTTCCAATTTTCCAAAACAGTAGGACATTACAATCTGGCATGTTTATTTGTGAGACTTGCTGATTTCGATATGGCATTATTATGGCACTGGTTAAGATAAGATGGGGATGTAGCTCGGTGGTAGAGCGCTTGCTTTGCATGTAGGAGGCCCCGGGTTCAATCCCCGGCATCTCCATGCTTTTTCTCATTTTTCAATGTAAAGGAGTGTTTGAATATTTGGATAGTAAAATTCATGGGAAAATACTGCTAATCTCATCTTTTGCAGGGGAATGTGTGGCCTATATTCTAACACACTCTACCCTGCAAAAGTCGGGGTTACCAGCCTTGGCCACTGGCCCTAAATTTGATTGCAAAAGCAGTTGTCTTATTTATCTCAGTGATTCAATCCATTTCTAAATTGAACACTTCAGCAAGAATGGCTTGTGGAACCAGCAGAGATTACCATGCTAACTTGGGGATGTAGCTCAGTGGTAGAGCGCTTGCTTCGCATGTAAGAGGCCCCGGGTTCAAATCCCGGCATCTCCATTAGTTTTTCAAAGAAACTAAATACAAATCAGCATTATAAGTGCAGAGAATAAAAATGTCATGTGCATGTACTTTTACCTAATGGTGTGATGTTTGTTGAAATTCCTCTTTGTGTTGGGTATTGTGTTCCATCCATGTGTGTGTTCCTAATGTTCATGCTTATTTCCATTTTCATTGTAAGGGGACATTCTAAAAGGGTGTCCTTAGCCATTATGCCCTGAAGTCACTGATTTAGTGTGGTTCATCTAAATAGTTGGCTATGTTAATCTTGTCAGGATGGCCGAGCGGTCTAAGGCGCTGCGTTCAGGTCGCAGTCCACTTCTGTGGGCGTGGGTTTGAATCCCACTTCTGACAACCTTACTTTTACACTTGTTGATAGAGATAACCAATAGGACAGCAGCTGAACAGTGGAAGAAAGGCTCCAAGATTAGAGAGAAAAACAAACCACCCTGTTTTTTTGTATCCTGACACAAGGTAATGGGTAGATCTTCCTAGAGGTACGAGAACAGTCAGGATGGCCGAGCGGTCTAAGGCGCTGCGTTCAGGTCGCAGTCCACTTCTGTGGGCGTGGGTTCGAATCCCACTTCTGACAACCTTACTTTTACACTTGTTGATAGAGATAACCAATAGGACAGCAGCTGAACAGTGGAAGTATCATACATACAATATCAAGTAAAGATTTCCAATTTTCCAAAACAGTAGGACATTACAATCTGGCATGTTTATTTGTGAGACTTGCTGATTTCGATATGGCATTATTATGGCACTGGTTAAGATAAGATGGGGATGTAGCTCAGTGGTAGAGCGCTTGCTTTGCATGTAGGAGGCCCCGGGTTCAATCCCCGGCATCTCCATGCTTTTTCTCATTTTTCAATGTAAAGGAGTGTTTGAATATTTGGATAGTAAAATTCATGGGAAAATACTGCTAATCTCATCTTTTGCAGGGGAATGTGTGGCCTATATTCTAACACACTCTACCCTGCAAAAGTCGGGGTTACCAGCCTTGGCCACTGGCCCTAAATTTGATTGCAAAAGCAGTTGTCTTATTTATCTCAGTGATTCAATCCATTTCTAAATTGAACACTTCAGCAAGAATGGCTTGTGGAACCAGCAGAGATTACCATGCTAACTTGGGGATGTAGCTCAGTGGTAGAGCGCTTGCTTCGCATGTAAGAGGCCCCGGGTTCAAATCCCGGCATCTCCATTAGTTTTTCAAAGAAACTAAATACAAATCAGCATTATAAGTGCAGAGAATAAAAATGTCATGTGCATGTACTTTTACCTAATGGTGGGATGTTTGTTGAAATTCCTCTTTGTGTTGGGTATTGTGTTCCATCCATGTGTGTGTTCCTAATGTTCATGCTTATTTTCATTTTCATTGTAAGGGGACATTAGGGACCTTTAGCAACCACGTAAAAGCTCATAAAACGCAGACGTAGCAGTGCTGAAGGCATAGGATACGTCTGCGTTTAATGAGCTACGTCGGGTTTGCTAAAGGTCCCTAATCTAAAAGGGTGTCGTTAGCCATTATCCCCTGAAGTCACTGATTTAGTGTGGTTCATCTAAATAGTTGGCTATGTTAATCTTGTCAGGATGGCCATAAATACGATATCAAGTAAAGATTTCCAATTTTCCAAAACAGTAGGACATTACAATCTGGCATGTTTATTTGTGAGACTTGCTGATTTCGATATGGCATTATTATGGCACTGGTTAAGATAAGATGGGGATGTAGCTCAGTGGTAGAGCGCTTGCTTTGCATGTAGGAGGCCCCGGGTTCAATCCCCGGCATCTCCATGCTTTTTCTCATTTTTCAATGTAAAGGAGTGTTTGAATATTTGGATAGTAAAATTCATGGGAAAATACTGCTAATCTCATCTTTTGCAGGGGAATGTGTGGCCTATATTCTAACACACTCTACCCTGCAAAAGTCGGGGTTACCAGCCTTGGCCACTGGCCCTAAATTTGATTGCAAAAGCAGTTGTCTTATTTATCTCAGTGATTCAATCCATTTCTAAATTGAACACTTCAGCAAGAATGGCTTGTGGAACCAGCAGAGATTACCATGCTAACTTGGGGATGTAGCTCAGTGGTAGAGCGCTTGCTTCGCATGTAAGAGGCCCCGGGTTCAAATCCCGGCATCTCCATTAGTTTTTCAAAGAAACTAAATACAAATCAGCATTATAAGTGCAGAGAATAAAAATGTCATGTGCATGTACTTTTACCTAATGGTGTGATGTTTGTTGAAATTCCTCTTTGTGTTGGGTATTGTGTTCCATCCATGTGTGTGTTCCTAATGTTCATGCTTATTTCCATTTTCATTGTAAGGGGACATTCTAAAAGGGTGTCGTTAGCCATTATCCCCTGAAGTCACTGATTTAGTGTGGTTCATCTAAATAGTTGGCTATGTTAATCTTGTCAGGATGGCCGAGCGGTCTAAGGCGCTGCGTTCAGGTCGCAGTCCACTTCTGTGGGCGTGGGTTCGAATCCCACTTCTGACAACCTTACTTTTACACTTGTTGATAGAGATAACCAATAGGACAGCAGCTGAACAGTGGAAGAAAGGCTCCAAGATTAGGGACCTTTAGCAAACCCGACGTAGCTCATTTAACGCAGACGTATCCTGTGCCTTCAGCACTGCTACGTCTGCGTTTAATGAGCTTTTACGTGGTTGCTAAAGGTCCCTATTAGAGAGAAAAACAAACCACCCTGTTTTTTTGTATCCTGACACAAGGTAATGGGTAGATCTTCCTAGAGGTACGAGAACAGTCAGGATGGCCGAGCGGTCTAAGGCGCTGCGTTCAGGTCGCAGTCCACTTCTGTGGGCGTGGGTTCGAATCCCACTTCTGACAACCTTACTTTTACACTTGTTGATAGAGATAACCAATAGGACAGCAGCTGAACAGTGGAAGTATCATACATACAATATCAAGTAAAGATTTCCAATTTTCCAAAACAGTAGGACATTACAATCTGGCATGTTTATTTGTGAGACTTGCTGATTTCGATATGGCATTATTATGGCACTGGTTAAGATAAGATGGGGATGTAGCTCAGTGGTAGAGCGCTTGCTTTGCATGTAGGAGGCCCCGGGTTCAATCCCCGGCATCTCCATGCTTTTTCTCATTTTTCAATGTAAAGGAGTGTTTGAATATTTGGATAGTAAAATTCATGGGAAAATACTGCTAATCTCATCTTTTGCAGGGGAATGTGTGGCCTATATTCTAACACACTCTACCCTGCAAAAGTCGGGGTTACCAGCCTTGGCCACTGGCCCTAAATTTGATTGCAAAAGCAGTTGTCTTATTTATCTCAGTGATTCAATCCATTTCTAAATTGAACACTTCAGCAAGAATGGCTTGTGGAACCAGCAGAGATTACCATGCTAACTTGGGGATGTAGCTCAGTGGTAGAGCGCTTGCTTCGCATGTAAGAGGCCCCGGGTTCAAATCCCGGCATCTCCATTAGTTTTTCAAAGAAACTAAATACAAATCAGCATTATAAGTGCAGAGAATAAAAATGTCATGTGCATGTACTTTTACCTAATGGTGTGATGTTTGTTGAAATTCCTCTTTGTGTTGGGTATTGTGTTCCATCCATGTGTGTGTTCCTAATGTTCATGCTTATTTCCATTTTCATTGTAAGGGGACATTCTAAAAGGGTGTCGTTAGCCGTTATCCCCTGAAGTCACTGATTTAGTGTGGTTCATCTAAATAGTTGGCTATGTTAATCTTGTCAGGATGGCCGAGCGGTCTAAGGCGCTGCGTTCAGGTCGCAGTCCACTTCTGTGGGCGTGGGTTCGAATCCCACTTCTGACAACCTTACTTTTACACTTGTTGATAGAGATAACCAATAGGACAGCAGCTGAACAGTGGAAGAAAGGCTCCAAGATTAGAGAGAAAAACAAACCACCCTGTTTTTTTGTATCCTGACACAAGGTAATGGGTAGATCTTCCTAGAGGTGCGAGAACAGTCAGGATGGCCGAGCGGTCTAAGGCGCTGCGTTCAGGTCGCAGTCCACTTCTGTGGGCGTGGGTTCGAATCCCACTTCTGACAACCTTACTTTTACACTTGTTGATAGAGATAACCAATAGGACAGCAGCTGAACAGTGGAAGTATCATACATACGATATCAAGTAAAGATTTCCAATTTTCCAAAACAGTAGGACATTACAATCTGGCATGTTTATTTGTGAGACTTGCTGATTTCGATATGGCATTATTATGGCACTGGTTAAGATAAGATGGGGATGTAGCTCAGTGGTAGAGGGCTTGCTTTGCATGTAGGAGGCCCCGGGTTCAATCCCCGGCATCCCCATGCTTTTTCTCATTTTTCAATGTAAAGGAGTGTTTGAATATTTGGATAGTAAAATTCATGGGAAAATACTGCTAATCTCATCTTTTGCAGGGGAATGTGTGGCCTATATTCTAACACACTCTACCCTGCAAAAGTCGGGGTTACCAGCCTTGGCCACTGGCCCTAAATTTGATTGCAAAAGCAGTTGTCTTATTTATCTCAGTGATTCAATCCATTTCTAAATTGAACACTTCAGCAAGAATGGCTTGTGGAACCAGCAGAGATTACCATGCTAACTTGGGGATGTAGCTCAGTGGTAGAGCGCTTGCTTCGCATGTAAGAGGCCCCGGGTTCAAATCCCGGCATCTCCATTAGTTTTTCAAAGAAACTAAATACAAATCAGCATTATAAGTGCAGAGAATAAAAATGTCATGTGCATGTACTTTTACCTAATGGTGTGATGTTTGTTGAAATTCCTCTTTGTGTTGGGTATTGTGTTCCATCCATGTGTGTGTTCCTAATGTTCATGCTTATTTTCATTTTCATTGTAAGGGGACATTCTAAAAGGGTGTCGTTAGCCATTATCCCCTGAAGTCACTGATTTAGTGTGGTTCATCTAAATAGTTGGCTATGTTAATCTTGTCAGGATGGCCGAGCGGTCTAAGGCCCTGCGTTCAGGTCGCAGTCCACTTCTGTGGGCGTGGGTTCGAATCCCACTTCTGACAACCTTACTTTTACACTTGTTGATAGAGATAACCAATAGGACAGCAGCTGAACAGTGGAAGAAAGGCTCCAAGATTAGGGACCTTTAGCAAACCCGACGTAGCTCATTTAACGCAGACGTATCCTATGCCTTCAGCACTGCTACGTCTGCGTTTAATGAGCTTTTACGTGGTTGCTAAAGGTCCCTATTAGAGAGAAAAACAAACCACCCTGTTTTTTTGTATCCTGACACAAGGTAATGGGTAGATCTTCCTAGAGGTACGAGAACAGTCAGGATGGCCGAGCGGTCTAAGGCGCTGCGTTCAGGTCGCAGTCTACTTCTGTGGGCGTGGGTTCGAATCCCACTTCTGACAACCTTACTTTTACACTTGTTGATAGAGATAACCAATAGGACAGCAGCTGAACAGTGGAAGTATCATACATACGATATCAAGTAAAGATTTCCAATTTTCCAAAACAGTAGGACATTACAATCTGGCATGTTTATTTGTGAGACTTGCTGATTTCGATATGGCATTATTATGGCACTGGTTAAGATAAGATGGGGATGTAGCTCAGTGGTAGAGCGCTTGCTTTGCATGTAGGAGGCCCCGGGTTCAATCCCCGGCATCTCCATGCTTTTTCTCATTTTTCAATGTAAAGGAGTGTTTGAATATTTGGATAGTAAAATTCATGGGAAAATACTGCTAATCTCATCTTTTGCAGGGGAATGTGTGGCCTATATTCTAACACACTCTACCCTGCAAAAGTCGGGGTTACCAGCCTTGGCCACTGGCCCTAAATTTGATTGCAAAAGCAGTTGTCTTATTTATCTCAGTGATTCAATCCATTTCTAAATTGAACACTTCAGCAAGAATGGCTTGTGGAACCAGCAGAGATTACCATGCTAACTTGGGGATGTAGCTCAGTGGTAGAGCGCTTGCTTCGCATGTAAGAGGCCCCGGGTTCAAATCCCGGCATCTCCATTAGTTTTTCAAAGAAACTAAATACAAATCAGCATTATAAGTGCAGAGAATAAAAATGTCATGTGCATGTACTTTTACCTAATGGTGTGATGTTTGTTGAAATTCCTCTTTGTGTTGGCTATTGTGTTCCATCCATGTGTGTGTTCCTAATGTTCATGCTTATTTTCATTTTCATTGTAAGGGGACATTCTAAAAGGGTGTCGTTAGCCATTATCCCCTGAAGTCACTGATTTAGTGTGGTTCATCTAAATAGTTGGCTATGTTAATCTTGTCAGGATGGCCGAGCGGTCTAAGGCGCTGCGTTCAGGTCGCAGTCCACTTCTGTGGGCGTGGGTTCGAATCCCACTTCTGACAACCTTACTTTTACACTTGTTGATAGAGATAACCAATAGGACAGCAGCTGAACAGTGGAAGAAAGGCTCCAAGATTAGAGAGAAAAACAAACCACCCTGTTTTTTTGTATCCTGACACAAGGTAATGGGTAGATCTTCCTAGAGGTACAAGAACAGTCAGGATGGCCGAGCGGTCTAAGGCGCTGCGTTCAGGTCGCAGTCCACTTCTGTGGGCGTGGGTTCGAATCCCACTTCTGACAACCTTACTTTTACACTTGTTGATAGAGATAACCAATAGGACAGCAGCTGAACAGTGGAAGTATCATACATACGATATCAAGTAAAGATTTCCAATTTTCCAAAACAGTAGGACATTACAATCTGGCATGTTTATTTGTGAGACTTGCTGATTTCGATATGGCATTATTATGGCACTGGTCAAGATAAGATGGGGATGTAGCTCAGTGGTAGAGCGCTTGCTTTGCATGTAGGAGGCCCCGGGTTCAATCCCCGGCATCTCCATGCTTTTTCTCATTTTTCAATGTAAAGGAGTTTTTGAATATTTGGATAGTAAAATTCATGGGAAAATACTGCTAATCTCATCTTTTGCAGGGGAATGTGTGGCCTATATTCTAACACACTCTACCCTGCAAAAGTCGGGGTTACCAGCCTTGGCCACTGGCCCTAAATTTGATTGCAAAAGCAGTTGTCTTATTTATCTCAGTGATTCAATCCATTTCTAAATTGAACACTTCAGCAAGAATGGCTTGTGGAACCAGCAGAGATTACCATGCTAACTTGGGGATGTAGCTCAGTGGTAGAGCGCTTGCTTCGCATGTAAGAGGCCCCGGTTTCAAATCCCGGCATCTCCATTAGTTTTTCAAAGAAACTAAATACAAATCAGCATTATAAGTGCAGAGAATAAAAATGTCATGTGCATGTACTTTTACCTAATGGTGTGATGTTTGTTGAAATTCCTCTTTGTGTTGGGTATTGTGTTCCATCCATGTGTGTGTTCCTAATGTTCATGCTTATTTTCATTTTCATTGTAAGGGGACATTCTAAAAGGGTGTCGTTAGCCATTATGCCCTGAAGTCACTGATTTAGTGTGGTTCATCTAAATAGTTGGCTATGTTAATCTTGTCAGGATGGCCGAGCGGTCTAAGGCGCTGCGTTCAGGTCGCAGTCCACTTCTGTGGGCGTGGGTTCGAATCCCACTTCTGACAACCTTACTTTTACACTTGTTGATAGAGATAACCAATAGGACAGCAGCTGAACAGTGGAAGAAAGGCTCCAAGATTAGAGAGAAAAACAAACCACCCTGTTTTTTTGTATCCTGACACAAGGTAATGGGTAGATCTTCCTAGAGGTACGAGAACAGTCAGGATGGCCGAGCGGTCTAAGGCGCTGCGTTAAGGTCGCAGTCCACTTCTGTGGGCGTGGGTTCGAATCCCACTTCTGACAACCTTACTTTTACACTTGTTGATAGAGATAACCAATAGGACAGCAGCTGAACAGTGGAAGTATCATACATACGATATCAAGTAAAGATTTCCAATTTTCCAAAACAGTAGGACATTACAATCTGGCATGTTTATTTGTGAGACTTGCTGATTTCGATATGGCATTATTATGGCACTGGTTAAGATAAGATGTGGATGTAGCTCAGTGGTAGAGCGCTTGCTTTGCATGTAGGAGTCCCCGGGTTCAATCCCCGGCATCTCCATGCTTTTTCTCATTTTTCAATGTAAAGGAGTGTTTGAATATTTGGATAGTAAAATTCATGGGAAAATACTGCTAATCTCATCTTTTGCAGGGGAATGTGTGGCCTATATTCTAACACACTCTACCCTGCAAAAGTCGGGGTTACCAGCCTTGGCCACTGGCCCTAAATTTGATTGCAAAAGCAGTTGTCTTATTTATCTCAGTGATTCAATCCATTTCTAAATTGAACACTTCAGCAAGAATGGCTTGTGGAACCAGCAGAGATTACCATGCTAACTTGGGGATGTAGCTCAGTGGTAGAGCGCTTGCTTCGCATGTAAGAGGCCCCGGGTTCAAATCCCGGCATCTCCATTAGTTTTTCAAAGAAACTAAATACAAATCAGCATTATAAGTGCAGAGAATAAAAATGTCATGTGCATGTACTTTTACCTAATGGTGTGATGTTTGTTGAAATTCCTCTTTGTGTTGGCTATTGTGTTCCATCCATGTGTGTGTTCCTAATGTTCATGCTTATTTTCATTTTCATTGTAAGGGGACATTCTAAAAGGGTGTCGTTAGCCATTATCCCCTGAAGTCACTGATTTAGTGTGGTTCATCTAAATAGTTGGCTATGTTAATCTTGTCAGGATGGCCGAGCGGTCTAAGGCGCTGCGTTCAGGTCGCAGTCCACTTCTGTGGGCGTGGGTTCGAATCCCACTTCTGACAACCTTACTTTTACACTTGTTGATAGAGATAACCAATAGGACAGCAGCTGAACAGTGGAAGAAAGGCTCCAAGATTAGAGAGAAAAACAAACCACCCTGTTTTTTTGTATCCTGACACAAGGTAATGGGTAGATCTTCCTAGAGGTATGAGAACAGTCAGGATGGCCGAGCGGTCTAAGGCGCTGCGTTCAGGTCGCAGTCCACTTCTGTGGGCGTGGGTTCGAATCCCACTTCTGACAACCTTACTTTTACACTTGTTGATAGAGATAACCAATAGGACAGCAGCTGAACAGTGGAAGTATCATACATACGATATCAAGTAAAGATTTCCAATTTTCCAAAACAGTAGGACATTACAATCTGGCATGTTTATTTGTGAGACTTGCTGATTTCGATATGGCATTATTATGGCACTGGTTAAGATAAGATGGGGATGTAGCTCAGTGGTAGAGCGCTTGCTTTGCATGTAGGAGGCCCCGGGTTCAATCCCCGGCATCTCCATGCTTTTTCTCATTTTTCAATGTAAAGGAGTGTTTGAATATTTGGATAGTAAAATTCATGGGAAAATACTGCTAATCTCATCTTTTGCAGGGGAATGTGTGGCCTATATTCTAACACACTCTACCCTGCAAAAGTCGGGGTTACCAGCCTTGGCCACTGGCCCTAAATTTGATTGCAAAAGCAGTTGTCTTATTTATCTCAGTGATTCAATCCATTTCTAAATTGAACACTTCAGCAAGAATGGCTTGTGGAACCAGCAGAGATTACCATGCTAACTTGGGGATGTAGCTCAGTGGTAGAGCGCTTGCTTCGCATGTAAGAGGCCCCGGGTTCAAATCCCGGCATCTCCATTAGTTTTTCAAAGAAACTAAATACAAATCAGCATTATAAGTGCAGAGAATAAAAATGTCATGTGCATGTACTTTTACCTAATGGTGTGATGTTTGTTGAAATTCCTCTTTGTGTTGGCTATTGTGTTCCATCGATGTGTGTGTTCCTAATGTTCATGCTTATTTTCATTTTCATTGTAAGGGGACATTAGGGACCTTTAGCAAACCACGTAAAAACTTATAAAACGCAGACGTAGCAGTGCTGAAAGGATAGGATACGTCTGCGTTTAATGAGCTTTTACGTGGTTGCTAAAGGTCCCTAATCTAAAAGGGTGTCGTTAGCCATTATCCCCTGAAGTCACTGATTTAGTGTGGTTCATCTAAATAGTTGGCTATGTTAATCTTGTCAGGATGGCCGAGCGGTCTAAGGCGCTGCGTTCAGGTCGCAGTCCACTTCTGTGGGCGTGGGTTCGAATCCCACTTCTGACAACCTTACTTTTACACTTGTTGATAGAGATAACCAATAGGACAGCAGCTGAACAGTGGAAGAAAGGCTCCAAGATAAGGGAGAAAAACAAACCACCCTGTTTTTTTGTATCCTGACACAAGGTAATGGGTAGATCTTCCTAGAGGTACGAGAACAGTCAGGATGGCCGAGCGGTCTAAGGCGCTGCGTTCAGGTCGCAGTCCACTTCTGTGGGCATGGGTTCGAATCCCACTTCTGACAACCTTACTTTTACACTTGTTGATAGAGATAACCAATAGGACAGCAGCTGAACAGTGGAAGTATCATACATACGATATCAAGTAAAGATTTCCAATTTTCCAAAACAGTAGGAAATTACAATCTGGCATGTTTATTTGTGAGACTTGCTGATTTCGATATGGCATTAGGGACCTTTAGCAACCACGTAAAAGCTCATTAAACGCAGACGTATCCTATCCTTTCAGCACTGCTACGTCTGCGTTTGACAAGCTTTTACGTGGTTTGCTAAAGGTCCCTACTATTATGGCACTGGTTAAGATAAGATGGGGATGTAGCTCAGTGGTAGAGCGCTTGCTTTGCATGTAGGAGGCCCCGGGTTCAATCCCCGGCATCTCCATGCTTTTTCTCATTTTTCAATGTAAAGGAGTGTTTGAATATTTGGATAGTAAAATTCATGGGAAAATACTGCTAATCTCATCTTTTGCAGGGGAATGTGTGGCCTATATTCTAACACACTCTACCCTGCAAAAGTCGGGGTTACCAGCCTTGGCCACTGGCCCTAAATTTGATTGCAAAAGCAGTTGTCTTATTTATCTCAGTGATTCAATCCATTTCTAAATTGAACACTTCAGCAAGAATGGCTTGTGGAACCAGCAGAGATTACCATGCTAACTTGGGGATGTAGCTCAGTGGTAGAGCGCTTGCTTCGCATGTAAGAGGCCCCGGGTTCAAATCCCGGCATCTCCATTAGTTTTTCAAAGAAACTAAATACAAATCAGCATTATAAGTGCAGAGAATAAAAATGTCATGTGCATGTACTTTTACCTAATGGTGTGATGTTTGTTGAAATTCCTCTTTGTGTTGGCTATTGTGTTCCATCCATGTGTGTGTTCCTAATGTTCATGCTTATTTTCATTTTCATTGTAAGGGGACATTCTAAAAGGGTGTCGTTAGCCATTATCCCCTGAAGTCACTGATTTAGTGTGGTTCATCTAAATAGTTGGCTATGTTAATCTTGTCAGGATGGCCGAGCGGTCTAAGGCCCTGCGTTCAGGTCGCAGTCCACTTCTGTGGGCGTGGGTTCGAATCCCACTTCTGATACTTACTTTTACACTTGTTGATAGAGATAACCAATAGGACAGCAGCTGAACAGTGGAAGAAAGGCTCCAAGAGTAGGGACCTTTAGCAACCACGTAAAAGCTCATTAAACGCAGACGTAGCCTATCCCTTTAGCACTACTACGTCTGCGTTTAATGAGCTACGTCGGGTTTGCTGAAGGTCCCTATTAGAGAGAAAAACAAACCACCCTGTTTATTTGTATCCTGACACAAGGTAATGGGTAGATCTTCCTAGAGGTACGAGAACAGTCAGGATGGCCGAGCGGTCTAAGGCGCTGCGTTCAGGTCGCAGTCCACTTCTGTGGGCGTGGGTTCAAATCCCACTTCTGACAACCTTACTTTTAAACTTGTTGATAGAGATAACCAATAGGACAGCAGCTGAACAGTGGAAGTATCATACATACGATATCAAGTAAAGATTTCCAATTTTCCAAAACAGTAGGACATTACAATCTGGCATGTTTATTTGTGAGACTTGCTGATTTTGATATGGCATTATTATGGCACTGGTTAAGATAAGATGGGGATGTAGCTCAGTGGTAGAGCGCTTGCTTTGCATGTAGGAGGCCCCGGGTTCAATCCCCGGCATCTCCATGCTTTTTCTCATTTTTCAATGTAAAGGAGTGTTTGAATATTTGGATAGTAAAATTCATGGGAAAATACTGCTAATCTCATCTTTTGCAGGGGAATGTGTGGCCTATATTCTAACACACTCTACCCTGCAAAAGTCGGGGTTACCAGCCTTGGCCACTGGCCCTAAATTTGATTGCAAAAGCAGTTGTCTTATTTATCTCAGTGATTCAATCCATTTCTAAATTGAACACTTCAGCAAGAATGGCTTGTGGAACCAGCAGAGATTACCATGATAACTTGGGGATGTAGCTCAGTGGTAGAGCGCTTGCTTCGCATGTAAGAGGCCCCGGGTTCAAATCCTGGCATCTCCATTAGTTTTTCAAAGAAACTAAATACAAATCAGCATTATAAGTGCAGAGAATAAAAATGTCATGTGCATGTACTTTTACCTAATGGTGTGATGTTTGTTGAAATTCCTCTTTGTGTTGGCTATTGTGTTCCATCCATGTGTGTGTTCCTAATGTTCATGCTTATTTTCATTTTCATTGTAAGGGGACATTCTAAAAGGGTGTCCTTAGCCATTATCCCCTGAAGTCACTGATTTAGTGTGGTTCATCTAAATAGTTGGCTATGTTAATCTTGTCAGGATGGCCGAGCGGTCTAAGGCGCTGCGTTCAGGTCGCAGTCCACTTCTGTGGGCGTGGGTTCGAATCCCACTTCTGACAACCTTACTTTTACACTTGTTGATAGAGATAACCAATAGGACAGCAGCTGAACAGTGGAAGAAAGGCTCCAAGATTAGAGAGAAAAACAAACAACCCTGTTTTTTTGTATCCTGACACAAGGTAATGGGTAGATCTTCCTAGAGGTACGAGAACAGTCAGGATGGCCGAGCGGTCTAAGGCGCTGCGTTCAGGTCGCAGTCCACTTCTGTGGGCGTGGGTTCGAATCCCACTTCTGACAACCTTACTTTTACACTTGTTGATAGAGATAACCAATAGGACAGCAGCTGAACAGTGGAAGTATCATACATACGATATCAAGTAAAGATTTCCAATTTTCCAAAACAGTAGGACATTACAATCTGGCATGTTTATTTGTGAGACTTGCTGATTTCGATATGGCATTATTATGGCACTGGTTAAGATAAGATGGGGATGTAGCTCAGTGGTAGAGCGCTTGCTTTGCATGTAGGAGGCCCCGGGTTCAATCCCCGGCATCTCCATGCTTTTTCTCATTTTTCAATGTAAAGGAGTGTTTGAATATTTGGATAGTAAAATTCATGGGAAAATACTGCTAATCTCATCTTTTGCAGGGGAATGTGTGGCCTATATTCTAACACACCCTACCCTGCAAAAGTCGGGGTTACCAGCCTTGGCCACTGGCCCTAAATTTGATTGCAAAAGCAGTTGTCTTATTTATCTCAGTGATTCAATCCATTTCTAAATTGAACACTTCAGCAAGAATGGCTTGTGGAACCAGCAGAGATTACCATGCTAACTTGGGGATGTAGCTCAGTGGTAGAGCGCTTGCTTCGCATGTAAGAGGCCCCGGGTTCAAATCCCGGCATCTCCATTAGTTTTTCAAAGAAACTAAATACAAATCAGCATTATAAGTGCAGAGAATAAAAATGTCATGTGCATGTACTTTTACCTAATGGTGTGATGTTTGTTGAAATTCCTCTTTGTGTTGGCTATTGTGTTCCATCCATGTGTGTGTTCCTAATGTTCATGCTTATTTTCATTTTCATTGTAAGGGGACATTCTAAAAGGGTGTCCTTAGCCATTATCCCCTGAAGTCACTGATTTAGTGTGGTTCATCTAAATAGTTGGCTATGTTAATCTTGTCAGGATGGCCGAGCGGTCTAAGGCGCTGCGTTCAGGTCGCAGTCCACTTCTGTGGGCGTGGGTTCAAATCCCCCTTCTGACAACCTTACTTTTACACTTGTTGATAGAGATAACCAATAGGACAGCAGCTGAACAGTGGAAGAAAGGCTCCAAGATTAGAGAGAAAAACAAACCACCCTGTTTTTTTGTATCCTGACACAAGGTAATGGGTAGATCTTCCTAGAGGTATGAGAACAGTCAGGATGGCCGAGCGGTCTAAGGCGCTGCGTTCAGGTCGCAGTCCACTTCTGTGGGCGTGGGTTCGAATCCCACTTCTGACAACCTTACTTTTACACTTGTTGATAGAGATAACCAATAGGACAGCAGCTGAACAGTGGAAGTATCATACATACGATATCAAGTAAAGATTTCCAATTTTCCAAAACAGTAGGACATTACAATCTGGCATGTTTATTTGTGAGACTTGCTGATTTCGATATGGCATTATTATGGCACTGGTTAAGATAAGATGGGGATGTAGCTCAGTGGTAGAGCGCTTGCTTTGCATGTAGGAGGCCCCGGGTTTAATCCCCGGCATCTCCATGCTTTTTCTCATTTTTCAATGTAAAGGAGTGTTTGAATATTTGGATAGTAAAATTCATGGGAAAATACTGCTAATCTCATCTTTTGCAGGGGAATGTGTGGCCTATATTCTAACACACTCTACCCTGCAAAAGTCGGGGTTACCAGCCTTGGCCACTGGCCCTAAATTTGATTGCAAAAGCAGTTGTCTTATTTATCTCAGTGATTCAATCCATTTCTAAATTGAACACTTCAGCAAGAATGGCTTGTGGAACCAGCAGAGATTACCATGCTAACTTGGGGATGTAGCTCAGTGGTAGAGCGCTTGCTTCGCATGTAAGAGGCCCCGGGTTCAAATCCCGGCATCTCCATTAGTTTTTCAAAGAAACTAAATACAAATCAGCATTATAAGTGCAGAGAATAAAAATGTCATGTGCATGTACTTTTACCTAATGGTGTGATGTTTGTTGAAATTCCTCTTTGTGTTGGCTATTGTGTTCCATCCATGTGTGTGTTCCTAATGTTCATGCTTATTTTCATTTCCATTGTAAGGGGACATTCTAAAAGGGTGTCCTTAGCCATTATCCCCTGAAGTCACTGATTTAGTGTGGTTCATCTAAATAGTTGGCTATGTTAATCTTGTCAGGATGGCCGAGCGGTCTAAGGCGCTGCGTTCAGGTCGCAGTCCACTTCTGTGGGCGTGGGTTCGAATCCCACTTCTGACAACCTTACTTTTACACTTGTTGATAGAGATAACCCATAGGACAGCAGCTGAACAGTGGAAGAAAGGCTCCAAGAGTAGGGACCTTTAGCAACCACGTAAAAGCTCATTAAACGCAGACGTAGCCTATCCCTTTAGCACTACTACGTCTGCGTTTAATGAGCTACGTCGGGTTTGCTGAAGGTCCCTATTAGAGAGAAAAACAAACCACCCTGTTTTTTTGTATCCTGACACAAGGTAATGGGTAGATCTTCCTAGAGGTACGAGAACAGTCAGGATGGCCGAGCGGTCTAAGGCGCTGCGTTCAGGTCGCAGTCCACTTCTGTGGGCGTGGGTTCAAATCCCACTTCTGACAACCTTACTTTTACACTTGTTGATAGAGATAACCAATAGGACAGCAGCTGAACAGTGGAAGTATCATACATACGATATCAAGTAAAGATTTCCAATTTTCCAAAACAGTAGGACATTACAATCTGGCATGTTTATTTGTGAGACTTGCTGATTTCGATATGGCATTATTATGGCACTGGTTAAGATAAGATGGGGATGTAGCTCAGTGGTAGAGCGCTTGCTTTGCATGTAGGAGCCCCCGGGTTCAATCCCCGGCATCTCCATGCTTTTTCTCATTTTTCAATGTAAAGGAGTGTTTGAATATTTGGATAGTAAAATTCATGGGAAAATACTGCTAATCTCATCTTTTGCAGGGGAATGTGTGGCATATATTCTAACACACTCTACCCTGCAAAAGTCGGGGTTACCAGCCTTGGCCACTGGCCCTAAATTTGATTGCAAAAGCAGTTGTCTTATTAATCTCAGTGATTCAATCCATTTCTAAATTGAACACTTCAGCAAGAATGGCTTGTGGAACCAGCAGAGATTACCATGCTAACTTGGGGATGTAGCTCAGTGGTAGAGCGCTTGCTTCGCATGTAAGAGGCCACGGGTTCAAATCCCGGCATCTCCATTAGTTTTTCAAAGAAACTAAATTCAAATCAGCATTATAAGTGCAGAGAATAAAAATGTCATGTGCATGTACTTTTACCTAATGGTGTGATGTTTGTTGAAATTCCTCTTTGTGTTGGCTATTGTGTTCCATCCATGTGTGTGTTCCTAATGTTCATGCTTATTTTCATTTTCATTGTAAGGGGACATTCTAAAAGGGTGTCGTTAGCCATTATCCCCTGAAGTCACTGATTTAGTGTGGTTCATCTAAATAGTTGGCTATGTTAATCTTGTCAGGATGGCCGAGCGGTCTAAGGCGCTGGGTTCAGGTCGCAGTCCACTTCTGTGGGGATGGGTTAGAATCCCACTTCTGACAACCTTACTTTTACACTTGTTGATAGAGATAACCAATAGGACAGCAGCTGAACAGTGGAAGAAAGGCTCCAAGATTAGAGAGAAAAACAAACCACCCTGTTTTTTTGTATCCTGACACAAGGTAATCGGTAGATCTTCCTAGAGGTACGAAAACAGTCAGGATGGGAGAGCGGTCTAAGGCGCTGCGTTCAGGTCGCAGTCCACTTCTGTGGGCGTGGGTTCGAATCCCACTTCTGACAACCTTACTTTTACACTTGTTGATAGAGATAACCAATAGGACAGCAGCTGTACAGTGGAAGTATCATACATACGATATCAAGTAAAGATTTCCAATTTTCCAAAACATTAGGGACCTTTAGCAAACCACATAAAAGCTTATAAAACGCAGACGTAGCAGTGCTGAAAGGATAGGATACGTCTACGTTTAATGAGCTTTTACGTGGTTGCTAAAGGTCCCTAGTAGGACATTACAATCTGGCATGTTTATTTGTGAGACTTGCTGATTTCGATATGGCATTATTATGGCACTGGTTAAGATAAGATGGGGATGTAGCTCAGTGGTAGAGCGCTTGCTTTGCATGTAGGAGGCCCCGGGTTCAATCCCCGGCATCTCCATGCTTTTTCTCATTTTTCAATGTAAAGGAGTGTTTGAATATTTGGATAGTAAAATTCATGGGAAAATACTGCTAATCTCATCTTTTGCAGGGGAATGTGTGGCATATATTCTAACACACTCTACCCTGCAAAAGTCGGGGTTACCAGCCTTGGCCACTGGCCCTAAATTTGATTGCAAAAGCAGTTGTCTTATTTATCTCAGTGATTCAAGTCATTTCTAAATTGAACACTTCAGCAAGAATGGCTTGTGGAACCAGCAGAGATTACCATGCTAACTTGGGGATGTAGCTCAGTGGTAGAGCGCTTGCTTTGCATGTAAGAGGCCCCGGGTTCAAATCCCGGCATCTCCATTAGTTTTTCAAAGAAACTAAATACAAATCAGCATTATAAGTGCAGAGAATAAAAATGTCATGTGCATGTACTTTTACCTAATGGTGTGATGTTTGTTGAAATTCCTCTTTGTGTTGGCTATTGTGTTCCATCCATGTGTGTGTTCCTAATGTTCATGCTTATTTTCATTTTCATTGTAAGGGGACATTCTAAAAGGGTGTCGTTAGCCATTATCCCCTGAAGTCACTGATTTAGTGTGGTTCATCTAAATAGTTGGCTATGTTAATCTTGTCAGGATGGCCGAGCGGTCTAAGGCGCTGCGTTCAGGTCGCAGTCCACTTCTGTGGGCGTGGGTTCGAATCCCACTTCTGACAACCTTACTTTTACACTTGTTGATAGAGATAACCAATAGGACAGCAGCTGAACAGTGGAAGAAAGGCTCCAAGATTAGAGAGAAAAACAAACCACCCTGTTTTTTTGTATCCTGACACAAGGTAATGGGTAGATCTTCCTAGAGGTACGAAAACAGTCAGGATGGCCGAGCGGTCTAACGCGCTGCGTTCAGGTCGCAGTCCACTTCTGTGGGCGTGGGTTCGAATCCCACTTCTGACAACCTTACTTTTACACTTGTTGATAGAGATAACCAATAGGACAGCAGCTGAACAGTGGAAGTATCATACATACGATATCAAGTAAAGATTTCCAATTTTCCAAAACAGTAGGACATTACAATCTGGCATGTTTATTTGTGAGACTTGCTGATTTCGATATGGCATTATTATGGCACTGGTTAAGATAAGATGGGGATGTAGCTCAGTGGTAGAGCGCTTGCTTTGCATGTAGGAGGCCCCGGGTTCAATCCCCGGCATCTCCATGCTTTTTCTCATTTTTCAATGTAAAGGAGTGTTTGAATAGTTGGATAGTAAAATTCATGGGAAAATACTGCTAATCTCATCTTTTGCAGGCGAATGTGTGGCCTATATTCTAACACACTCTACCCTGCAAAAGTCGGGGTTACCAGCCTTGGCCACTGGCCCTAAATTTGATTGCAAAAGCAGTTGTCTTATTTATCTCAGTGATTCAATCCATTTCTAAATTGAACACTTCAGCAAGAATGGCTTGTGGAACCAGCAGAGATTACCATGCTAACTTGGGGATGTAGCTCAGTGGTAGAGCGCTTGCTTTGCATGTAAGAGGCCCCGGGTTCAAATCCCGGCATCTCCATTAGTTTTTCAAAGAAACTAAATACAAATCAGCATTATAAGTGCAGAGAATAAAAATGTCATGTGCATGTACTTTTACCTAATGGTGTGATGTTTGTTGAAATTCCTCTTTGTGTTGGCTATTGTGTTCCATCCATGTGTGTGTTCCTACTGTTCATGCTTATTTTCATTTTCATTGTAAGGGGACATTCTAAAAGGGTGTCGTTAGCCATTATGCCCTGAAGTCACTGATTTAGTGTGGTTCATCTAAATAGTTGGCTATGTTAATCTTGTCAGGATGGCCGAGCGGTCTAAGGCGCTGCGTTCAGGTCGCAGTCCACTTCTGTGGGCGTGGGTTCGAATCCCACTTCTGACAACCTTACTTTTACACTTGTTGATAGAGATAACCAATAGGACAGCAGCTGAACAGTGGAAGAAAGGCTTCAAGAATAGGGACCTTTAGCAACCACGTAAAAGCTCATTAAACGCAGACGTAGCCTATCCCTTTAGCACTACTACGTCTGCGTTTAATGAGCTACGTCGGGTTTGCTAAAGGTCCCTATTAGAGAGAAAAACAAACCACCCTGTTTTTTTGTATCCTGACACAAGGTAATGGGTAGATCTTCCTAGAGGTATGAGAACAGTCAGGATGGCCGAGCGGTCTAAGGCGCTGCGTCCAGGTCGCAGTCCACTTCTGTGGGCGTGGGTTCAAATCCCACTTCTGACAACCTTACTTTTACACTTGTTGATAGAGATAACCAATAGGACAGCAGCTGAACAGTGGAAGTATCATACATACGATATCAAGTAAAGATTTCCAATTTTCCAAAACAGTAGGACATTACAATCTGGCATGTTTATTTGTGAGACTTGCTGATTTCGATATGGCATTATTATAGCACTGGTTAAGATAAGATGGGGATGTAGCTCAGTGGTAGAGCGCTTGCTTTGCATGTAGGAGTCCCCGGGTTCAATCCCCGGCATCTCCATGCTTTTTCTCATTTTTCAATGTAAAGGAGTGTTTGAATAGTTGGATAGTAAAATTCATGGGAAAATACTGCTAATCTCATCTTTTGCAGGGGAATGTGTGGCCTATATTCTAACACACTCTACCCTGCAAAAGTCGGGGTTACCAGCCTTGGCCACTGGCCCTAAATTTGATTGCAAAAGCAGTTGTCTTATTTATCTCAGTGATTCAATCCATTTCTAAATTGAACACTTCAGCAAGAATGGCTTGTGGAACCAGCAGAGATTACCATGCTAACTTGGGGATGTAGCTCAGTGGTAGAGCGCTTGCTTCGCATGTAAGAGGCCCCGGGTTCAAATCCCGGCATCTCCATTAGTTTTTCAAAGAAACTAAATACAAATCAGCATTATAAGTGCAGAGAATAAAAATGTCATGTGCATGTACTTTTACCTAATGGTGTGATGTTTGTTGAAATTCCTCTTTGTGTTGGGTATTGTGTTCCATCCATGTGTGTGTTCCTACTGTTCATGCTTATTTTCATTTTCATTGTAAGGGGACATTCTAAAAGGGTGTCGTTAGCCATTATGCCCTGAAGTCACTGATTTAGTGTGGTTCATCTAAATAGTTGGCTATGTTAATCTTGTCAGGATGGCCGAGCGGTCTAAGGCGCTGCGTTCAGGTCGCAGTCCACTTCTGTGGGCGTGGGTTCGAATCCCACTTCTGACAACCTTACTTTTACACTTGTTGATAGAGATAACCAATAGGACAGCAGCTGAACAGTGGAAGAAAGGCTCCAAGATTAGAGAGAAAAACAAACCACCCTGTTTTTTTGTATCCTGACACAAGGTAATGGGTAGATCTTCCTAGAGGTACGAGAACAGTCAGGATGGCCGAGCGGTCTAAGGCGCTGCGTTCAGGTCGCAGTCCACTTCTGTGGGCGTGGGTTCGAATCCCACTTCTGACAACCTTACTTTTACACTTGTTGATAGAGATAACCAATAGGACAGCAGCTGAACAGTGGAAGTATCATACATACGATATCAAGTAAAGATTTCCAATTTTCCAAAACAGTAGGACATTACAATCTGGCATGTTTATTTGTGAGACTTGCTGATTTCGATATGGCATTATTATAGCACTGGTTAAGATAAGATGGGGATGTAGCTCAGTGGTAGAGCGCTTGCTTTGCATGTAGGAGGCCCCGGGTTCAATCCCCGGCATCTCCATGCTTTTTCTCATTTTTCAATGTAAAGGAGTGTTTGAATATTTGGATAGTAAAATTCATGGGAAAATACTGCTAATCTCATCTTTTGCAGGGGAATGTGTGGCCTATATTCTAACACACTCTACCCTGCAAAAGTCGGGGTTACCAGCCTTGGCCACTGGCCCTAAATTTGGTTGCAAAAGCAGTTGTCTTATTTATCTCAGTGATTCAATCCATTTCTAAATTGAACACTTCAGCGAGAATGGCTTGTGGAACCAGCAGAGATTACCATGCTAACTTGGGGATGTAGCTCAGTGGTAGAGCGCTTGCTTCGCATGTAAGAGGCCCCGGGTTCAAATCCCGGCATCTCCATTAGTTTTTCAAAGAAACTAAATACAACTCAGCATTATAAGTGCAGAGAATAAAAATGTCATGTGCATGTACTTTTACCTAATGGTGTGATGTTTGTTGAAATTCCTCTTTGTGTTGGCTATTGTGTTCCATCCATGTGTGTGTTCCTAATGTTCATGCTTATTTTCATTTTCATTGTAAGGGGACATTCTAAAAGGGTGTCGTTAGCCATTATGCCCTGAAGTCACTGATTTAGTGTGGTTCATCTAAATAGTTGGCTATGTTAATCTTGTCAGGATGGCCGAGCGGTCTAAGGCGCTGCGTTCAGGTCGCAGTCCACTTCTGTGGGCGTGGGTTCGAATTCCACTTCTGACAACCTTACTTTTACACTTGTTGATAGAGATAACCAATAGGACAGCAGCTGAACAGTGGAAGAAAGGCTCCAAGATTAGAGAGAAAAACAAACCACCCTGTTTTTTTGTATCCTGACACAAGGTAATGGGTAGATCTTCCTAGAGGTACAAGAACAGTCAGGATGGCCGAGCGGTCTAAGGCGCTGCGTTCAGGTCGCAGTCCACTTCTGTGGGTGTGGGTTCGAATCCCACTTCTGACAACCTTACTTTTACACTTGTTGATAGAGATAACCAATAGGACAGCAGCTGAACAGTGGAAGTATCATACATACACTAGGGACCTTTAGCAACCACGTAAAAGCTCATTAAACGTAGACGTAGCAGTGCTGAAGGGATAGGATACGTCTGCGTTAAATAAGCTACGTCGGGTTTGCTAAAGGTCCCTGATATCAAGTAAAGATTTCCAATTTTCCAAAACAGTAGGACATTACAATCTGGCATGTTTATTTGTGAGACTTGCTGATTTCGATATGGCATTATTATGGCACTGGTTAAGATAAGATGGGGATGTAGCTCAGTGGTAGAGCGCTTGCTTTGCATGTAGGAGGCCCCGGGTTCAATCCCCGGCATCTCCATGCTTTTTCTCATTTTTCAATGTAAAGGAGTGTTTGAATATTTGGATAGTAAAATTCATGGGAAAATACTGCTAATCTCATCTTTTGCAGGGGAATGTATGGCCTATATTCTAACACACTCTACCCTGCAAAAGTCGGGGTTACCAGCCTTGGCCACTGGCCCTAAATTTGATTGCAAAAGCAGTTGTCTTATTTATCTCAGTGATTCAATCCATTTCTAAATTGAACACTTCAGCGAGAATGGCTTGTGGAACCAGCAGAGATTACCATGCTAACTTGGGGATGTAGCTCAGTGGTAGAGCGCTTGCTTCGCATGTAAGAGGCCCCGGGTTCAAATCCCGGCATCTCCATTAGTTTTTCAAAGAAACTAAATACAAATCAGCATTATAAGTGCAGAGAATAAAAATGTCATGTGCATGTACTTTTACCTAATGGTGTGATGTTTGTTGAAATTCCTCTTTGTGTTGGGTATTGTGTTCCATCCATGTGTGTGTTCCTAATGTTCATGCTTATTTTCATTTTCATTGTAAGGGGACATTTTAAAAGGGTGTCGTTAGCCATTATGCCCTGAAGTCACTGATTTAGTGTGGTTCATCTAAATAGTTGGCTATGTTAATCTTGTCAGGATGGCCGAGCGGTCTAAGGCGCTGCGTTCAGGTCGCAGTCCACTTCTGTGGGCGTGGGTTCGAATCCCACTTCTGACAACCTTACTTTTACACTTGTTGATAGAGATAACCAATAGGACAGCAGCTGAACAGTGGAAGAAAGGCTCCAAGATTAGGGACCTTTAGCAACCACGTAAAAGCTCAATAAACGTAGACGTAGCCTATACCTTTAGCACTACTACGTCTGCGTTTAATGAGCTACGTCGGGTTTGCTAAAGGTCCCTATTAGAGAGAAAAACAAACCACCCTGTTTTTTTGTATCCTGACACAAGGTAATGGGTAGATCTTCCTAGAGGTACGAGAACAGTCAGGATGGCCGAGCGGTCTAAGGCGCTGCGTTCAGGTCGCAGTCCACTTCTGTGGGCGTGGGTTCGAATCCCACTTCTGACAACCTTACTTTTACACTTGTTGATAGAGATAACCAATAGGACAGCAGCTGAACAGTGGAAGTATCATACATACGATATCAAGTAAAGATTTCCAATTTTCCAAAACAGTAGGACATTACAATCTGGCATGTTTATTTGTGAGACTTGCTGATTTCGATATGGCATTATTATGGCACTGGTTAAGATAAGATGGGGATGTAGCTCAGTGGTAGAGCGCTTGCTTTGCATGTAGGAGGCCCCGGGTTCAATCCCCGGCATCTCCATGCTTTTTCTCATTTTTCAATGTAAAGGAGTGTTTGAATATTTGGATAGTAAAATTCATGGGAAAATACTGCTAATCTCATCTTTTGCAGGGGAATGTGTGGCCTATATTCTAACACACTCTACCCTGCAAAAGTCGGGGTTACCAGCCTTGGCCACTGGCCCTAAATTTGATTGCAAAAACAGTTGTCTCATTTATCTCAGTGATTCAATCCATTTGAAATGGGCTGCAAAGTGTTCAATTTAGAAATGATCTCTAAATTGAACACTTTGCAGCCCATTTTTGCTGGCCTGGGTTTGAACCCTACTTGTGACAAATCTCTTTTAAAGCTAGACTAAGCATTTTCTAGTAAACTAGGGACTAGGAATCATAAAACGTAGATGTAATATAGGTTTTACTATTGCCACCTATGCAAATGTGTGTACATGATTTATCATCTAAATGTTGAACTATGTTAGACAAATTGGGATTCTTACTGCATTGAATAAATACATGCTGTCAGGGTTAAGTCACCAGCTAGAGATCTCACGGAATCCTACAAAATCGTAAAAGAGGAATTCATTTCAATCATGTTTTATTAACATTGCATATAAATCACGATTCATAGCTCAACGGTAAATCATTTTTGTTTCTGTGGTTCAACTTTCAAATGCATTGCGTCCAACATATATCAGTTCAACCATTGTTGATGATAAAAAGCGTAAGTGATGCTGGAATATACCTGGTATGATATTTTGTGACATACCGATTCATGATAATATGATATTACCAGAAATATACATCATACTTGATACAAATAGCTCTCATCATCTGTGTATTTATGATTACTCGCACCTTTATTAACTTCGCCTTGACTATCAAAACACAGATACACTGTAGGGGTTCAATAGAACAATTTAAAGACTGCACGGTGCTTTACTCGCCAGGGCTGCATTCATGCATCTTTACGAGAACGGGTTTACTGCAGTAATGCATTATGCGGCCTTTAAAGTGTTAAGATACGCGTATTACTAGCTAGGGCGTGATGGTTAAAAGATGCCTAGATGGTTGGCCATCCTCATCAAAATGTCCTGGTTTAATGTAGACTATAGTGGAGAGTTTTCATATGTCCAATACAATCAGCAGTATGATGGGAATGTTGAAGTTAACAATATGCGTGCTTTATGGCTATATCCTTTTGCGATGGCAACTCATTAACATACCGATACGGTATAATTCTGGGCCTAACACACGATCCATACAATCTGTTTTACAGGCTTATTTGTACAAATACTAGGTACCATTGCTAAGGCATTAACCTGAGACTATCTAAAATGACATTATACACAGTTGACAAGGCCATGGTTGGACAAGTTAAATGCATCATCATACCCATGCTGATTATCAATACTAGTTAATATATATACCCTGATACTGGCTACCATTGCAAATATACAATACGATAGATGGGAAGGAAGTATTACTACAAATACTTTCGTTCTTCAGCAGAATATGAATTTTTACATCCTTAAATCAGCAGACATTGAATGTGTCTAGTATATAATAAAACAGCAATCGCCAATTCACGTCTATCTGTTTTTTTTCGCAACAGTTAGCTAGTGAAGTATGCAAACGTGAATACTATTCGTGTAAGGCTTGTCATTGTCCCAAAGTACTCAACACAGCAGTGGTTTGAGAAGATGACTATATATGTGTAGGAACCATACATAAATCCTTCTATAATTATATACACTGTATCAAAATTATGCTTTTTAAATTTCGCGTTAATGTAGCAATTCTTGCATAAACCGCGGCGGGAAAATTACATCAATCGACTAATAACGATCAGTACACTTTTATCAATATCACATTCTTTGTATATTACAATATACCAATACTCTATTTGAAATATAAATATGTGGCATAAACTCCCCACTTATGTTGTTTTGGCTATTTCTGGCCCTTTTCAGGCTTATACCCCTACAGAATAACCAGTTTTGCACCAATTTATTCAAATTTTTGGTATATGTGAAAAAACATCCTAATAACTCAGGAAATCTCTATTTTTTGTGTATTGGCCCAATATTTTCCGTTTTCTGGCCCTCGAAAGGCCCCAAAAACCCTAAAAACCTCAAAAACGCTAAAAATGACATGTTTTACATGCCTCCCATGTGTACTGAGGCAATAACAGCTTATTCCTAATATCATTTTCTATTAGGTCTATGGTATAGTCAATTGATTCACGAGGATTTCACTAGATATGTTCCGTATTTTTTTCTCCACAGTCATTTAAGTGTGTTTTGAGAGCAAAATATTCAAATGTCATTTCAGGTTGATACCTCTATGAAGTAAATAAAGAAGATCCACACAGTCTCTATTGTATCCCAGATTGTGAGGTAACTCTTGTGTCTATTGCTGGAAAAAAGAAATTTTGAAAAATATCCAATAATCTTGCCTCCAGGAGCATATGTCTATTGGGATACATATTTTCCGTCACGGAGTCACCCGGAATATTCGTCACGGAGTCACCAGCCACCCTGATGAAAATTTAAACCTTCATAAAATTGTTAATACCAAATATATTTCAGTTATCTCTGGTTTTCCTGTGTCCTAGCCACTCCCTCTAATGTTCTAATGCAAAAATCCACCATTTTTATGCTCATTTATACAAGAAATAATTTCCGTCACGGAGTCACCCGGGTGACTCCATGACGTAAAATAGGTTAATAGGGGTACTTTAGGCCTATACTGTGCAAATTTGGTCTTACCAGATATCATGATGCTTCATATTTCTTAAAGTACACATGATGAGGACACTGTAGAGTGAATTTAACCAATAATGGGACCATTTTGAGGAAACTAGGGTAAAGTTGAGAGTATGTAGTTGAAATGTTCATATTTCTGATAAATGTTCAAAATTCATCGGGCTGTATCTCAAAAACTATTACTCAGAGGATATCTATTCTTGGTATGCTTCAAGATATATGTTGGCCCAGCTTGTAAACAAAATTATTAGTTGCTGTGATGTATTTAAAACATAATGTTCATGATCATGGATTTTTGGTCATGGAGTCACCTGAAAAAAGGACAATAAACTTCACAAGGCAATAAAAACTGAACAGCTAGGGTTAGAAATGTATCAAAAAGTGTTCCAAGGAGCCAATATATATACCTTTCAATATACTAAACTTGTTTAAACATATTAAGAACTTTCTGATTTGTCCTTCCTCTATCCTAAAACAACATAAGTCAGGAGTTTGAGCCATGTATATATTACATATCATTTGAAACAACATATGTGTTGCCTTGTCATTGCATTCTAACAAAGGTGATGCCTTTTATAACAGTGTCAATCCCCCTAGCAATATTTTAATAGCAATTTTTTTTCACATGTATGGTACCAACATAGAACAATAAATCAATTAAGGCACTCTTAGACAACAGAATAAAAGATGACAGTACCGCTGAACTGGTTGCATTAGACTTCACAATCAATATATAAATCAGTAAAAACTGGCCTTCCTAATTCAATTGCACAATAAAGCTTCAATTATAAATATCACAATCGCACGATTCCCTGCGGCTCCCTGTGTTGACCCCTTGTTAGAGTTTGCTGGCCTGCTGGAAGGGTTTCATGTACTTGTTGAAGGACGGGTGCACCTGGAGGATATACATAATGCGGGTCAGACATGTGAGTGTAAAAAGGAAGAACTGGATACAGTTCTGACAACTTCCAGTTGACTGATAATGATTTCAGAAAAATAATAGGACCTTTGCGATATTGCATGGACATATTAATTAATTTAAGCCGTACTTGGACTATAAATTCATGCCTATTGGAAAGCGCCAGCGAGTCATTTTGTGTCACGGTTTTAACTTTTATTTATGATTAATTTTCTTTTTTTAAATCATTGAATACAAAAGAAAATATACAGCAGTCCATCATTATAGCACTCCAATGCACTATATGGATATATATCTAAAACTGGACATCGACATCCATGTAACAGAAAGCTATATTTATTAGAAGTAGAAATCCATGAATATCTATATGAAGGAGAACACCATGTTCATGCCTATATGTCTGTGTGTATGTTCATTTCAAAATTCAAGATTGCAACCATTGATTGAATGCCACCATGCTTTCAATGTAATCTCGAATTGCAGTTGCAGTAGTTTGATACTAATGAAAAAAAATCTATTCTATTTTTCTTTCATGAACAGTTGGCATCCCATAGATTCAAGATGGCTATCACTTATTGAATGTCCCGATGCTTGAAATGCAATCTTGACTTGTAGTTGCATTAATTTGATACTATCAAAAAAACAAATCCTATTTGATTTTTCCTTCATTCAACCCATTCAAGATGGCTACCATTTACTAAATGCCACAATGCTTTCAGTGCAATGAAAAATTGTAGTTGCATTAATTTGATATCTATATAAGAACATTTCTATTTGATACCTTTTTCAAACACAGTTGGCACCCCATAGGTTTAGGATGGCCACCATTCATTGAATGCCACAATGCTTTAAATGCAATCTTGAAATGTAGTTGCATTAGTTTTAAACTGTTAAAAACATCCAATTTAGTGTTTTTTTTCATGAAGAGTTGGCACCCCATAGGTTCAAGATGGCCACCAATCATTGAATGCCATAATGCTTAAATGCAATCTTGAGTTGCTGTTGCATTAATTTGATTCTTAAAAAAAAAACTTTCTTTTTTTTCTTTCATGAACAGTTGGCACCCCATACATTCAAGGTGGCTACCAGTCATTGCATGCCACAATGCTTTAAGTGCAATCACAAATTGTAGTTGCATTAATCTGATACTAATAAAAAAACTAATTCTATTCTTTTTATTATTTATGAACAGTTGGCACCCCATATATTTAAGATGACTACCATTCATTGAATGCCCCGATGCTTGAAATGCAATCTCAAATTGTAGTTGCATCAATTTAATGCTAATAAAAAACAAATCCTTATCAATTTTTCTTTCATGAATATTTGGCACCCCATAAGGTGGCCACCATTCATATTAATGCAAATACAATGCTTTAAGTGCTATCACGACTTGTAGTTGCATTCATCTGATACTAAAAAAAAAAAAATCTATTTGAATTTTCTTTCATGAACAGTTGGCACCCAATAAATCAAAAATGCACCCAGCACCCAGGTCAACAGCTATATACAGACACGTGTACCTCCCCTGCCTGTTCTCCTTCAATGCACAGTGAAGAGGGTGGGAGGGGGTGACCATCAACAGTGCATAAACACTTTGATTGGATGACAATGCAGTTTTTATATTACAACCTAAATTTGTGCAACGAAAATCATCAAGAAATACTAAGTATTTTTTCCAAAGAATAGCTTTTCTAGAATGGCTCGGTATTCAGGAATCCTACTGCGAATAAAAAAATGTCAAATTCTAATTCTAAATACCTGAAAATTGAGAAATGCTGACGTTCACAGGTTATGTAGGAAATGTACTAAAAACAGCAAAAAAGGGCAACAAAACCCTAATTTTCTCAAAAACTGTTCAGTAGGATTTTTTCTAACTGAGGTTCCAGTGTTTTCTACCCTCATATTACACATTGGCATAGAGAATATATTGACACCTAGTCAGGATTTTGCGCTAGGAGCAATCTGTGAGGCGAAAAACAGCCAAAATGAGCCACTGGTCTGAAGTATAAAACTGGGCATCGATCACTATAGAGCTACAAAGAGACAGAGAATCGATGTCCAGTAACAATGCTTTAAAAGTAAATATTACCTCGTCCTTGTTGAGGGGAGAGGCGCAGGCCCACTTGTAGAGGTTTTCATAAACGTTACCGTCATATCTGTAAGGAACAAAGCGGGTAAACATTACTTGTACTACTGAGAGAAAGAGTGGGGGGGGGGGGGGGGATTTGCCAGTTATACTGAAATTACATAGACTTATGAACCCAAATTTTAAATTGGCTAAAATAAAATGAGCATGGCCTGAATGCACATAGTCAAAGAGATGTGACTTATCGTACAGGTTGGATCGTTAGGTCTCATCATGCTCTTTAGTAGTTCCTTCCAATGGTTCTTTCTCGTTATTTGTACACGAAATATTATATTTTTCCACTTTGAGCTTAGCTATATTATCCTCCATGAGGGTAGTCAAGTTTTACCTTGGTAAGGTGAATTGTAAGCAGGGATTAACAAGTTGGCAGCCTTAAAGCGCATTAAAGCCCTAAGCTGTCGTTAAAGGGTTAGATTATACTAACCTGCCGAGTTCGCTCTGCAGAATCCTGTCATGATAGCTGAAAGCGTCTGTCAGCGCGATGGCGTTAGGCCGGACCTTAGCGAGGAGTTCCAGTTCAGCCTCCGTTACCATAGCAACCTGTGCCGCGCTCATGTAGCCATCCTGAAAAAGTAGGTAACGGGTCAATATCTCTTACTAACAGAATGTGGTATTCATCACTTTAATATCTTGCCAGAATTTACAAATGCGGAAAACAGGCAGTCCCTTTATATATAACTCAATACTGGCTATGTTCGGGCATATTGTGTAAATGGCAAACGCAATAGAGGCTATTAAATTTGCAAGTCATGATCTAAATTGTTTTTTACTTCTTTGTAACTTGTTACGTTATGTGCAAAAAGATTACCGTAAAACCTCGCGTATAAGCCTAACTCGCGTATTAGCCGCACCCCGACTTTGGGCCGATCCTACAAGCCGCAGAGGCCTTCTGAATGAGTTGTAGGGAAAACTCGCGTATTAGCCACACCCATAACTTCGGCATACCCCCCCCCCCCCCACACAACACATACACAGTGGCGTATAACCGTGGGAGAATGTTCTGACAGCTTTCTTATTACGGCAATGCTACTACGGTATGTATATGTATGTGTTGGTAGTTGGGGGTGGGGGGGGGGGGGTGGGGTGTTGAAGCCTAGCTCCGTTAATCTTAACACACCCCCCCCCCCCCTAACCCTGTGTGTTAGCAGTGCTCCGGTATCCTAAAGTGAGGGAAGGGCACCGTGGGAGGGTATTCTGACAACTTTCTTCTTATGGTAATGCTACTATCATGTACTAGTATATGTGTGCATTGGAGGGGGGGGAGTGTTAAAGCCTATTGTTGCGGTATGCTAACCCCGCCCCAACAACCCCCCCCCCCCCTCTGCTCGGGGAGGGGTAAGCATAGGCCCTATACAGATCTTAAGAGTCGGATTTTTGAAATACAAATTTGGAAAAACTCGCGTATTAGCCGCACCCTGACTTCAGGCTGATTCTATAAGCCGCACTGGCGATCTGACTCGCGTACTAGCCGCGGCTTCTACGCGAGACTTTACGGTAAGTAAACTTATCGTGTATGTACATCAGTGATGTCATTGTAACTATCGGCTGCATCAGACTTTTTCCCCGTTTTCCTTGAAGGGACTGTGAATAAAAGTGAATTGATTTGAATTGTTAACAATCCTTACCTCGAGGAAGTCGCCAGAGTACTTGATAAGTAGGTGTGCCGCATAGAGCTGACAGAGGTGTGTGAGCGCCTCCACCACCGGCGGGGACCGCATCCTCTGCAGCACGTCTACAAAGTTCTTCACCACAAAGTACTGCGCATGCGCCTAGAAAACAAAAAATAAGTGGAATTTTATACCGAACACCTTGTTTTAAATTAACGACGATAGACTTTGGATTTTAGGGAATATATTCTATTTTTCCTAGAAAATAAGTTACAGTTTGATTTGGTTTAAAGCCATTGAGAATCAATTAAAAGAAAGGTAAGGACTTGATGATTCGTTGAACATTCAGAGGTATATGCTTTTCTTTTCTAATGTTAATACACAGTAGTTGATTACAGTATTTAACATACTTATACCAGTCCTGATGAAGACCCGAAAGGGTAGAAACGTCGACCACTGACTCAGACCAATTTACTGCTTTTGTTGATTTTATGACATTGCCAACAAGAACCCGCAGAGGGCTTTGGGAATATTTTTCATCTTTCACAATTTAACATACTTATCTTAATCCCGTTAATGAATACTTGAAATGCCTTCAAAGTTGTGAGAGTTTGGGTTATAAGTCTGGTCCTCACCTCAGCGGCCTTGACCAGGTAGACAGACGATGCGTTCCACGCGTCGTGTCCAGCCATCCCTGACGCACCCATCTTGGCAACATGGTCGGCCCCTCGCTGTACCAACCTAAACATAGAATGACAGCAACAGGTGTAGTCCTTGTAACTTTATCCTAACTTATCTGTTAAAAAGTGCATACCGTAAATTCTCGCGTAGAAGCCGCGGCTTGTAGGCGAGTCAGATTCTTTTGATACCAAACATGCCTATATAGGGTGCGGCTTATACAAGAGTTTTTATTAGTATACTACAGTACCAAAATCGCAATGTTCAGACCCCCTCTGCGGCTTATATAATTTGTCAAAGTTAGGGGTGCGGCTTATACGCGAGTTAGGCTTATACGCGAGAATTTACGGTACAATGTATAACTATCACGGGACTCACTACGGCAGAGTACAGATATCCTGATAATTGTACTTAGGAATAGAGTCAATCAAAAGATTCCTGAATTTAATTTTTCATGTTACCTGCGTGCACGGTGCTTATAGGCATCAACGAGGTCGGTGAGACTGACAGACTTATTGAGCTGACACGAGCGGCTCCTCTCCCCCAGGTAACTCACTGAGTCGGTCAACTTCTGTCCCACCTTAGCCGCAGCGTGCATCTTAACAAGGTACCTATGGATACAAAGGAATGTGCAAAATATCCGTTATTAATTGGTACACGTTTGTTGCAAATTGCAGGGTGCTTCAGCTCTCTGCAAAATTATAAATGATACAAGTTACAAGGCAGATTTTTCAAATAGACAACCATCAAATAGAGGTTCGCCTTGGTGGAGTTGTTTTTTTCAGACTAGAAATGTACCCACGATTTCCTTCAAAACAATCAAACGCTTAAATACAAAATTGCCATTGGAATAATTTCATGAGCATCGAATCTATAGACAGAGCATTTCATCCCCGACCAGTACTAAGTCTCTATTCTCTTATCATTAGTCCTCACCTTGCCGTCTGGAGGAACATGACGGTGTTCTCCCCTTCGTACGTACAGCCAGGGACGGCGTTCACAAAGATCTTCGGCAGTCCGCTGGCCTGGGAATAGCCATGACCGCCACATGCCAGACGGAGGGTCTCTATCCCACTCGCTGCGTGGTATGTAGAGAGAGCTTTGAGACAGGCGGAGAGGGCATGTAACTGGGGGAGAGACAACATGAGTACAGAATGTCTACAGGTACATCAGTCAATTTACAGGGTTTAAACAATTATTACCGGTAGCTCTTAACAGGCAGCATTGTGCTTTAATGCACTTTAATCTTTTGTCATAATAATTCATGAGTATAGCGAGTTACTTACCATTGCTGCATTAATGCATCATGCTTCATTGGGTTGGCACACTCCCTAACAAGAGTCGGTATTCAGATTACCATGGGTGTCCATTATTCACCACTGGACTATTGAAGAACTTATTACCCATACTACTTCATCAGTCTGGTGCCTTTAAGGGAGTGCTCATTTTTTAACAACATCCATCACTCCCCCCTTGCTGTTACAAAATGAGCACTCCTTAATATCCCCCTGTTCTCACCTCTGGTAGTTTGTCCACGTCCCCCTGCTGGATCTGGTTGTTGGTGCGCTGGTACAGACTGGAGATGTACTTCCCAGCAAAGGTGAAGGCGTAGGCTGCGGCTAGCTCCGGGAACACCTTGTACTGCTGCGTTTGGTACTCGATGACCGCCGGCTCAGGACCTCTGCAATCAAAAACAATAAATGAATATTTAGACAAATCTAGAATATTTATCACTAGTTTAGGGAATACCCCAAAATGACAGCTGTCTTCCAGGACCAGGATTCGAACCCAGCTTTCGATATGTATGCCAAGAAAATTTTACATTTGTTTAACCCTCTCACCGCCAGATTTCTCTATAGTATTTACAAAAATTTAGAAATTTAAGATTAAAAAAAAAAATTAAATGAGCTGTTGCCATAGGTACTCCTTGAGCGTTCTTTTTTAATACAAATGGAATGTTGAATGTGACAGAGGATGTCATGAGCTTTAATATGATACCAAACATGGTGTGCTTTGACTAGAACTTGTGAGAAAAAGTTTTTCATCAATTTCGGGTAATATTTTTTCATGTAGCACAGTAGTTTTGATGCTCTGGCCGCTTTAGCTGCCTGCTTGCGGTGGGAGGGTTAACGTTTTTTGTCTTTGTTTAATATAATTAGCGCTTGAACAGAAAACCCTGCTTACCCAGGTTTCAGCTCAGACTGGTGACGCACACAGCTGTAGCGTGTGGCGATGACCACGGCCTGGGCCAGGCCCTTAGCAGCCACATCAGACACGATCATCGCGCGGACAAACACCATCGTGCCATAGCCTAGCTTGGCATGTTTCGCCTTGACGTATGTACCATCCTTCAACACCTACAAATGGCATTTTTTAAATAGTGTTGTGCCTAGCTTGTACGGTGTAATTAGAACACTTATCCTTTTGGCAGAATTTCACACTAATAATGACCAAATATATTCATATGTTGGAAGCACTAATACAATTGGTAATAACCAGTAGGATAAAAATACTTGTTTAAGCCACTGTATATGCATATATTACCGTAGATCAAATATGGTAATTAATCTAATTTATGGTCTAAAATTTCTGTTACGTCTCCCTAAACACATCTTCCAAAATATTGAAATTTGAATGATTAAAATAACTTTTTATTTCTAAATAAAAAGTTTACACTGGTCTTACCTTTGCGTTCTTCATGAGCATGTTGGTGCGTGGAACCCGCACGTGGTCCATCTTCAGGAACCCGTTATCAATCATTCCGTATCCAAACTTGGGTCCAATGTCTCCAAGTTCGATTCCTGCCAGAAA